>CM041793.1:69399937-69804937 GCA_023376895.1 Aspiorhynchus laticeps
AAGCAAATAATTAGAGACCTTCAAATTTATTTAGCACCTGATCTGAAAATATGCAATTAAAACGGTTCTTCGGTCATTATAAAGTCGAAAAGATTTCAATGTAAACATTAATAATAAAAGCCTATGTATCTATTGCACACAGTGTAGTTGATTCTGTCTTTACTGGAATTCAAAGTCTTCGAAATCCTCACCAAATTCAAGTAATGAGTCTGTAGCCACTGCGCATACTCTTGGATTTTGGATAAATTACGTTCTGTACATCACCATGAGGACATGAAATGCTAATTTATAATGCCTAGTTATGACTAGTTATAATGCTGCCCTCCAGTGGCAAGATGGTGCACATCTGTACTGTTTCACTCACTTTCTGTGGTTACCCAGTTGCACAGAATTGTGGCTGGAAACGCACCGAAAAGTGGGTGGCTGAATCTCCCAGTATTTTACTGGGTTTGCATATAAACTGATCCTAGTGTAGAGGGATTTCTTAACCCGGGTTCTCGAAGGGCAAAAGTCATTTACTCCAACGTAACTGATGCTGTTGGCATGTAAGTACACCACCTAAAAGAGGAAGTGAAGTTGATTAAATCTCCATGCGCGTCATGTGTACTCCATGTTCCAATTGTGTGCATATTTGTGTTTTACCTGCAGATATTTCAGGTTGTTCAAGCCTGGAGGAACTTTCTTCAGTTTATTGTTATCCAAATGAATTTCTCTGACTTTGGGAATGGCAGTGAGGCTTCCGTTCTCCACGTACTTGATTTGATTGAAGTCAAGCCACAGCCTGTAGAAGACACCGGTCTTTAAGTTGTGTTCTCTTTTTGTCCACAAGGTGGAGTTTGTTTACCTTACCTTTGTAGACTTTTTAATCTCAAAAAATCCTCTGACTCTACTTTGGCAATCTTGTTATAGTCCAAGTGAAGTTCAGTGAGGGAAGATGGCAGATCTGTGGGATTTAGATCAATAAACATCTCTATTATGAGACTTGTGTGTAGAAACTGTTTTTACTCGGAAACGGCAAGTAACACATTTAACATTTCATTTTCAAGAAGAAAGGCAGATTACATAAATTTGTAAGCACTTTTTAAGACTTTTTTTTCACATGCAAAAGTATTTTAATAATTTTTTTATAAAACACGTAAATACATACCTTTAGGGATAGCTGTAAGCCTCGCTTCAGCTATTCTTAAGTAGAGAGTCGCCATGTCGTCAAAAGCCTCTGGGTCAATCCCGCTGTTTGCAATTGGATTTGCACTCAGTTCTAGAGATGCAAGGAAAGGGAAACACTTGTCATTTACATAGAAAAATGTGACTTATAAAGTCATGGATCATTCCGTGTTGGGTTTAAACCAGAACCCATTTGGTTGGCAGTCGTATTTTTAACTATAACACCATATTAACCCCTAATCTATTCAAATATAATCTGTAAACGCAGATCATAATGTAGACACTAGAGGGCAGAGTGTTCTTTAACCGTAAGTCACCTGAGATCAGTTGATTGAAGTGAGCTTGTTCTTGTCAGACATAAATAGTACATACGGTCATTTATCTCATTATATAACCAGTTTTAACGAGGTCATGATGGAGGGAATAGATCGGGAAATGAAGCAAGTCGTACATCGCAATGTGTTGAAGCATGTGCGCTAACTGCTTAGCATGAATCAGACCGTGTTTATTTAAGGTCGTCACTTAGGAGACCTACCTAAAACATTTAGGTTTTGCATTCCTCTAAATGCTCCTTTTGGAAGTCGGCTGATCTTGTTGTCATGCAGTCGCAGTGACTGAATGCTTGTGGGAAGGTTCTCAGGCATTTGTGTCAGCAGGTTGTATGACAGGTGGAGAATCTTGAGTTTGTTCATGTTGCGAAAGGCCTTTGGGTGAATTTTTGATATCTGGTTATTGAGCAGAAACAGGGCCTGCAAATACAGAAGGGGTATTTATAGAGGTAAATAACCATATATAACCACAAATGTCATATCTGCCATTTTTAAAACAGAATTCCTCAATCAGCCAATCAGAATTGTAAATTTTTATGACTTTGAACTTAAACAGTGGTTTTGTTTGATGTTGCTGCATATTAAAATAAATATGCAAGGTGGACATTTCTGTCTTTCTACCTGGCTAAGTTTTTGAGAAAGGTCCAGCTATTATTGCACATTAAACATCATTATTTGAAGTATTTTTTGTAGATGACATAACCATAACAATACAAATAAAGTTCAAAAATGTTTAAAATATGTTGATAAAAAATATTTTTGTGGTTGAACCATTGAAAATATTAGCAGAAAAGTACAAATCTGAGCTCTTGGCCTGACCATTAAAAAAAAACATTATTTTATTTTATTTTATTATTGGATAATTGGTTCTGAATATTCTGGAATTTTCTGAAAAATCTGAAAAGATTTTTGTCTTGTTGTTTGCAAGATGTGGTCTCTTTCTGTTTTTTTTATATTCTTGGTATTTTATTCCCTTTCTAGCTTTCTTGCTTAGCAAGAACATTTAACCATTTTACCACTAATCATGAGCAAATATTTACCACAAGTATGAAACAGTCCCCAGTAAATGCAAATATCAATAACACTCAAATATGTGTCCAGAATTCCAGATAATCCCGCTACCACTTCACGTCTCCAGATGTCCTGTGTAAACCCAGTATAAAAACACACAACTCTTAAAATGCCCTAAAAGCATTCGAAGAGGGTGTTTACTGCTCACATAGAGATGATCCAAGCCTTTGAAATCATCTTCCTTGATTTCCGTGATGTCATTGTTTTGGAGATCGACGAGCAACGTGTTTGCAGGAATGTCCTTTGGCACCTTGGTCAGACCTGTAAAGACAGAACGAAAGAAAATGAAGACCTATAAAGAAAAAAATGAAAGATCACTCTCATTGAGACTGATATAAAATGTTCAATTACCTCAATCAGGCTGTTCATCTTGAATGATTCATGTGAGATTTTATACACTAGAAATTATTCTTTATTATAGTGATGTACAAAGTTGCACATTTTTGTGGGTTGCCTGAGAGACTAGCTGACAAATTAGTCTTAAGGAAACCCTATGTAATTATAATCCAGATCAGATGCGTTTCTTAGACATGTTCTTGCTTTCAAGACGGAGCACAGTGGGACCTGACACGGAACGTGGATGTCTTGAGATGCTTTTTAAAAAAATATTTTTTGTAATACTTGTGCCGCTTTCTTATGGAAGTTTTTGTTTTTGCCATGGGTTAATTTTTTTAAATAAATTAAGGTAATTGCAAATTTTAATCTTAATTAAAAATTCTGACAATTCTGACTTTTTTCTCTCTTAATTCTGAGTTTACGTCTTTGAATTCAGTTTATTTAAAAAAAAATAAGGTAATTGTGACGTTTTCTCACAGTTCTGACTTTTTCTTGCAACTGCGAGTTTATATCTCACAATTCAGACTTTTTTTCTCAAAATTGCGAGTTCAGAATTGCGAGATTACCTTTATTTATTTATTTTTATTCACACAGCCGAAACAAGCCTCCATACTTTCTTAACGCATCTGAAAATGTCATTGCCGCAAACTGTCCATTAAATAAAACATAAAAACTAAATTCTAAATCGTCGCTATTTAATACAAGTCGGCCTCCGAAAATGACGAGTCAGACTCATACCGTCTTTTGTTGTTTAAAGTAGTATCATGAAGTTCTTACCCTGATCTGAACACTGCAGAACTTTCTTTGAGCACCGACACCCTTCGGGACAGTCCGAAACAAAGTTATCATCATAATCGTCGTAATGGTGGTCGTCATCTTCATCGTCGTCGTCGTCATCGTCATCATCAAAATCACCCGCGTCTTGTTGCATGATGTCAATGAAATCCATGACGTTGATAGGCGTGTATGGTTTGGCGTGACATAACGTCAGCAGGGTGAGTAGTAAAAGTACCTTCATGGTGCAGCTTTAGTCATAAATAGTTTCGCCCTGCGAACATGAACACAAGCGCTTTGTCAAATTGTTCACATTTTGGCATGCAAATGTTACATTATTTTGTATGTTTCACAGGATGTAAAAAAGTGAATTGGATCCCAAGGCTCCTGTTTGGGTTATTATTTAGCATCACAATGAAATGGGCCAATAGGAATTGATCACAGGTTAAAGAGAGTAGTTATATTCTTACTGAATGACTTACATAGCACTTTACAATAACTATCACTAGTTGCGCAATATTTGGGGCATTATTTGATTGTTATTCAGTTTTTTTCTCTAGCTGCACAATGTTGAATCAGATTCAGTTTAGTAGCATTAATAATTAAGAGGGCAAAATGTTAATGACTGCTATAATTGTTTGCAAAAGAAGTTAAAATGAACCAGCTGCACTTGAACAATTGTTTATAGAGCAATCTTGTTTATGGATGCCTTAGTCATCAACGAATGAGAAGGTGGCTCACAGTTATATATAGACATTTCTGATGCCATGCACATGACATTTAATGGCAAATCTAACTCATCATTTGATATGGTGATATTTGATATTACATTTTAAAAACATTTTATTATTTAAAATAGATAAGAAACGTAAGAATTCCCATTTAGTAAAGAATTAAAACAAAACTAAAATATTTGTTTTAAAACAATTTACAGATAAATTCTTCATCATTTATGATGCTGAGCAGCTCAATAACATGCAACTTTCTCTAAACATGATAACGATGAAGAATTTATCTGTATATGTTTCACTGCAGCACTTTTAAATTAATTTGTACATCCCCGAATAGTATAATAATATGTTGTCTGGTTTATACAAACATTCCTTTGAATGCCTATGTATATGAAATGGAGCTGAGGTGAAATCACTCTTCCGTAATCTATAATCAGATAAAAACCACATACCTGATGAAAGTGTAATCCTGCTTCAAGTAAGCCTGCAGGGGTGAGATCAGTATTGCCGTCAGGATTTGTTGAGGCACAGGTCCTTAAATGCAGCGTGCACGAAAGCCCGAAAGGTGGAGATCACGCTCGTCAAAGCATGAGATCCTTGAATGAATGGGGATGGAAAAGATGCTGCTGGATCAAGGAGCAGATTCGGAATAAGGGGTAGGAACTCTACGCAGCTCTGCTGGATGCTTAACTAGCACTGAACACTCATTGTTACCGGCCGCCGTATGTTTCTCATCAGCACTTGAAACCTGGCCAATTTTGTACGCCTAAATTTTCAATGGCCAGTCTGGGATATTCTCACTCTTTACATTGCCAATGGGTGGTCTCAATTTTATCTGACTTTTGACGTATTGAAATATTTTAGAGTGCATAATATTGTGGGGCTATTTCTGGGTTTCTATTTTTAGATACAACATTAAATCTTGTAATTGAATGGCTAGATTGTGATATAAAATACCAGATAAAAATTGGTTTTTATTGTTAGTTTAATGGGAAATATAAATAAAACCATTAACTTAAATTGTTAGGCATTAAACATAATTCTGCTTTACTTGAGATGAATCCCATTGGATTATTTAGAATGATTGATTGATTCAAGAACTGCCAGAAAGAGCAAAAATTCACAAATGACATCATTCACTTTTTTAGGAAGGGAAATGCATGTTATCGTGACTAAATCATTCTTGAATCTGTGTAACTGGTACAAAATCTTGTAATTCCCAAGTCATGGGGCACTTTTAATCTCAACCTAAATATTGGATAATAACTTTTCCAGACTTTACGGTGCAGTTTGCTTACAGCAGCACAAAACGCGACCCCTCTCTATTCACGGGGCAGTACTGGTGGCGCCACATATGCTTGGTTTTGGCTGGGGGTTTTGAGATGATGGAAGTTCCTATGTCTCATGTTTTCTCCGTTCATTCTCCTGAGTCTCACTGGCCGGCATTCCTTCCGAAATGATAACCAACCTCAAACCAATAAATGTTTGTGGTATGTCAAGTTGGTGCCGTAAATTAAAAGGATTTGGATACTATTACATATGCTACATGTGAGGGTGAACCGGTTCAGGAAAGGTAGTAATGTGCGCTTACATGTTTCAGAAAGAGTGATGAAATACTAAGAATTTCGCTCAATCTTTCTCTAATTAATTGTCTTTCACGCCCTCAGTCTTATTTGTTGTAATGTTATGATGTGCAGAACCATGTTGGAAATATCTCAACCTTGCAAACACTTGTGCAGCCTTGAGACATGTTGGCGGTTTTCACAGCTTTGCTGCTTAACGTTACTTTTTCTTACGCCACTGGAAATATGTTTTTTTTATTTGTTTCTGCTTTTTTTTTTGCAGTGTAGCTTTGTGTCTATGGCTTATTTTATCTAGATGAGAAAGTGAATCGGTTTAGGAAAGGTAGAACTGCCCTAACAAGTTTCAGGAAGAAGGATGAAATACCAATAATTTCCCTCAATCTTTCTCTAATTCTTTTGTCATTCATGTCTTCAATTGTATTTGTTGTAATGTGTGGGATCTCATTGATAATGTCTCAACCTTGCAAATGCTTGAGATATGTTGGCAGTTTTCCACAGATTTGCTTGTCCTCTAAATATAGAGCCAGATCTAACTGTACCCAGACATTACGAGGGGGTGGTTCAGCTGTTGATTATTTACCCTTCAAAATAAGATTGAATAAAAGCCATGTGACTAGTACTTGAGTCATGGATAGCTTCATGGAAAGCTTCTGAGATGATTCCCCTTCCAGGCTTTTTTTTTTTTTTTTTTCCTCTATTTAGTCCTATCCTAAAATTAGTGAACCCCCAATTCAACCTCAGAGGCATTTTTCAGTAATCGTCCACATTTCACTGGCGATGATGGAGTGAGAATTCGGAATCTTAGAAGAATCTCAGAAGGAGCGGAAGACTATGATGTCATAGTCAGATCATTTACAGGGGTCATTAATGTGTTTCGGTCTGCAGCGATTTCATTAGCTCAGAACTTCTGTTGAGCACAGATGGGATATTTTGAGAAAGAAATACAATAGGCATTTTAGGAAATCTGTTTATGTGATTTAACTTAACACTCACATTTGGGTAAAATAAGTGATTATGTGAAAAGAAAAATACATAGGAAAATGTTTCATTGAAGCTGTATTGGTTTTCCCACTCAATTCTAAACTAGGCAAATACAAATCTTGAACCATGTAGATATCTTTCAATTATGCATCACAGTTCTCTCAGCAGTAAACGTACTTTATTGGTCCTGTCTTAAAAAAAAATCCATTATGTAAGCAGGTTGATTTTGGCTGCTTTCTTTTATAAACACTTAAGAAAAGCCATGCATTCTGTTTTTCTTCACTACGACAGATTAACTTAATACTGTTATGACAAGAATAAGATACATCTCAACATAGAATACAAAGTTATAGTCTGCTACTTTTTTCCTCTTGAACTATTATACAGTTATACATGCATCTTACAAAGACACGTCTAGACAGGAGCAAACAACGACAGCATTCTGCTATGAGCCTCGAGGAGGTGATCATGTTCAGTCTTATCTGACTTTTATAAATGGAAGTTTATAAAAGCTAATTCAAAAATACTGAAAATAAACATGCCAATTAGAGATTCAATGCAAGTTTTGGGACAATTTATCTTTTTTGGGACAAAAAAATATATATTTTCATGATAACCGCACGTTTCACGGGAATCAACTTTAGTTTTATATTCACGGTCTTTAGTGGTTTATAATAATAGTACACAAGATTGCAGTTACTTAATCCTCTGAGGCTTTAAAACAACACTAGAGTAGGAGCGGACGCAGGAGAAAGCCGTGGGTGGGATTTTCCGGGGGTCAAGGAAATTATTCTCAAGGCGAAGGGCGACTAGATGAGAGTCATCCTCATTCAAGGGGTCACAGATGGCATCTTCTGATATGTGCCTGTTGGACAAAAAACACTCAGGCTCTCAAAGATTTCCATACATCACAAAAAAAAGTATATTTTCGGAAAATGTATCTTGAATTGGGGTGCATCAATACAAAATTTTGCGCTGATACCAATTGTTTAGAATAACATCTGCTGATACTGATAGTTTGGTGCTTCTGCTTTTTGTACCTTGTTTCAAATGAATGATAATTAATTGCATAATTTTGAAAGTAATTCCACACAAAACCTTTTCTTCACACACAGCTTTTTTCACAGCTACCGTTTGATTGACAGGATATAGTCGGCCTTATAATAGCGGCAGTTTTTAAATAACTGGCAAATAATTGTATTTATTGGCCAATACTGATTGTTGGATTACACCCCTACTCTTGAATTAAGTTTCTTGTTCTTACTACATTGGGAAGTAGTTTTTTATTTGTATCAACCATGAACCTTAAAGGGATAGTTCACCCAAAATATAAAAATTACTCCATGATTTATTCACCCTCAAGCCATCCTAGGTGTGTATGCCTTTATTCTTTCAGACAAATACAGTTGGAGTTATATAAAAAAAGTCCTTGCTCTTCCAAGCTTTATAATGGCAGTGAATGGCTGCTAATATTCAATAGTCCAATAGAAGTCCAAAACAGTGCATCCATCCATTATAAAAAGTGCTCCACATGGCTCCGGGGAGGTTAATAAAGGTTTTCTGAAGCGAATTGATGCATTTGTGTAAGAACAATATTGATATTTAAAACTTTATAAACAATAATCTCTAGCTTCCGCTAACTGTCATACTTGTGTACACGAGCGAGTGGCATCCAGTGGATGATGTAGGATGAAGGTGTAGCGCAAGCTCTGGTGAGAAGTTACGAATGCGCAAGTGCAGAGGAGAGAGCAAAACAAAACAAAAAGTCATGAATTAGAAGTACAAAACGAGGATTTGTAAATGAAAATATTGGAGGTTTTCAATATAATCCAAGAGTAGACTGTTTTTCATTTGCTGTAAACTAAATTTGGTTCCCGCGAGACTAGCATATTCTCACCGGAGCTTTTGATATGCCTATCCGCTGGACTCGCTGAACACGAGTATGATAGTTAGCGGAAGCTAGAAATTATGGTTTATTAAGTTTTAAGTATAGATATTTTTCTTACACAAACGCATCGATTCGCTTCAGGAGCTCTTTATTCACCCCCCGAGCCATGTGAGGCACTTTTTTGGATGGATGCACTTTATTGGACTTCTTTTGGACTATTGAAAAATAACACCCATTCACTGCCATTATAAAGAGCCAGGATATGTTAAAATGTCACTCTGATTGGAAAAAAGTCAGACACACCTAGGATGGCTTAAAGGTAATTCATGGGGTAATCTTCATTTTTGGGTGAACTATCCCTTTGAATTTAAAACAATCATTTAGCAATTGGAAAGGAAATTAAACAGTAACACTTTATTTTAGGGTCTCTTAACTAGTTGCTTTTTAGCATCCATATTACTATAATATTAGCCATTTATTAGTACTAATTAAGCACATATTTATGCCTTATGCTACATGACCTTATTCTACATCCCTAATCCTACCCAATACCTAAACTTAACAACTACCTTACTAACTATTAATAAGCAGCAAATTAGGAATTTATTGAGGGAAAAGTCGTTGTTAATAGTGAATGAGTGTTCCCTATTTTAAAGTGTTACCAAATAAACTTCTTTTTCAAGATAAATTATCTGAAGTTGCTTTAAAGCTATGTAATTTGTATCAAGTGCTATATAAATCTAAGATTACTCGAAGTCACAGACCACATAACAGGAAATTATGACAAACTCATTACTCTTTGCAGGAGGCAAGCAGTGTACCTTATTTTGTTGTTGTTAAGTCGTAGGAAATGTAACGCTGTCATCTCATTAATTCCCATGGGAATAGACGTAAGATGGTTATGGTCTAGACAGAGTTCAGTCATAGTGTTGAAGGTGCCAAAGAAGGACTCTGGCTCAATAGCGTCACCGTCCAGCTTGTTGTAAGAAAGATAGAGGTACTCCAGGCCAGGCTCCATGTGTGCGAACACATATCCTGGAATGCGTTCGATCTGATTCCCAGTCAGCACCAGGTGAACCAGTGACTTTGGCAGGAAGGATGGAACCAGGTAGAAGTTGTTGTGCGAGAGATCTACAGATTCCAGGTTCCTTTTAGATACAGTGAGAAAAGGCTAAGTTTTCAGGAGTTTAATCCAGAAAGGGGTTTTCACTTCTAGAAAATTTACCACTTTTCATTTCTTTCAAAGGACTATTGTGCTAAACTCTTGCACCATATTAACATGCAATCTTTCAGTGCAAAAATATATTTACTAACCACCAACAATTCATTGGAACCAAATGTCTGCTATTTAAATTTTAATTTTTTATGAAACAAAAGTGAGCAATATTTGGTTATACAATGGGTTCATTGTTAACCCTTTTGAGGACACACACCTGTGATTAATCCAGGCTAAAGGTGCAATGCTTGACTCATCTAATTTATTATGTCTTAGCGCAACGACGTTGATGTTTGTGGTGTGGTTGAATGCCGTTTCAGAGATTTCTTCAATCAGATTGTTTTCGAGGTACAACTCCTGAATGTCAAAGAGAGTATGACGTAAATTGTACAGTTTGCTTGAATAAAATAAACAGAAACTGATGTTACTTGACAATGCAATTAAATTTGACTTGAGCAGCTTCAAATTACTCAGTGGTAAAGTCGTGGGGTTGGTTTGCCATAATTGCTGTTAAAGTGCCACTGGTTTCCCACAGGTACTATAAAACCAGTGCTGGTTTATAGCCCACAAACGTGTATGCAATTAAATGAACAAGATTGTTTGACAGCAATCTTGATTTCTTGATGTTCCTTGACTCCAGAAGTAGTTCTCCATTTCGAAACTCACCAGTAGAGATGCAGGTAGGCCCTGAGGAACGGTACGGAAATGGTTTCTGCTTAGGCGAAGGTAAGTCAGCTCTTTGAAGGGCTTAAAGGCCTGTGGATTCACGTTACCTTCACTGAGCAAGTTCCCCTCCATTTCCAAAGTAACCAGACTGCTGAGACCTTCCAGGAATTATGAAGCAATTTGTGAAAATATTGTGCTTTCATAGTACAACATTAGGTAAGGAACATTTCATGCTAGCATTAGTTTATTAAATGTCAGCATTTTTATAGATGTTTAATTATGCTAACCTTTTATACATCGCAATTTTGTGTAACTGTTTTACCTTCAAAGCTGTTTTCCTCAATTTCTTTTAGATTGTTCTCATTTATCTTGAGCTCCTGGAGTGTTGATGGGAGCTCAGAGGGAATTTGTTCCAGAAGGTTTCCATCCATGTACAGGCGAGACAGGAATTTAAGACCCTTTACATAAAAGTTACATAAAAATCACGTCATTAATCTTTAGGTGTGAAAAATAAAGGTCACATACAATATGCTTTTGAATCCTTCAGTGAAAGTTTTCCACTTTCTGGCAATGCTTTGGATGCTTATATTTTGTTAGTGACACATATCCATATGCCGAATCCATGTTTGTATTGTATATCTGATCGTAACTCCAAGCTTTCCGATGAATTGACACATAGTCGGGGTACTGTATAAATATAATATATTTTTCAATACTTGGCCATTTGTTCAGATGATGGGCATATTTCTACTGGTTAGAGCCCAGCGAAAATAGGAAAGACTAGCATAGCATACCCTCTGTTGTTTTTCTTGAACACATGCCATGGAATTTTGTTTTTATTTGAAAGACTGTCCAAAAAAAAAGCATGACTACAAGTGTCAGGTACAAGTTGGTATAGTGTATTAGAGTAGGATTTGTGACTTCTGTAAAAGCTATATGGCTACGAACAGAGCAAAATGTTGGAGCTCAGCACTGTTAGGTTTGCAGATGGTACTGTTTTTGCATGGCTTTAAACCGTTATCGAAGAAACATTTGCTTCTCTAATTCGCCTAAAGTTCAGCTGGAAGACATGAAGTAATTCATATGAATTTCTGAACAAATGGCAGCAGGGGAAAGTACATCATCTCAATTGCCAGATTGCTGCATGATCCTTAAAAAAATCTATGTACATGTCAGACTAATTGAGCAAATTTACACTCAGAATGGGTCCATTTCATGTCGACAGTCAGATTATTTACACTTCTTATGATCTGTCTACATTAAGCAGATTTTTAAGAATTCCAACAACAGTGCAACAAGATTTCATTACAGCCTTGTTCGGCAGCATTGCAGATCACATCAAGACATTATTCACATGTTTTGGGGGCCTTTAAGATCTTTTCACACAAACTCTGATGCAATTAACTGGCATGAACACGTACAGTATCTGCACCATTTTTTGCACCACAGCCATTCAGTATCGCACCACATATGTGGCATTTAAAAAAACCGTGAAAAGCATGAATGTTTTGCCAAATGATAAAAAAAGCAAGACAATTGCAGTTGGATCATTTGGGTGGTCACAGTATTTCTCTTGCCAAAAGGATGTTTATGTGTTTGTTATTTGCAGTATGTGGTAAACTAGTATTTTTAACTTACTTTAAATGCTTGTGGGTATATGCCAGATGATACGATCTTGTTTTTCCCCAAGTCTATCCACTCTAAGTTGGGAATGCCATTGAATGCTCCAGCAGGGATGGTTTTGATTTCATTGCCTGTAATTTCATAATGCATGACAAGTTATCAAAATTAGCCTCACTGGGATCTGTATACATGGACGTGGACTGTGTAAATACTGGCGTATGCACTGATTTAGACTTAATTTCTTGCATGTGTCTTAATTAAGGGATCTAAGTTCCATTGCAGCGCCTGTATCTCTTTACGACCTGTGAAGGGGTTATGCAGGGATGCGGCCTTCCTCACCCTGTAGGCTAAGGGATTTGAGCTCAGGGATGGACAGTGGAGGTATACCCATCAGTTTAGCATTTTCACAGGTGACCGTGACGTCAGAGATTGAGCATCCTGGAGGCAGCAATGTGGTAACCATCTCAGATTCCTCCTCGACGACATCTGTTTCCTCTGGTTCAGGGCTCTCCTCGCCCGGTTCATGGTCCTCCTCGCCTGGTTCGGTTGGCTCTTGAAGAGCTAAGAGAGGAGGGGGATCTGCTGCTCTCGTTGGTGGCATTTGGAAAACGTCCCCCCTCAACCAAACCATGTCCTCGTCTTCAGTGGCCTCATCTCCGCGGAGTCCTTCCTGGGCCCGTTCGGCTGCTTCTTCCAAAGCTCTCATCATCTCTCTTTGCTCCATCTCCAGCCTACGAGCCCGGTCCTCCTCAACCCTCCGCTGTTCTTCCATCCTTCTTTTCCTCTCTTCCGCCGCTGCTCTCTCCTCTTCCACCTCTCGTAGCCTCCTTAGCTCCTCCTCTTTTTCTCTGGCTTTCGCCTCTTTTAACTTCCTCTGTCTCTCAGCTTCTTCTTTCTTCTGCTTCTTCCTCTGCTTGCGTTCAGCGTCCTTTTTGCGAATCCGTTCCTCTTCGTCCTTTTTTAGTCTTTCTTTCTTATCTCTTGGGCTTTGTGATATTTCGGTATAGGGATCGCCGAGATCGTTGGGAGAAGGAGGGTCACCGGAAAACTCAGGGGCATCGACAACTGAGAATGTGACAATTTTTAGTTTATAAGACAAGGAGAAATCAAACGTCATAATTTATATATAAAGTATACTGGCAGTTCTAATAAATGCTTTGGTGTAACTTCAATTGTTTTTCCAAACCTGGGTCAATGCAAATTGGGCAGCACTCTCCGAATGGTTGAAATTTGAGTTGGCACCGCAAGGTGGGACACAGTATTCGGTCGCAGACCACCTCACCGCTAGAACACAGGCAATTCACGCATGGCTTTGGCGACCACACCGTTTTATCGTACATGGTGATGCCTCGAAATACACAGTGCTCTGATTTTGCTGGAATAATTATACAAAAAAGAAGGATATGTAGACATGTGATCAATATACAACATTTCAGGAACATAAAATTAGCTTTGCTTAAAGGGATAATTCACCCAAAAATGTAAATTCTGTCAGTAATTGCTCACCCTCATGTCGTTCCAAACCTGTAAGACCTTCGTTCATCTTCAGATCACAAATTAAGATATTTTTGATGAAATCCAAGGGCTTTCTGACCCTGCATAGACAGTGACGCAACTACCACATTTAAGGCCCAGAAAGGTAGTAAGGACATTGTTAAAATAGTCCATGTGCCATCAGTGGTTCAACCATAATTTTATGAATCTATGAGAATACTTTTTGTGCACAAAAGAAACACTCTGCTGCACATTCACGAGTGTATTCGCATGTAATGCATGCGTGTGGTACTCATTGCCTTGTTTGCAAAGAGAGGAATGTACACGCATACGTTGTGTGAACACTTATACTCTCGTGAACACGTGTCGAATTCTGACACGGAAGAGAAGAAATTGAATTAAAGACGTTATTTTTGTTTTCTTTGCGCACAAAAAGTATTCTCGTAGCTTCATAAAATTACAGTTGAACCACTGATGGCACATGGACTATTTTAACAATGTCCTTACTACGTTTCTGGGCCTTGAACATGTCAGTTGTCTTGCTGTCTATGCAGGGTCAGAAAGCTCTCGAACAAAAAAAATACTATAGAAGTCAATGGCTACCATTAACTGTTTGGTTACCAACATTCTTCAAAATATCTTCTTTTGTGTTCAAAAGGAGAAAAAACACATACAGGTTTGGAGCAACCTGAGGTAAATGATGACATCATCTAAATTTTTGAGTGAAATTGAGTTTAAATTGAGTGAAGTTTGGGAAACGTTGCGACTAAATCATTACAAAGAATGTTTGGTCTGATTTAATTTTGGTTTCATTATGATACCTTAAAAATGTCTCAAGGCTGCTGCTTTCAATGTTGATTTGATTAATTATTTTTTAAATAATGATTAAAACTTTAAAAAAATGGCACATATTGACAACAGAAGTCGCATTTTGCGTTTACGGTGCTGTTAGAAGATTTTGGAAACTAACGTCTGTTAATGACTATCTGGCAATGTTGTCATCCAGTACAGATAATCTGGCTGTTAAAATGGCTATGTAGATCATCGCAACACTTTTTTTCCACTTGGCATAGCCTATATGTAGCTTTCCTACATCTGCATTCTCATGTAGGGAGATCTTAGTAGTCAATGGTGTACACATGCTAGCAATACAGTAGTAAAATGAGTCTGCTGGGAAGTAGTATTTCTCTCTGTTTTTTTTTATTGGTTCTTACTGACCACATATGTGCTGTTTTTCACTCACACTTCTTTGGCTACTCATTTGTAAGAATTACAGATCTGTTATTGACTCTAATGCTAAAGACACTTACAGTGTATTGTTTTTTACCAGTGAAAGTTGGTGGCACCATCTGTGTTTTCGCTGTGGTACAAGCGGATGTTTGTGTTTTACGGAATTGCAGGTTCACACTGTCACATATTGCCAGTGTATAATCATGTGGTCAGTGTTCAGAACTGACTGTTACCACCTTGGGCAGAATGGTCATGTTCTATATCATAAACTAACCAATGTGATCCTAAGCTATAAGGCAATTTGAAGACTCTCAATGTATACTTGAATTTTTTGTACTTTTTTCAACCTGTAGAATGTATGTACATGCATTTACAACATCTACTGTATTTTACAAATATTTAGACTAATAATTAGACTAAACTAATATTTAGATCTTCTAATATTAAAAACCTCATCGCTTACCCTTCGCTTATAATAGACTTCATTGACAATTTTCATCATCTATACTGGTAATACTGCTGATTGAATGATAGGTGGTGCTTTTGGTGATTTTTTTTATCACCAAGTCAGTTAAATTTCAATATATAGACGCAATGGCTTTTTTACGTTTTAAAATCAGCTAGTCATTATTCAACTTTTTTTGTAGAATGGTCCGATTTAAATTGTGAATAGTTTCTAAATTGACAAACTACTGTAACTTTCTTTACACTGACCTGCAGTCACTTCGTAGTTTGGCTTTGGCTCCTTTGTATTCTTGTAAGACTCAATGAAAATAAATCCATCTTGTCCATTGCTTTCTGCTGTTCTTCCCTGCTGCAAGGCGGTATTAGATATCTGTTTTCTTGCACGTTTTGGTCCAACACCTCGTCTTCTACCTCGTGCCAAGGGACGTCTCTGATCTTTTGCGAGGCTGAAGGTCAGAGAGGCGAGGAGTGACAGTGCCAGAATCAGGTTTAGTCTCATGGCTGAAACCTGTGGGATAAAACAGAGGCATTTCAGCCCTACGTGTTCCTCATATAACTCTGTTAATGTATACTGTCAGCGTACACATTTCCATAATGATAAGTTACGGCATCACAGGTGATCCAGCCTTTAACAGCTTGACCCTGGAGAGCCAGACAGCTTTGATGGAATAGTAGCCTTTAACACCTTTACTGTAAGAGTAAAGAGTAAAACTGTTATTTGGGTGTGTGATGGGTGGTGTTTAGAGGACTGCAGGAGGTTTTAAGTATTATGTTCAAATGTAACATTCATAGCACAACTTTTAGTAAGAACAGACTTGGTCTTGATGGCATTCAAACTCTCAGCAGGGTTCCTACGGGGTCTGGAAAAGTATGGAAAAAAGAAAGCAGAGTATGGAAAAATATTTGTGTTTCCAGACTTTTGCCCCTATTTAGTTTTTTAATAATAGAAAATTAAGAATTTAATGAAAATTAATTTATTGTACAAGAAGTGAGGTTTCGTGGCAGCTGTTTAGTGATTCTTTAGTGATCGTCAAATGAATGAATTCATTTATTGTGTACTTTTTCATTATGCAAAATGCAGGTTATAAGCATTTTGGGTTTAGCACCATATTACATTGCCTCAAGGATCTTTGCAAAAAAAAATTTAAAACTTGGCATATAGGACAACGCACACAGAGCCACCTATTGTGCCATCAGCCCATTTCGCAGTGTGGTTTCTTGGCTGTCACAGACTATGCATTAAAGAGACCAAAGGCCTTGAAATATGGCATATTGCCCCAATGAAAGCCAAATCTTAAACACTTTTTTACAGTACCAGTACAGTACAGGACTGGTACAGTACCAGTCTTTTTTATAGACCCTTGAACTTGGCAAATTTTATGCCATCAGCCCATTTCGTGTCATAGTTTCTCCACCACCACAGAGGATGTGTTAAATTGGACATTAGGCCTTGATATTAGGGGTACTACCGTAAAGAAAAGCAAAATTTTGAGCAGGTAGATCTCTGTTAATTCAAGTGCATCCATGCTATTGTTTTATTCATAGTAAGATGGCAGTGATACACAAAGGAAATAGGTTATATAAAACTAGAAATTGTAATGCGCAAGCATGCAAAACATTACCATGCACATGTGAATAGTTTCTTGAGGGCACAAAAAAGATTCTTGTGTGCATGTAAAAGTCTGTATTTTTTATTTATTTATTGTTTTTTATTTTAGGGACTCCGTGTGTTAATTTAAGAAAATCAATGAAAAACAAAATAAAAATATTTACAGATGACTGTACTATATACCAAATATAGGTTGTAGTAATGGGAACTACAGCTCATTTGTGCAAAGTTGTTTTTTAAAAAGGTTGTTTAAATATTTGGATCAACATCATTGACTCCAGATCTTCCAATGTGCCATATTAAATTATCTAAAACGTTCCAATAAAGCCATATGTGCGCACATATTGATATTCATTAGGTTGTTTCAAGTTTTATTAATAATGTTTATGGTCAATTCAGTCAGTTCAGTTTGTTGCAGCCACAATTCAGCTCATAAAAACAGTCATTTAGAACTTATATATAATTTTCAAGACTTGGCTGAAAAAGGTTTTGGATGATGTAGCAACATTTAAATAATCATTAAAATCCTATATGCGTCAGTTCTTTCAGTCAAATGCCTGAAAGAGATGGTTCTTGGTTCAGTGAATCATTGAGTTATTAACCTTGATCATTACATTTCAATATACAGAATGGTAATGGAATCTACTGTTTTTTAAAATGTTAAACCTGGTAGCAATTTCTGAGTTGTGAACAAAGTATTAGTATAAATTTAAATTACTATTGGAGTGTTTATTTAAGTTTAAAATTTTATTATTAGCAGAATAGTAACAAACTCTACATGCTGCGCTTAAAACTTTAAACCCGGTAGCAGTTTCTAAATTGCTAAATTATTAGTTTGAATTTAAATTATTAGTGGAATGGTTATTATTTTAAGTTTCTGTATTGCAGAAAAATTGTTACATTTAAATTATTAGTGGAAGGTTAATGGAATTGTTATTAGTTTAAATTAAACTTATGAATTGCAAACAAATTATTACATTTCATTTAATTATTTACATTTAATTATTACATTTAAATGAAATTCTGTCAATTATTACTCAACCTCATGTCGTTCCAAACCTGTAAGACCTTCGTTCATCTTCGGATCACAAATTAAGATAATTTTGATGAAATCTGAGAGCTTTCTGATCCTGCATAGACAGCAACACAATTGACACATTCAAGGCCCAGAAAGGTAGTAAGGACATTGTTAAAATACCTTAATTTTATGAAGCAACGAGAATATTTTTTGTGCACAAAGAAAACAAAAATAACAACTTTATTCAACATTTTCTTTTCTTCTATTTCTTCAAAAATATCTTAATTTGTATTCCAAAGATGAACAAAGGTTTTACAGGTTTGGAATGACACAAGGGTGAGTAATTATTGAGAGAATTTTCATTTTTTAAATCTTTAATCTTTAATTATTGGTTATTAGTTTAAGTTTAAATTTAATGGAAAGTATTTACATTGTTTTCACATTGTAACAAATTAATTCAAATCTGAATATTTCTGTGAATTGTTTTTTTGTCAGTTCACAAGGCTAAAACTAATAATTATTTCGTAATTCAGCTTTGAAGTTTTAAGCACAGCATAAAGAGTTTGTTACCATTCCACAGTATTTTATTTGAAAATATATCAGTGCATCATGCCTCCTGTTTTAAAGATTTTTAGTTTACATGCTGAAGTATCTATATTTTTGTACAGATCTGTTACTTGCATCACAAAGTTTAAATATCTTGCAGAAAAAAAGCCAAGCCAGACAAGGAAAAGATGACGACACCGGTTAACCTGACTTGCAGTAATGGGAAATGAGAATAAAGTCAACAGCTGAGCAATGCTGATATGAGAGCAGGGGGCGTCTACAAGCGTCAATCCGACCCTGAGGCAAAGTCATACGGTTAGCATTAAATCAGAACTGCGGTGAGATGAAGCAAAAAAAAAACACCCCAGAAATGTAGACGAGGGGGGAAACATTTTAATTAAGCTCTTTAGGATGACCAGGCTCAGATGGAAAGAATCTATAAAACCTACAGCTTAGACAGAGAACGAGAGGGCTGAAATATACTGCCGTGAGTAAAAACATCCTAGCGGGGCGTGCATGATATGGGGTCCCCCTCTCTCCACGCTGTAATGAAAACCAGGTACAGTAAAGCAATAAGCACTTTTACAGTCCTGCAGCTGTACGCTAGTGCTTCAGCGATGACACAGACCTATTTCCGAAGACATTTGTCGTCACTCCATCTGCAAATGTCTCAATGTTTAGCGAAGAAGTTCTAAACTGCATGCAATGAGAAGTTTTAAACTATAACCCCGTAAAAATGTGACATGCACCCCGCAGATGGAAAAAGAAAACAATTATTGTTGTACAAAAGTGTTTTACGACATTACTGAGGGTGAGAGCTGAAAGAGAGGAGAGAGTCGTTTGTACGTTACCACTGGTTTCGGGTGGTTTTGTGAGGCCAAATATTTCCGCTCTTTCCCCAAAAGCTGTGGGATTTGCCAGCAACACAAGAAGTGTGTGTGCGTCTGCTCCGCAGCAAGAATGCTGATAAATGTCAAAAACAGACAGGGGCTGCTCTAGCGTTTAGTCAGGACTCGCTCGGGCAGAACTTCTCCAGCTCTGTCTCTGAAAGTTTCAGTCAAATGAGGGTCGGGACAAGATACTGCCTCTCTCAGGCGAAAGAACTTGGTGATTTTGTGCGACCTAATTACTAGGCTAGGAAGGGTACTGCACTCAAACAAAGAGGTGGCATCTGGCTTGTCATTAACGTCTCTGTAAAAACATTGTGTAAGTGCAGAAAATGGGCTGTAAATGCACACAGTGTTGCTTGAATAAGCTGATCAGAGGATGTCTGGACTGGTTTTCGAGCTTTTCTAGATGGGTCTTCAAGTCAACCCCCTACTGCCCAATAAGACAGCCCCATCTCCCATTTCAGAGGGTGGGCACGTTGAGCTGAGAAGAAAGATCTGAGTTTTCTCGTCTTTCAGTTTTGTACACGGAGGGGTCGTTGTCAAGCAGTCGTGTGCTATAATTAGTTTGGTATGCTCAAAAGTTTTCTTCTGTTGTCCATTATTTCTCATAATGCCTCGAAAGAAACCAAACTCTTGAGGGATATATTAAGGCAATTACTATCTGTATAATATATGATAAAGATGTATATTCAAAACAGAAGCTGATAACAAACCAACTTAGGTTTTAGACAAAATCTGGCCAAGTAGTTTGTATATCTTTCCTCTGCCAATGAAAATGTTTCCAAGGGAAGCTAATCATGCTTTACGTGACCTAACTGTTGTGTAATAAGATTTATGAATATAAGATTTATTTGGCAGACAGTGAGGACTGTGTTCCGGACTAGTTAGTGTATTTTTACTGTTAGAAATATTAAACTCTCACAACAGATATGCCATTGTTATTTTAGTCATTTATCACAATAATGTTTTATATTTTAGATCATTTGACATTAAACAAACTGTTTGTTTGTCGTGACTAGGTTTGATTCATTGTCTGTAGACAAATAAAAGTTAAACACACGTTGTGCAGTTTAATAGCAAATTTTTATGAAGATTTGTCAAATCAGACAGTCAATTAAATTTAACTTGATTTTTATGAATTAAAGTATTAAAAGTTTAAAACAGAAAAAAGTAGTGCAAATACTCTATGCACTTTAAAGTTTGACATTTTGTAAATAACCTTGAAGAAACTCCACATAGTCTTTTAATAAGCAGAAATTACTCCATACTTTTTTTTTTTTTCTCGGGTTAAGTGCGGACAAATAGCAGATGAACAGATGAGTTTTAGACATTTTCCAGAGCTTTCAGAATTAAACAACCTCCAGATTTTTTGAGATGCTAAATTGCAAACACATCCAGCCTGATTAAAGCTGATATCACTCTTACACGACTGAATGGGTTGTCGTTCCTTGCAACATCTCATCCATTGTACAGTGGCATGCGAAAGTTTGGGAACCCCTTGCAGAATCTGTGAAAATGTGAATAATTTTAACAAGATAAGAGATACCATTGAAAATGCATGTTAGTTTTTATTTAGTACTGTCCAGAGTAAGATATTTTACATAAACAATGTTTACATTTAGTCCACATGACAAAAAAAATAGCTGACATTATTATAATAACCCGCTTCAAAAGTTTGGGAACCCTTGGTTCTTAATACTGTGTGAGGTTACCTGGATGATCCACGACTGTTTTTTGTTTTGTGTTGGTTGTTCATGAGTCCCTTGTTTGTTCTGAACAGTTAAACTGAGCACTGTTCTTCAGAAAAAGAACAGTGCAGTTCTTACCAGCAGTGACTGTATGATTTTGATATCCACACGGAGGACAACTGAGGGACTCAAACACAACTATTAAAAAAGGTTCAAACATTCACTGATGCACCGGAAAGAAACACGATGCATTAAGAGCCGGGGGGTGAAAACGTTTTGAATTTGAAGATCAAGGCAAATTTGACTTAATTTGTCTTCCGGGAAACATGCAGGTACCTTCTGCTGCTTCCGAAGGGCAGTACTAAATGGGAAAAAATTATATTTCAACAAAATAAGTAAAATTTGGACATCTTCATCCTGTTCAGAAGTTTTAACCCCCAGCTCTTAATGCATTGTGTTTCCTTCTGGAGCATCAGTGAATGTTTGAACCGTTTTTAATAGTTGTGTTTGAGTCCCTCAATTGTCCTCAGTGTGGATCTCAAAATCATACAGTCACTGCTGGAAAGGGTTCAAATATGCAAAAGATGCTGGAAAACTGAAGAGTCTTTAAGACACTGAGGATTTTTCTGAAGAACAGTGCTCAGTTTAACTGTTCAGAACAAACAAGGGACTCCTGAACAACCATCACAAAACAAAAAAACAGTTGTGGATCATCCAGGTAACCACACACAGTATTAAGAACCAAGGGTTTCCAAACTTTTGAAGGGGGTTATTTTAATAATTTCAGCTATTTTTGTCATGTGGACTATCTGTAAACATCTTTTATGTAAAATATCTTACTCAGGACAGTACTAAATAAAATAAAAAATAACATGCATTTTGTATGATCTCTCTTATTTTGTCAAAATTACTCACATTTTCACAGATTCTGCAAGGTGGTTCACAAACTTTTGCATGCCACTGTAAGTAACCTACAAGTTATGTGTCTGTGGGATCATTTTGAACAATTTACAAATGGTTTTACAGCCTAGTCCTCGTCAGTCCTTAGCGACAGAACTGTAAACAGATGAGTTATATGAGACATGGATCAAAAGAGATTTAAACTAGTGTGAAATGAATGGTGTTAGATGTTTCAGCACCGTAGGATGTTTTGACTTGCCATCAGGTAATGACCGGAGTTCAGTGACTCAACCAGCTGGAATGAACAGCTGCGACTGTTCACTGTTTGAACAACTGTGCGTGAACTTTCTTTAGACATGTTCCTTGTCTTAATTGTGCATGATTCATTGGTGTACTTGAATCCAAAGGAAAAATACCATCTTCAGTATTTTTCTTCAAAATAAACGTACTTGCTCCGCCTCTGAAATGGCTTTCCTTTTCAGATGACGCTAGCAAGTCAATCCCACCCTTTCAAACTACCTGTCTTCCAGAAACCACTTTTTGACATAAAGTCCCTCCCTACATACTCTTTTCCTGGAAGTAAAATGGTTCTAAAATGGATTCCTCATGCATTTCCGCACTTACTGTTCACATATTGTTAAGTTACGAGGATTGGACGTTCTTCTAGTTCTGTTTGGTTGTAGACCCAACCAACATGCCATTCTTTTCTTAAACTCACCAGAGGATGTTGAATTTAGGATGTCTTTTAAAAAAATCTCTCTCTTTCCATAGATGAATTCCATTGGTTAGAATGGTCTGTGTAATATCACGGACCATTTGAGATGTACTTTGAGACCCAGAAGACTATTTCACACACATGCCTTGCACCATGATAATGTCTGTCAAAATGCTGGACTGTTTTTTTTTTCGTTGCGTTCAGACATCTCTTTCCACTGCGGTAATGTCGGTTTGCTTCAGCATCTGGTTCAGTATATTTCCTTATGGAACTTTTAACATAATGGAAGATTTTATGTTGTGCCAGAGTGCTTAAGCACTCAGCAGTGGCATGTGTGTAGTCAGCGGTTTTGTGTTACTTTTCTTTTTGCTGGGTTCCTCAAAATCACCCTCGAGGCATTTAGATTAACAATTCAGTTTCAGGTCATCTGCCGTTAACAAACCTTGGTGTAAATTAAATAATGATTTAATCTGTGCAACCCGTGGATTGAATATACAACTCCAGTGTTTCCGAAAATTTACTTGGAGTCCCAGAATTGCAGCTTTTCTGATTTCTTTGGTCAAGTTTTTAAACGATCCAACACAACCAGACAGTATTGGCCTCTGAACAAGCCCAGAGACTCTGGTTGTCCTGTCTGGTGTTTTAATAACTGTTGACAGAGATCCGTTGGGAGTATAACATGTCGCTCCAGGATCAGACAATAAAGGTACAGAGTTCAAATAATGGTTGGGTTGTGTAACGGATGCTAAATTAATGGCTTAGTTCAAGGAAGCCTTGAAGACTTTGGTCAGACCTCTGTCACGTTTACCGAAAATAGTGGTGTCTTTTAAATAACTGTTAAATGTTTTAAGTTAACACGTTGACAGATATAAATATTTACAATATTTATGGGGGATGGGGGTTGAAAGTCTTGGCAAATGCTTTAATTATATGCTAGTTTTCCCAAACAGATTCAAAATCTTTCAAGTAAAAAGCAAGCAGAAATATTTTCACACGTTAAAAAATAAATACGACCTCACGTTGTCAATCACGTTTGCACACTGCCTCCGAAACTTTCAAAAAATCCGGATCAGGTTCGATTTTCTGCATTTTTGCATCCGTAGCATGCATTTTAATAGGAAAGGATGGGGAATACGGAAAAACGCATGCGAAAATTTCGGACTCAGTGTACAATGGCCTTAAGAATGAAGATACATTTTGCTCATGTTATTTGTATGTTAAGTTATTTTTTTTCTACATTTTTGCTGTCACACCATAGGACACAGTCCATGTACAGAGGAAGATTTGTAAAAAAAAAAAAAAGTTTTGCATAAGAGCCATTTATAGCTACATATTTGAACAAAATTAATTTAATCTGTGCCAAACGTGTGCAAGAAAAAAACTGGAAAGAATACAGTCATTGTGAGTAAATACTAATTACATAAGTCATTGACTGACCAGAATCAATGTGTACGTGTAAAAATAAACATTTGCAAAAATGTAAATGTCTCGCTCTAAGAACATAACAGTGTTTAGTCTTCACAAGGCCGTAAGGAACATCACAATCACAAATTCAGACAGGTTTTGAGATACTCTTTAGAGAAAGTCTCCGTGTTTACCAGAGGAAACATCAAGTTAATGGTGTAACTGACAGCATTTCCCAGCTGTGTAATGTGGGGATTGGGAAAAAATTCTGGAAAGTCTGATGGGTTTTTCTGAGGGATTTGTGACGTCTTTGTTGGTTGATTGTGGAAACATGGTGTGAATTATCATGTTTTTAATTACCTAGTTGAAATGCAGACAAATGAGGAGTTAAATTTAAGAGCAATTTAATTAGATGTCGTAATTACTTATTAAAACATACTGAGTATCTGTACATGTTTTAATATGTAATTAAGGGACGGGGTAAGTAAGGGTATAATTTCCAACTGTATTTAGTGGTTTCTGCAAATGACAGAGAGATGGAAACGTTTTTCTTTTCTTTTATTATTAAATGGTTCTGTGTATTCGATCTTCTCTTCTGTGGTTCAGAGTCCTGAAGGCATGACTATTAAAGGTCTTCAACTCAACTAATTATTAAAAAACACTTGGTGTATTAAAGGAATATTTCACCTAAAAAAGTATGTGTATTTCTGTGGAATATTCTGGATTCTTTTTCAGTATAATTGAGTTAGATCTATTCAATTCATCAGGTGATCTAATTTACGAAACTGATCTGAACGATTCATTAATGAATTAGGTTGATCAATTTTTCAAGTTCAAGTTACTGCCTCAATGATTCAGTCACAAGAGTTAACAGCTCGCTGCAGTGAAAAATCATCAATGAATAATGAATTTTGGGGGTCGGTTTCTTACATAAAAGTATCATATTACTTCAGAAGACTTGAATTTATATGTATGCATTTAGCAGACGCTTTTATCCAAGGCCACTTACAAAAGAGGAGCAAAAGCAGTTTGTCAAAAGTATGTACCGTTTTTGAGATTTTGGTGGTTTTGGAGACTAAAAGCCCTGGTCTTTGTTCACTTTGACTGTATTTTAATATTTTATTATGTAGTTGCCAGGACGTTCTTGAACAATTCTCATTTTGTGTCGCAAGAAAGAAAGTCAAAACCCTTGACATGGGGGGAATAAATCATAACGTTTTTCAGTCATTTATTCCTGCAAGACATCAAAGCTCTGTGCAGACAGTCTCAGACTGTGACTTCAGTGTATTCTTGCCTTGTTATGGAGCAAATTCCACTTATAATTACGCAAATCTCTAATATGTAAAGTTCTCCACATTTTTTGTTCGTATGTGTTTTGTTATCGGCCGGTGTTTTGGAACCAGGTTGCTGTGGGTCAGATGGAATCTGTTGGGATTTTGATCCCTTTAACAAACAAGTGGTTTGTTTGGCAGGAGAAGTACTCAGACGTGGTCAGCCTTCCAGAGGGATGCCAATCTGAGCTCATGATTATAAGAAGTCCTCAACTTCCAGGGTAGGTTGCATCAGCTAAGAAAGTAAAATGGAATCTGCGGTACGTAACTTCTGCTGTTTTCCATCTGTTGATGGCATATGAAACATATATTATGTCAAGTGACTACAAGTTCCTGTATCTTTCTATGGTGACCACAACTGATATCTCCAGATTACATGCTTGAAATATAGGAAGAGTTAATGGCTGTATGTTTCTCAGAATCTCCATGACCATATTCTGGAAGATCGATGTGTCCATGGAAGGAGTGGTAAAGCCATCGCTTGAGCTCCTGCTGAAAATGCCAGACCAGGGTAAGATTTACTGGGTGATGATGAGTGAAAAATAGATTATGTAAGAGATAATGTTGCATCAGGGTTAACCAGTTTATCCTGCTTATTAAATAGATTAAAATCTTCAAAGGCCATTTTTACTAGACTCAAAATCTAGCCATTTTTTGATTAGCAAGATGCCGTCTGTTAGCTACTCTACCTTGCATCGGTGGAATAAAAGAGAAACAGGAAAATAGTCATGGGAACGGTTAAAATATTATGGAAGTCCTAAGAGGCCATGGAATTATTTTTTTCTTTTTTGTTTTCTCCTGATCTCAAACAGAAGTTATTCTCTGAAAGTTACAGAACTTAAGCACTAGGTGGCAGTAAATATAACTGATGGGGTATAACTTTGTCAAGATCACAAGAAAATGAAATCATGATCACAAGAAAACTTTTATTATGTTGATATCACGAGAAAATTCCGAAAACTAAGTCATGATAATGAGAAACCAACTTTTGTTAATTTGAGATGAGAATATTAAAAAAAATAGTTTGTGATCACGAGAAAACTTTTGTTGAGATCACAAGAAAGTTAAGTTGTGATCACGAGAAAACCGCTATTATGTCGAGATCACAAGAAAACAAGAATGAAAAAATAATCCATGGCCTCATAGAGCTTCCGAAAACTATACAATTTTGTGTTTGTAATACAAAATTGGCACGATTGACAAATCAGAGTCAAGTATTTTATTATTTTACACTTGTCTTCATAATTGTATAATTCATAGTGACTTAGAATGTGGTACAGTGATCTAAAATGTTTTATTTTGTTTTCAGCTCGGGAGTTTGACACCAAAAAAGTGATGGAAAACGGCTCGGATTACTTTCAGAGCCTCCTGCAGGTTCTCGGGGTGGAAGCATCTATTGAGGGCTTGATAAGAACTGTGTGTTTGTGAGAAGTCAAAAAAATAAGCCAACGTTGTCGCCGGGGGAGCTTCATATCTAATCTTTTTATTCAATATAAACACCTGTACAATCACCCGTTAGGAACTACATATTGATGCCACCTGTACGTGCCAATCATTTTTACGCATGATATGCCCACACTGTATGGAAATATACATCATTTAGACAAGAGCTAGAAAAATAAATAATTTTAAATACAAAATGTTTGACAGCAAAATCCACTTTGTATTTTCAAATAGTTAAATTTTAACATTAGATTCCATCACAGAAACTGTGATCTTCTTTTCTTACTTAATAACAGAATTAATGTCCATTCCTACCTACATAGTGATTATAGATTTTTATTTCATTAGAATAAGACAATGTCACCACCTCAGACTCATAATATCTCTGGTTCAAAAGGGGAAAGATGTTAAAACAAAGGCAAATACTGCAATGTCTGTTGTGGAGAAACTGCACTTTTCAATCAGTTGCGTCATAACACATCAACAACACATGACAGTCAAACAAACGCCATCAGTTGGACAACGAACAGTTCGCTCACAGGTAAGGCGTATTAATACTTCTCTTTACACCATTTCACATTAAGACAAAGGGGAGTGTGAACACAGTTTGGCAATGTTAAATGTTCTTCCATGTAAAATGCAAACACTGTTCGCCTGATGGGAACTGCATTGACGACTTTGAGTTAAGCAAGCCGACACAGTTTGCATCACGCTAAAAGAGGTAAACAGAAGCATGAGCACCACTCACGCCACAGTACATTGTAACAGTAATATTCCCCATAACAGAGAAAGGCGACCATGAGGTGTCATCTTTAGTGTTAGTTACACCGTAAAATCTGCGCAAACCGTTTTACTGTGGTTGTTTTTACGATCAAAACTTGCAACTCATGTAACGTTAAATCAACACTATTTCTGTGGCCTATACTGCTTCTCTGATTTAAAAAAAAATAAAAACGCTGTTCATCACTGTTGGAAAAACTGCTGGATCATCCTTTTTCTTGTGCTAACAAAAACTGGCGTGCTGTCCATCTTTGGTCGACTTATGAAATGTCTGGCTCTGCAACCAATTACGGCTTTTAAAACAGCAGTTTTTCTGGTAAAAAAAGGTGGTGTTTGATGTTTGAGATGATGGACTAGCTTTAAAGAAGTAGTTCAACCAAAACTTTACACACCATCATGTCTGTACTGATGTTTTCCAAATGTTTTTCCAAACTTTTGAAGAATCGTTACGTAACTTTTACCACACAAAGGCTGTAAAGCTCCAAATAAAGCACCATAGGACTTGTGCACTGTATTTCATGTCTTCTAAAGTCATACAAATTTCTGTCGTTATTCACTTACGGATGTTCAAAAATGTTGCATTCTTTCCCAATACCTGGTCAGAATGAACTAACGAGCTGGGTAACGATTCAATCAAACGGGTTGGTGATGACATGAGGGTTAGTAAACAATGGATTTTTTTTATTTTTTTATTGTGAACTACTCTTTAATAAGACACTTCGATTTGTATATAGCAGTTACGCCAGCCGAGCGTACATTACAAAAATACAATTTTAATAGCGAGTAATATCATCAGGCTTAACTTCTAATTTAATAAAATCTATCTTAGGGGTAGTGACAGTGTTATCGCAACCTCATTCGCTAGCATGCAACAGGTCTGTGCTTGTCAGTATAACTCCCGCTACTGTAGCTCGCCGAGGGTCAGTGGTTTGAGGAGCTCTAGGGATGTAGTCGCACTAAAAAGTCAAGTACTTGTCTGTTTTTGAATTCAAAACTGCCTGTACAGCAACTGCAGACACGGCCAAGCTGATGCACGGTAAAACGTTCATTAGGGAAAATCGCTGTAAGCCACTTTTGGCACTTGGAAACCACAGTAGAGCCGCTGCGTGCGAGAAACACCCAACAGCACTGCACTGCACAAAAACACACACACACACACACGTCCTTCCATGTCCTCCCTTTTTACAGCCAATGACTGACTCGTTCAGGTATTCTGTGCTTCAGGAGACCAGCCCCAGTGAGAAAATCACCCTCAAAAAGAAAAACATCAGGTCGCACTGGCAACAACTGCGAACGCCAACGTCACGTCGCAGAATGCGGTGGGAGGGCAAACAACTAGACAGACTAGCAAACAAAAAGAACAAAATTATATCACTATTTCAGCTTCACTTCTAGGCATTTCCCAAGCAGCACATGTAGAGGTGTCTCATACAGCATGGAAGAGCAGCGTGCACTCCTGCCTTTCCTTATATAGGCTGGAGGGGGGCGGAGCTTGCGTGCTCCGCAGGTAGTAGTTGACTATTTTGGTGTCCAGCTTGTGCTGGTGAGGGATGCCTTCATACGGTTTGGGGTCTAGATCCAGGATGGAGACTGAATACGTGAAACGAGGCTTCTCCAAATTCAACTGGTGTCTGGAACCAAAGCAAACAAAAAGTAAAATGATGGCAAATGTCAAGGAAGATAAGTCAACCAGGGATTTTAAAGGGCGAAAACTAACTTACTCCTCATCTTCCTCACAAGGTGCAAACGTGATCATGATTGAGCAGTCTTTGGCAGTCATTGCGACTCTATACTGATGAACCTGGAAAGTAACATCTGGGAGTTAATTTTAATCTTTTTTTTTTTTTTTTTTGAAAAAGATTCTTAATTGCCACCAAAATACATTCAAACTTAAACTTCTCAGCATTACATGTTCACAGTCTTACCTTCCCAACTGCATATTCTACAGAGCCATCATCTTCAGTAAGACAGTTTTTCACCGTGTCCATGAAACTCTCATTATAAGGCCCGTCTATCTGCAATCGGTTTCTGGAGATACAAACAAGTGTTGATTGGATGTTAAAGTGCCTTTAGGCAAGTTTATTCATAAAGATGATGTGGCTTTGCATGGACATCATGCACGACCAAGCTGCACAGGACCACCATGTGGCCGCAGTGCCTCATGACATGACTTGAACTACTTATATTCACAAATGTGTCTTTTGCTCCACCTAGTGTCTGTTCAGTCTTTCAAGGAAAGTATATATGAATGAAGTATATTATAACTGCTTATGATTCAGCAACTGTTCAGAATTTTTATAAAATGCTTTCAGTACATGTGAACACTGCATAGATCTGAAGTATTTGCCCAATATAAACTTTACTCAGCAGGAACAAAACCTTCCTGTACTAGAGTATTGATCTGATAGATCAGTAATGTAGCACTCAATATCCCCGATTAAAAATTCACCTTTCTTTCGGGAACTCTTCTAGATACTGCTCCATGCGTTTGTACAGAGGGTAGATTCCTTCAATATCCAGGTTATCCAGCATCTGGACATGGAGGATTTTTGCGAGGACACTGTCTTTAGGGAGGCCGTGGTTGCCTGTGAACACATGAAAATAAGTTTAACATGTTCTACAGGTCGTGCGTAACAGATTTATGACTACTGTCATTTCTATACCGCAATAATCTGGCCTTTTATACACCCTTTAACGTGTCATTTGAAATGCAGTTGATTTTCTTAAACTGTCCAGCACTTTTGCTCCAGTTCACTCCTACGCATATATCGTGACTCAACAGTGAAGAGATTTCCATTGCACTTGTTCAGCAATATTTTGAAGGACATAAAACCATGTTCCCCACTGACGCCCATCCAAAGTCACTGGTAAAGTCCTCACCGTTGCGGAGCAGGTCTCTTGGGAAGGGACTGGCTTCACAGTGCGGCCTGCTCTCGGACAGGTGCACCTTCCTGGGCTCTCCCGAGCGATTCGAGTCCCCGCCGCTGAGCAGAGCGGAGCAGATCACCTGAATGAACTCGTTCAGGACGGCTTTGCCAGGCTGGTGGCTGTTATAGAGGACATTACTATGAGGGAAATAAGGCCGAAGGTGCTGAATGAGATCGTTCAATTCGGGTTGCTGCTTGGCATCGTCTTTACAGCTAAATATCAACTCTCCACCCTGAAAAAAAAAATGCGAGAATCAATTAATTAATGCTACTTTTATATTTATCAACCATTTCTAATGTATTAAACCAATTTATATGTAGTAGCTAGAGTTTGAATATTTGATTTTTATTTATTTTTTCCCAGCTGCTTTGGTGGTTTAAGCTAGTCACAAATCCAGGTTAAGTTGGTGATCAGCTGGTCAGCAAAGCTAGTTTCCAGCTAAAAACTAGCCAAAATCCCTCTAAAAGCAGTCCGACTGGGCTAGGAGACTAGTTAAGACCAGTAAACCAGTTTGAACTTTTTTTTTTTTTACTACTATGATAGTGGTACTTCCAAGTTAAAGAAATGTTCTAGGATAAATAAAAATTTAAGGCCCATTCGCACCAAGGATGATAAGTATAACCAGGACCGGCGCCAAGGGGGGGCATTTGCAGGCCGTGCCCCCCCCCCCCTAAACAAGTTACTGTGCCCCCCACTTTCCATCCTCTCCCCTCCTTGCTGAATGTGATCATAATAAAGCGATTGGCACGCTTTAGCGAGCGTCAGCAACTGCACGCGATCACAGATAGAACGCTTCCCGCCCGAACCCCCCCTCCCTACCCCACACACAACGTGATTTGTGCCCCCCTAGAAATTAAAATGCCCCCCTGATGGAGGTGCCCTGGTGCCGGCTCTTGAGTATAACGATAAATGTTTTAATTGTAACACTTTACAATAAGGTGTCATTTATTAACATTAATGTATTAACAAACAATGAGCAATGCATTTATTACACTATGTATTAATCTTTATTAATGCTAGTTAATGAAAATACAGTTGTTTGTTGTTTATTCATGTTAGTTCACAGTGCATTAACTAACGTAAACAAACACAACTTGTGATTTTAATAATGCATTAGTAAATGCTGAAATTAACATTAACTAAGATTAATAAATGCTCTAGAAATATTGTTCATTCTTAGTTCATGTTTACTAATGTTGTTAACTAATGAACCTTATTGTAAAGTGTTACCGTTTTAATAATTGATCTAATTCTAGAAAAGGGAAGTTCACACCACAATGATAACGTTATTGTTGGAATCACTTTCAGAACGATTTATTCCAACGAATGAATGATAAAAACATTGACAGCCAATCAGAATCCACTCAACTTTAAAAAAAAATCTAACATGCAAGGCAGCAGACGTCACAACTGCAGAATGTTCTCGTCCATTGGTGTGGATACTTATATAGTTATTGTTCTTGGTGTGACTGAATTAAAGCAGAAGAAAGACCAACTGCGAATCCGTATGCATGGCATCGTCACTGTCAGTTACATTTCAAATAATGAACATTCTATCAACGGAAGCCGAGGGAAGATTTTAAAACTTTAATCTGAAGTGTAAAGTTCCAAAATAGAACTGAACTGAAGGACTGAATTAATTACACAAATTCATATTTACCTTAAAGATTTTCAAGTTGTTTTGTGGTTCCTCTAACAGATTCTTCAATGCAACATACATTCGCTGTTTGCTCCTGGAATACAAGATATTGAATACGATTTAGGAGTGTAAAATTAGTTCACTATTCGTATTAAATTCTTTGCATCTCATTTTGATTTCAACATGACAACACAATTAGAGATTGTCTGGATCACCACATCTGAATCTTGTTTTTTTTTAGCATTTCTGTGACTCAAACAGCAGTACAAAACCCTCATGCATTATAGATTGTAGGGCTGGTCTCACAGTGGAAAGGTGAGTCACAACTTTTGTGAAAATGTTGATCATGCTCCTTTTTCAAATGGAAAAGTCTTTGCTTTAACACAGGCCAGTGACGCGACCAGCTTGGTGAATGTCTTTGCCACAGTCAGTTAGGTTTGTTAACAATGCTGGATTAAAAGTCGTACCATCAGCGAAAGCTATAAATCCAGCTCTGATTTCCTGCATCGAGTGGCTGAAACAGTAACTCACCCTGAGAAGAGATCCAGAGGGCAATATCTGCTCAATCGCTTCCACTTCCCATTGGCTAACTGTAAAGAACAAAACGTGTTATTGTAAACTTTACAAATAGTGATGAAACTTTGGGATTGAAACGGATTCTTTTATTTTCGGCAACATAAGCTCATCTTCTGTAGCCGAACGTCACAAAGAATTGATTATAAGATAACAGAGTACAAACAGATGGCAGGATGTTTACACTACACCATCCTCTTTTTTTTTTTTTTTTTTTTTTTTTTTTTTTTAAAGCAGAAGTTTGATTTAAAAATCTGGCTTCACTTCTATAAAAGTTTGGCAACGGCTAGATTTTCAATTGGTACTTGCCTTGTAATGCTGATGCATGCAGAATCTGCAAACTTTGCGCTTGCATTCCTTGGTTATGTGCCTTGAGAAGGGTAGAAATCCACATTTTGGCTAAGGGGGAAAGGGATAAACATGTAATTGTATCTCTGCATCTTGAGTTACACAATGAAGTGTTGTGAATAAGCTTTATGTAAATTATGAACACAAACAAGCCTTTCAGATCAGATTCACACCACCTCCCTCTGTTTGTTTGACTGACCATGTGATTAAATTCCACACAAATAGATTCAACGAGTCATTCAGCTACTGTGGTCTACTTCCCCAAGAACAGACGTTCATACTAACATACTAACTAAAAACAGACTCATGAGACTCAGATCTTGCCGTTTAACAACTGTCACTAATCCAACCCTAGAGCGTTTACACCCTAACAACATGAAGATACTGAAAAACTTATTAACAACTGTCAGCAAGTTCAATGAGCAGACATGCTTAGACTTGTGACACCGAGGTCCAACACATTCAAGGCGAGGTTCTTGGCACACTTGCATACAGCTTCGAAAGTCAATGTTTTGGAAATGTGGGTATAACAATCACTGTCATAATTTTGAAAAAAACTATGTAAATTAGGATTAATTCATTATATAGTTCATTCTTCATTTACAATGAGATTTAATGTACATTTTTCTTGTGACCATGGATTAGTTATTCATTTAATGATGATCAAATGATGGAGAACGTTGAAGGAATAGTTTGCCCAAATATTTGCTGAAAATGTACTCATTCACAGGCCATCCAAGATGTAAATGATTTAGTTTTTTCTTTATCTGAACATATTTGGAGAAATGTAGCATTATATTACTTGCTTACCATTGGATTCTCTGCAGTGAATGGGTGCCGTCAGAATAGGTGCTTTCACACTGGAAGAACCTTTTCATAGTTCCTAGAACTATTGGTGGAAGTTCCCGCTTTTTGGTGTGAACGGTTTTAGTTCTAGGAACTCCGTTTGGGGGAACTAAATTACCTCCTACTTCAGAGTAGGGTCTAAAACAGTTCTGTAGGAACTATCAGTGACGTAAGTGTATGGTGATTGGCCAAATGCACGCAAAACACCGGCTACCCGGCATTTTAAAAAGCAGAGTCAAAATTTGACTCCACGAACATGGAAAAACAGCGATAACGGCATTTACCTGTTGTCTACAGCTTTGTTCTTTTCTCAGCCTCGTTGATAACACTACAAGCTCTCATAGGAGATGGAGTCAGATTTTCATGGTCTTTCAATCCTGTAAACTATGCATTTACATAACATCTCCGTTTTTTTTTCAGCAGGCCTAATTTATCAAAATATTTTAAAAGATTTGCTGCATGGTTAAAATACGCTACGCATATTAAAAAAAATAGTTTTTAGAGAAAAAAAAAACAAGTCGCATTTTATTATTTCATATTTCAGAAACAGGCCAACGCAAAATGTTTACAAACATTATAATAAACATAGCTAGGCTATTTTAGTTCCCCTCACTCCACAACAAATCCTTTCAATTAACAGTATTTAGAAAAGAACGAGAATTAAAAATGTAAGAAGCTATAGTTATATAAATGAAAAGCCAAAACGAATTTAATTTAGGAACTGAAATGAAACTGAAACCAAAGTTGGGTCTCTCATTCGACAAAATCAAAGGTTTCCATATTTGCGATGTATTTGAATGCCAAAATATTATTTATTATGTAGCCTACTTCACTGGCGTTCCAATATCCATGTAAAACAAAATGTTTTGCATAAAATCACAGTGGTACGGTGATAATGCTTAACGGCACAGATTTTACTACATATTAAACTGAGCAGTGTGTTTTCTCCCATATGTTTGACTGACTGTATTTTATTATGATAATAAACAGACTGCATTGTCAAGGTAGCAAAGCTTAACTGTGTGCGCGCATGTGGCGCCAGCATAATCACTTGATTTTTTTCTATATATTTCTCATATAGGCCTAGGGCTGGGTATCGTTCAAAAATGTTCTATATCGATGCCGATACCGGTTCTTGAACGATACTTTTTCCGATAACAATTTTATGAAATCAGTTTTAACAAGATTACATGATCTCAAAAAACTTTGGTTTTATTTTTTTCAGCTTGTTGACATTTATACAGACTCAAAGACTCATCTCCTAAACCACTGCACAAAGGAACAAAATATATCCAACACAATACATCAGTGCAAATAATTTTAATAAAGCTCAAATAGTTTTTAGTTTACACTAGTGCATGTTCGTTTTAAAACGCATAGCTCAAACAGAATCATCATTTCTATTCATTTATTCTAGGTTAAAGACTTCAAGAAATTGAAAATCTTTATCTACTTTCATAAGTGGGTGTTTTATTTTCTTTCACCATATGTTTTATTGTTATTAAATTCTGTGTTGTAGTATGTCTAATTATTTGAATGCATAAAAACTAAGTTTATTCAAATTTATTCTTAAAATAGCCTTGTGAAATGTTTTATTTTTCCTCAGAAATTCTGTATTCTGTATCTGGTTTTCAAATTGAGGCATAAAACATTAATTTCATTTATCTTTTAAATTATTGAAAATCAAACTTTATTTATTTTGGCAAACAAAATTTTACTATTAAAATTAAAACATGGAAGAATTGTTGTGTGATCATTACTTTAAAAAAATAGTTTTAATAATTTTAATAGTAGCCTAGTAGTAGCAGTATGTACACTCTGCTGAACAATATTAATATATTTATAGTGTCTTCTAAATTAAACCGAACTTTTATTTTGAAAGGTTGCTGTTAGGGCTGGACAATATTTCAATATCAAAATGTATCGCGATATATTTTTTTTCAATAACGGTGATATGATTTTTAAACACATTTCTGATATACATTACCAGTGTTTCCCATACATTGATTAATTAATTTGTGGCGTTTGACTTCGTTGAATAAACATGAGCACTACAAGTTTCGAAATCAAAACTTGGCACGGGTGTTTTATATGAATGTATCTGTGAAGGAAACCGACTGTCTTTAGAAAAGTTTCGATGGCATTTCATTTTATCTGATAAAGTTGCTTTCATGAGTGGAGCAGCTTAGATTACAGCCGTTACTGTGGAAACCGCTAGTACTCCCGCTCTCACAGCGCCTCCTACAGGCAGAGAATCAGATTGCGAGACACGACATTTCATTCCACTATATGTCCACACATTTAGCAGAATGACAATAAAGCTCGACTTGACTTGACTTATACAATTCGAAATTAATACTTTTATTTAGCAAGGATGCTTTAAATTGATCAAAAGTGATGATAAAGACATTTATAATGTTACAAATTATTTCTATTTCAGATAAATGCTGTTCTTCTGAACTTTCTATTCATCAAAGAAACTGAAACAATTCTACTCCGCTGTTTTCAACATAACACTAAATGGTTTTTGAGCAGCAAATCAGAATATTAGAATGATTTCTGAAGGATCATGTGACTAGAGTAATGTGCTAAAAATTCAGCTTTGAAATCACAGGAATAACTTACATTTTAAAATATTTTCACATAGAAAACAGTTATTTTAAAATAAATTTATAGTAAAAATATTTCAAAAATGTTACTGTTTTTGCTGTATTTTGGATCAAATAAATGCAGGCTTGGTGAGCAGAAGAGAATTCTTTAAAAAACATAAAAATCTTACTGTTCAAAAACTTTTGACTGGTTGTGTATGTAAGCCCATAGTTTGAAGTTAAAGATATTAATATTAATAAGGTGAGTCTGAGATGCTTATTTGACAGTGATTACACATTTCTTGTTTGTATGAAGGCTAAAACAAATAAAAGGTGAACATTAATTTATTTGTGCTGTTTTTTTAACCTAAAATATTATACAGTTTTATAGGAGAAGGTTTCATAGACTTGGCAAATTAATTTTTCATAAGTTTGTAGGTATAGACATCTGTTGTGCGCATTCTTGGCAGTTTTTCTGAGTTTTTTTTTTAATAGTGTTCATATCGATATCGGAATTATATCGTATCGACCAAAATTAAGAAATATATCGTGATATAAATTTTGGCCATATCGTCCAGCCCTAGTTGCCGTGAATACTTTACAGTTTTGTGTGTATATGATATGATGCCAGTTTTACTCAAATCAAATGGTAAAATGCTCAAGGAGTGACTCTCAGAGCAGTTCTGGAGATGTTGTTCATGTGTTTATGTCCTCATTTAGACGGCAGACGCTGAAATCACCGCGAGCGCGCTTCAGTCTGTGTGTAGTAAACGAAACGTGCGATGTGGAGAGCAGACTGATCCGTACGCTTTTGAATCGCTCTCGCGGATGTCAAACACTGATCAATCTGTGCCATGCCGCTTCTAGTCGAACACACCTAGTGCTGCAGGCTTATTGCCTCACTGACGTTGATGAGATTAACCCCCTTAGGTATCGAAATTTGGTACCGAACGACAAGACGTTTTTCGATACTCGGTGGTATCGAGGCAATTCGGTCGGTGCCTAAAAAGTATCGAACTCAATACCCAGCCCTATATAGGCCTATATATTCATTTTATATAGCCTATATATTCTCAGCTCGCAGAAGCGCTACAGGTGCGTGATGTGATGTGATGACCATGTGAATCCTCATGTTCAGTTGTTTGCTGCTTTTTGCGCATGTAAAATTAATCCCCGGAAAACAAATGTTATAGTATTTTTAACGAGTCACAGACACTTATCCTTTCTAATTTAATTCAGTTCTAATTTAAAATAATCTTGTCGGTTAATAATCGGTTAACGAGCGTCGGCTGTCGGTTAGGAGAAATAACTGAAATGAACATCCCTAATTGGTTCTCTAGGAACGCCCCTGCTGGCTAGTTCCTAGAACTATGCAGTGCGAAAGCGCCTATTGAGAGTCCAAACAGCTGATAAAAACCTCACAGTAATCCACAAGCTGCATGTTTGTAATCCATCATAAAATGTTTTTAAGTCTTTTCTGATAAAGAAGCAAACTCTTCTACATCTTGAATGGCCTGAGGGTGAATACTTTTTCAGCATATTTTCAGTTTTTGGTGAACTATTCCTTTAAACCAGACATACATCTAAACACAACATATGGTTGAGCTCAATTATTGCATTTAAATGAGTAGTAAATGGTAAATTATGCCAGATTGTGGTAGTTTGCACAACCTTGCACTTAAAACCAATGATTAAATGGTAAACATCGCAACTGCATGTGCAAATTCCCCCACCAACACGATCATAACAGTAGTGACGTGCTGAGACCATGTCAAACTGAACATGGAGTTCACCTTAATCTCAATGCAGATTGGAGGTCTGTGGTCTCTGAGGTTGTGGAGGGGAAGTTGGGTCAGGTTGGGAAGGCATAAACCACACCCACTGAATGTGTCCATGACCTTATCACAGCGCAGTTCTGCATGAAGGAAAGATCACAACACCGTCACGTAACATCAAATCCGGTCTACAAAAGTGACTGCATCTCACATAAACATGTTTAGATAAACAACAGACTGAATTTATTAAGGGATGAATCTCAGGAAAACATATCCAAGTCAAATTTTTACCCAAAGTCGTGGAAAAAAATTATTGATTTTTGCATATTGAAAATTAAGTCCATCTAGGACATTTTTCCTATAAACTGTCATTACCATAATGGACCAGTACGTTTTACTTTTGAGGTTTTTAATAATATCCATTCAGCTCAATGTTGAGATTACTGTAATACAAGGATTTTGCAATCAATATACAACAAATACTATCATAACACTGTTGGATTTTGGGGGCTTTAGAATTTCACTGAAAAAAACTCTTGAAAATTATCTTCATTGAAGCAAAAAAAAAATTAAAAAATTGTACCAGGTCGTTCTTTTTGGACCTTCAGCGACAGCTGTCTCACAAAGTCCAGCGGTAGTTTAACAACCTCCTGTGAACATTAAAGCCATTATTTTAGTCTCATTTGTTGGGTCACGGCTTGTGTTAAAGCAATGTAAAAATTGTAACTTACTCCACTGTGAACATATTTCTCCCCCAGTAAAGGCTTCATGACATATTTACTATAATCCACGATGTTAAGGATGTGTCGAAAAGCTTGTTCTGCGGTCTGGCAGGAAAGAAGTAGGAAAATGAGCTGACACTATGCCGTATGTCAATGCAAACAGACCAAGACCAAACATTTGAAGCATATTTGCATTTACACTGTTGCAGATACTCTTCATACCAATAGACACAAAAAACTTGCAATAAAGAGCAAGAAAACATACACAGAGATATTATGTTTAACCTTAAACACTGGAAATTGAAAAGTGACTGAAAGTGACTATTTACGTCAACAGAACTTGATAGAACAATCATTTGTGCATCAATACTTAAGTTACATTGATGGAAATATGTCAAATCATACACTGGTGACTGGTGAGTCATAAACACAATCCATTTCTCCAAGTATTGCAAATATTTATCCATCTGTAGACTTAATGAAAGTCTTTCTCGCCATGTTTTGAATATTGGTCACAATGCATCCAATAAATCTTTGTCGGAGGTTTGGTTTGTAGCATTTTTGTGTTACAGCTGGCTGCTAATAGTATGGTATCTTTCATATTGTGAGAAAATGTAAACTGTTAAGTAGTGCATATTGGAGAAATTTGGGAAGTAATAATATTCAGTAGTGTCGATTTGGGGAAGTTGTACCTGTCGTGTATGTGCAGAGTCTTCGGAGGGAAACTTCAGCAGACGAAGAACTTGACAGTGCTGTAATAGGAAGTAACATGCTTAAAAACAGATATTACACGAGTCATTTCACACAGACTTTGAAAGCTGTATGTATCCTTGTCTTATTTTAGTTCAAAGGGGAATTCTGTGTGTACATTACAACAAATACTCCATCCACTCAGCTGTAAACTGAATACACATTACGTTTTTCCCAGAATGCTCTTAGACATAAAAAGGTCCACAAAGGTAACGGTGACATCATCGCAGTGTCTGGTGGTTTGTTTTATGAACTGATGCAACCGATGGCCGCTTAAACGCAAATGCAGTTTCTAAATGCGCTTGCTTAATGCTTACAAAACCAACTTCTGCCTCAGTGTTAAACATAAAGGGATGACGCTCATAAGTAAATGACTCATAATCCACATCAAATATATAAAGAAAAATAAATTATTTTACACATTTTTATAACAATCAAGTACAATTTCTTTAAATCTAAAAAAAACTTAGATACTCAATCTTCTCATCCAAGATTGTTTTATTACTTTGAATCAGTTTTTATTTTGATATTTATCTTTCATTTTAATTTTACTTTTAGTAGTTTTTGTAAAATATCTATAGTTTCTATTAATTTTTACTCCAGTTTTAGTTATTTTAGTACTTAAATTTTAATTAAAAGAAATTTAGAAATGTTAGCTAGCAACAAGCTGAACTAATCTTAAAAATAAGCTCAAGTTTTCTACATATTATTATTTGAGTTCAAATTAATCTCAAATAGCAATTTTTTTTTTTTTTTTAGTTAACTATAATAACCCAACGATTAAATTATAAATATAATAAAATAATGAAAACCATCCTGTTTTTTGTAATAATCAAACTTATTAATTAAAAATTGTTAAATACAATTAGACTTTCGAAAATATTACTTATATAAAACAAAAAAAATCACATTACATTCGGGAATTTTATTATTCCAACAAGAACGTCTAGGGGGAAAGTGTTTAATTGTCACGGAAAAAAATTACAAGAATTTCTTGTAGTATGGCCTGGACGTTAAACCCATTCATGTGTCAGTGTGCATCCGAAATGCCTTTACAAATAGTTTTAAAATACCCAACTCATTCAGACTGATTTAATCATGACGATGTGGTCCAGCTCGTACTCCAAGAATGTAAAACCAGACCACGCAACAAGACAAAAATGAAAGAATGCGTGAAAGAATGTCAGTAAACAGCAAACAGAGACAGACAAACCCTCGCTGGATTCTAAAACTGGTTGGAAAACTGCATCAAAGCTTCACCCATTTTCCCCACACCCAGTTTTGACAAAATTACATCAACATATTGTCTCAGGCAGCTTCCTGTGATTGGACGCACAATTCCGTGTTGTGATCTGTAATATAAATCCAACGTGTTTATGACTCCAATTGTTTTTCTGGCAGCTTGTTCTGAGTTTATTTATCGTATGATGGTACGGATGATCACAAATGAGCTGGAAAATCAGACAAAGGTTAATCCGTTTGCATATCCTTGATCTTAACAAAACAGGACCTTGATATTGCCTTCCCTGTGACAAGAGGAGTCAACTACATGATAAAACTAACTGATAAATGAATCATTTACATATAGTTTCCATTACTTAGAATACCTTATTCAGATCTTATATGCAATAGATTTTATTTTGAACTTCTCTCCTTTGTCCAAATATAGGAGAGTTTCAGACAAAAGTTTAGTGCTTAGACCAAGTTCTAGCAAAGAAAGTAATACCTTAAGACAATATTACATAGTTAAAAAATCATATGCCAGGATCTTTTTAGTCTCTAATTGTACTTTTTTCCCCAAAGAAGAACCATAGAAAGTGATCAACATCTAGCTATATTCCCACCCATCATGGTGGTCTAAAACCGGTCTAGACCCACATTATCTTTCACCCAATGAAGGGGGAACTGTTAAAGGTTTCCAATCTGAACTTTGAAGCCTGGATGGGGAAGATGTTAAGTGTATATGATCTTATCTCCAGCAGAGACACAATTTTAGATGCTCAGAAACTAAAACCATTCATTCAAATAGCTCTCAGCATTACATATCCTATTTATTCCACTGAAATAGTTTAATAAACTTTCGAGCTCATAAAGTGGGTGTGGCATGGGTAAAACAGGTCTCTCATGTAGTACAATGACTTTATCAATGAATCCTGGTTTAGCCTGCTAGGTGACTATTAGCTTTAAAGCCCTGACAATGCCCTTTTAAGACAAGGAAGAGGTTTATTTTCATCTACTGATGGTATAAAGCGACCAAACTTTGTGTTTAGGTTCTTTCCAAGTAGTTTGGATTGATTTCCTGTTGACTGAATCCATTTGATTGAGTTTATATGAATCTTGGCTAAGCTAAGAGCTTGTAACTATTGAACACTAACCTGCAAATGAGACACGACCAGGCTCTTGTTGCCCTCCCCGTGATATTTCCAGTCGTTTTCGTCCATTTTGTCGAGTTCCATAACCCAGAAGAACCGTAAACTGACGGGGGTTTTGGCGCAGATTTGATACTCCGGGCGAGATGATCACGGTCAGGCGCAAAACTTCTGGAGGATCCGCGTCTGACACACCGACGGGTGTAGCGCCACTACCGCTTTCACGAGGACACGTCCCCTCTGCGCTCTCATTGGCCAGGCACAGGGATTGCGGTTTTTCATTGGTTAGAAGTGTTTGTCATTGTTAAACTCGTCCGCTGATTGGACGCTGAAAGTGACAATCAAATGGTCGTCCTCTACTGAAGGCAGTTTAGAGTCTGCATCTATAAAATGATGTCATGAACGCATGATTGCTGTGTTCCTTCCTTTTTCGGTTCGCTTGCACATGAGAAAAACAACAGAAAAACTAAAGACTCATTCAGATTTATAAGTATAATTATATTAATCCAAAAATAAAATTATATATAGTTTCAAGTTTTATTTGTCACATACACGACTATACAGAGATTGTATAACCAGCAGTCGGGTCCGCTCCATGGACAGTGCAAATATTGAAAAATACAACACAAGGGAAGTATACATAAAATAAAATGAATAAAAAATAAGATATAAAGAATAAAATATAAAAGAATGTGCATGACAGTATGTTGTAGAATTAAATATTAAGATAAGCATGACTGTACAGAGAGGAATGTGCAAACAGGTAGAACAGGTTGACATGAAGCAGCCAATCACAAAAAAATAATACAAATATAAAAAATAAGATGAGATATGTTACAAGACACAGAAAGTGTTGTGTGCAAATGAGCAAATGACACTGACAGTATGAGGTGGAGAATAATGAGTGTGTGTTTAGTGATTTGAAGTAAGTCAGATGATGTTAAGAGGCTGAGTCTCTCAGTTTTTGCCATCAGGCAGCAGAAGCGCTTACCAGATGGCAGCATAGTGAAGAGACAGTTTCCAGGGTGATTTGAGTCCTTGATGATTTTGACAGCTCTGCCTCTGCAGCGTTTGAGGTAGATGTCCTGCAGAGAGGGGAGAGCAGACCCTGAGATACGCTCAGCTAAGCGTACGACTCTCTGCAAGGCCTTGCAATCTTGGCTGGAGCTGTTTCCATACCACACTGAGATGCACTGAGTCAATACACTTTCTATGGTTCCTGCATAGAAAGTTTTCAGGATTGTTGGAGAGACCCTGAATTTCCTCAGCTGTCGCAGATGGTACAGTCTTTGCCTGGCTTTCTTAACCTGTGTTTGGATGTGTGAAGTCCAAGTCAGGTCCTCGGAGATGTTTACACCGAGGTACTTGAAGCTGCTCACCCTCTCCACAGGGGTCCCGCTGATCATAAGAGGAGTGTAGGGCAGCAGGTGTTTCTTTCTGAAGTCCACAATCAGCTCTTTAGTTTTGCTCACGTTCAGAGAGAGACAGTTGTCCTGGCACCATGATGTTAGTCTCTCCACCTCATCCAAGTATGCGGTCTCATCATTGTTGGAAATGAGGCCCAGAAACACAGTATCATCAGCAAATTTGATAATAGAAGTGGAGCTGTGAGAGGACACACAGTCGTGTGTGTAGAGAGAGTAGAGCAGGGGACTCAGGACACAGCCCTGCGGGGCTCCTACGTTCAGGGTGATGGAGTTTGAGGTGTACTGGCCTACCTTCACCACTTGAGGTCTGCCGGTGAAGAAGTCTTGAATCGAGTCGCAGAGTGAAGTGTTTAGGCCGAGGCCTGTGAGTTTGGAAGTCAGCTTGATGGGGACTATGGTGTTGAAAGCTGAGCTATAGTCTATGAATAGCAGTCTTGCATAGTTCCCATTGCTGCTATCAATGTGAGGGAGGAGTGGAGAATGTGTGAGATGGCATCATCAGTTGATCTATTGGGACGATAGGCAAACTGAAGAGGGTCCAAAGTAACAGGGATAGATGAGCTAACGTGGCTCTTAACAAGTCTCTCAAAAACCTTCATGACTATTGATGTGAGGGCCACTGGACGATAGTCATTCAGGCAGGAGGGTTTATTGTTCTTAGGCACAGGGATGATGATGGATTTTTTAAAGGAGGTGGGAACCACAGAGGTAGCAAGGGATTCGTTGAAGATAGAAGTGAACAACCCAGCAAGCTGATCAGCGCATGATCTCAGAACCCGGCCTGTGATCCCGTCAGGTCCAGCTGCTTTCCTAATGTTCACTCCCTTTAGTGCCCTCCGAACCTCGTCCTCCGACACGGTGATCACATGATTCTCGCTTCTCTGCCTGCTGCTTCCTGATGCGCTGCTCGGCAGAGCCGCGATGCCTCCGTTGCTTTCAAATCGGCCGTAGAAGGTGTTTAATTCTTCGGCCAGCGACGGATCTGCACTCACCTCCGCGGAGGATTTGTTTCCAAAGGCACAGATGGTCCTTAGTCCCTGCCACATGCGTCGCGAGTCATTGAGCTGAAAATGAGACTCAATTCTCTTTTTGTAGCAATGTTTGGCGGCACTTACAGCTCGTCTGAGAGCATAACATGATGCTTTATACACGCTCATATTCCCAGACAAAAGAGCCTCGTTGTATGTGGCAGTGCGTTTGTTAACCGCATCACGGATTGTTCTGTCCACCCACGGTTTCTGATTAGGGAAAGTCCTTACGGTAATCGTTTCTGTAGCTTGTTCGGTTAGTGTGTTTACAAAGCTCACTGCTACCTCCGTGAACTCGCTTGCATTTACATATGCATATACATATGTAAATGTATATGCAATTTTTGGATTTATTGAAAATAAGTTAAATTTATTTTTACCTGAATACTTTTCAAAATGTATATCTTATATGAAACATTATTGACTATATCTATATAAAATTATGCCATGAACACATGATTGCTGTTTTTCTTCCCTTTTCTGTTCGCTTGCAAATGATTTGCTCATAAAAACTTTTTATTTTTGGATTCATAATTAATTAATGCAAATAAATAAATATTTATTTTTTCCTGAATACATTTTAAATTGTGTACCTTGTGAATATTAGTATAATTATTGTATATAATTTGCATTTAAAGAGTTCACAAATATATTTTAATAGGTTGGGATTGTAGGGGGTTTTCTGTACTGGCAAAGAATTAGAAAACATCTAAATTAGGAAAAAATACAAAACTAAAGCAATAATATGTGAGAGACATTTTTAGAGCCCGAAGTTTGTTGTATTTGGTCGAGTACGACAATAATTGACTACTGAAGTAATTTATACATTTATGACTATGCATGATTTCAAATGCTTATGTGAATGTAAGGAGACTAAGAAAATGAAATGAAAATGCCTTATAAATACTTAAATACAAACAAAATTAAAGAAACGTTCTATAAGTTCATCCATTAAAAGTATTACCAGGCGAAAAGTAATTTATAATATTGATACATTTTATTTTGTGATTCACATCCAGAAATGTCATTCTTTGTTCTGGACTTTTTTTCATTCAGTTAAGAACATCTGATTTACACATGTAATTTTTGACTATGTCATTGTAATTAATATTCATTTATTTTTTAAGTTAAATCCCATATATATATAAAACTTCAGGAAAAGTAAATTAGTTTTTAAGAAAGATGCAAAATGTGTAGCTTGTCTTACTATAGTAAAGTGCTTGCTTGTAAAGAATTAAAAATGACGAGTCCTTTGTTTGGCTTATGTTTTGATTAAATTGGTGTATCAAATATAGTTCCATGGAATAACCACAAAAGAGTTTATTTTTTTAAGAAATTCATAGAAAATTTTAATAGAAATTGAAAAAACATATTCAACATGACTGTACAGGGAGCTTAATACACATTTAATCAAAATACATCTGTTTTCACCATGAGGTCATCAATAAGATGAAGATTTCACCGTTGATCAAAAAAAATCTGCTTTAAAAAAAAACAAGGTTTAAAAGAAATCGAACATGAGCGATGCCTGATTTACTGCGCTCATGAGCATCTAATTACACAAAAATCGCTCTTCAGCTGGAGCAGGTCATCATGCCGAAGGATTTAGACGGACTCGGCCGGCCGATTCTCAGTTCATCTTTACAGCTGTCCACCTGGTTTGTGTCTGACGGAGGTGCGGACTCATAGAGGACACATATGGACCCATCCTCTCCGATCCGGTAGGACACTTCATAAGGGTCGACCCACATGGTGAGTTCTCTTGGCAGCAGTGAAAAGAGTCGCTCTTTTGTGAGTCCGATCATACAGGCCGCTTTGCCTATCAAAGGGTCCATCTTGTGGTTGATCCGGATGCACCTGTAACCCGAACCTCGGCAGGGTGCATTTGGGAACCAATGGTGCTGATAATGATCTGCAATGAAATAAGACAGTTAGGCTTTAGAGCAATCAATCATGGCCTTGGTGTTCGCAATTCTTTGCCAAAGATTCTGGTGGTTTAAGCCACAAAATTCTCCAAATTTCAGTGAATGGAATTTGTTGCTGCAATAAACCTTCATCTGCTTTGTTCAAAACAATGTTCAGTTTCATCATAAACCACAAAATGTGGACCATGATGTGGTTGAATTTACTTCTAAACAATAGAAAGTTCACGTCCAATTCTTTCTTACCCCCCAAAGATTCTTCCAAAGAGAATCTGAATTTTTGCAGCTGTTCCTCTGAAAGCAGCCGTGTTCCTCTCAACAGACGAGTGACAAAGTTAGCAGCAGTAGAGACTTCGGTTTTCATCTTGAAGTTTGCGCATGAGCTGAAAGGGAAAACCGTGAAATACAACCAAAAGTGAGAACAACCGAGTTTTAGAGATCAGTTATCTCAAGTGCAGCTGAACTCGACAGGCCTGGCCACTGTCTTTGGCACGTTCCTTTGTTCAAAACGACACGAAAAATCGCCACTTAAACGCCACTGACCTGTTTCAGTGATTCAGAGTAGGGACACTAAGAGCTTCTACAGCTGTTGTGAGTGCTTTTATTAAGGCAGTAGTGAAAACGGACAAATAAATCTGTATTTTCGACCACGAACTTCCTCCTTCGGCGGTGGCTCGAGCTAGTACGTGCAGCTCCAGTTCTGAGCTCTGATGGTAAACACTCTACAGCCGCGCGCCTCCGCCAATCAGAGCGCGACTTCGCCGTGACGTCACACGCCATCCATAAACAGACGGTGTATCGCATATCAAACGAGTAGTAGTTGTAACAATGAGTACTTTTATATACTTATTTATAAAGTATGTTGCACATAGTTTATTATATGAGCAATTTATATGTGTATATGTATTTCCATTTCTTCCTGTGTCCCAGTGAATTGTTTCGCATTGAACAAGTTCACATACACTTGATTGCACTGATTGTGAAGGCTTTGAGATAGAAGAGGTCGTGTATGTCATCGCGCAGATAAATTACGGCTAGATTTCAGTGCCCCTTCAAACTCCAAAACAACAATAACTATTTCATTGTGTAAATGTTTATAGTCTATAACGGTGTTTTGTTGCGCATCTATACCATTGGTGCATTTACTATAGAAAGACAGCGTATACTGCAGCAGCCTGATGAGGTTAGATGTTTAGTACGAGTACAAAGATTAGGCTACGCTTGTTTTGTTTTTTGCACGGTAACTAAATATAGCCTTACGAAAATTTGATTTACTTTTCTTGTGGTATATGTTTCTTAAGCCAGTTTTTTTCCACGGGATAATTAAAAAAGTTATTGGTACTTTTAATCTTACAGTTCGGACTGTATTGCTCGCAGTTGTGAGTTAATATTTAAAAAAGTCTGAATTGTGAGATAGAAATCTATCTCTCTCTACCGTGGCGGAAACAAGCGTCCATAGTTAATTGTGTATGAACAAAAGGTCAAAACTTTCCAAACACACCGTTCATTGAGCCTACCTTGATAAGATAATAACTTTTAAATCACTACTTTAAGTGTGTTTTCTAAATGAAATCGTTCGAAGCGCGTTAGTGTACGAAACTTGTCTCACGAGCGTTTCCGTAGTGCGTGCGCTGGTCAATAGACCAATCAGAGCGCGTTGTAACACACAGGGTCGCTCGTCAGCCAATCAGGTGAGGTTTTACTATCGTATGCGTTTTCGGCTGGCCGCATCGCATGGACCCTCCTCCACACGGAATGAGAGGCAAAGCAAAGAAATGTTTCCAGCTTCACAAGTTTTCTCTTATTCAGTTGTTTAGTATTTTATGCTTCTGTTAATAGTTCAGAGTAGCACTTTATTTGGAGTGTTCACGGTTTGGTGCTGCATGTCGAGTGTTTGACGGGCCGCAGCAGGTTCAGCAGGAGTCTGAGAGACACTGAAGCAGCAGGTAACTGATAAACCTGAGCACTTTACTACAGTTTTACCATGGTAAACGCAGGATGTGACTTTAAACGACCGTTGAATGTAGGTTAGGGTATTATTTTTCACCTTTGGTAGGAAAATAATTTAATTATTTATTTTGACCAGCAGCATTGTGTTACTGACATTAGCTTCTGTTTCAAATGACAGTATTTTATATATTGAAAGGCTAGTTTGGCCAACATTTAAAAGTGTGTGTGTGTGTGTGTGTGTGTGTGTGTGTGTGTGTGTGTGTGTATATATATATATACACACACACACACACACACACACACACACACACACACACACACACGTACGTATGTGTGTATATGAAGAGTTTATTTGCAAAAACGGATAACTCCGTTTTTGAACATTTTCAAAAATCATGTTTTTTTTATGTTATCATGTTTTTATTGTTTTGTTGTGTTAGTTAGCTGTTTTTTTTTTTACCCAGTCAAAATAACCCAACTGCAGTTTGATTGAGATTACTTGGAATGCACAATGAAAAAACATGATTTCTTAGAATTGTTAAAAACGGAGTTAACTGTTTTTGCAAATGAACTCTTCATATGTATATGTATATACGTCTCCAAGATGCTTCAAGAAACCTACCTGCAAAGCTACAGTACTGTTAAAAGTTTTAAGCACTTGTGAGGAAAATGAGGATGCTGTCAAAATAATGTCATAAATGGGTTTTCTTTATCAGTTAAGTTCTATTAAATAAATTAAATCCGCATTTGGTGTGAGCATCCTTTGTGATTTAAAGCAGCTTTTGCACTAGGTGCACTTGCACATAGTTTTTCACGTAGCTTTGCAGGTAGGTCTCTTGAAGCATCTTGGAGACGTTACCACAGTTCCTCTGGATTTAGTCTGTCTCAGTTTGTCCGGTTTCTTCATGTCATTCCAGACAGACTGGATGATTATTACAATTAATGGCAAAATTAATGTTTGGAAAAGTAAACTGATATTCCCTACTGACACACTACAGCAAAAGATATAAATAACTGACTTAAGGGGTCATATGATGCGATTTTCAAGTTTTCCTTTCTCTTTGGAATGTTACAAGCTGTTTGTGCATAGATAAGATCCCTGAAGTTGCAAAGACTAAAGTCTCAAAACCAAAGAGATATTTATTTATTTATTTAAAAGTTAAGACTCGACCACGCCCACCTAAAACAGCTCATTCAAACATGCCCCCACATGTCTACGTCACGGTGTGGGAAGATTTGCAAAACACCGCCCAAATGTTTACGCAATGAAAGAAGGCGTAACTATTATTCTCGCTGTAGTAATGTTGCTGCCGCCGGTGCCATGTCCTGGAGACGCTGTGTTTCGTTGTGAAAGCAAAAGTATTTTGTTTGGGCTTCCAAAAGAGGACACAACTAGAAATTAGTGGTTAAGTTATATTTACAACACTGTTCCAGAACAGTTCAACCCAAATATTAGAGTGTGTGCAGCGCATTTTACAGAGGACTATTTCCTGAACCTGGAAGAGTAGCCTACAATGCTGGCTTGCACAAAGGCTGTTTCTAAAAAGTGGGGCAATTCCAACTTTGTAAGAACAATCTGGCGCTTCTGACTCAAAGCCTGTAAGTACGTTTTCTTATTTAAAGAACTTGCCACTGACGATTCAAACGTGAGTTTTGAGCAGTGTAGAGTAGTACTTGTTTGTCGTTTCTCCGATCACAAATGCAGACATGGTAATGTTTATGCGGCGCGATGCAACGCGTAAAAAGACAGTATAAGTCATTATAATCAGAAATTATGTCCCCACTGGATGCAACAAATGCCTCGTTTATAATGGGTTTTATTGTTTTTGTCTCGTCGCGCCGGGACACGGCATCACAATACGGTGAGGGGCGTAACATTTCCGTCTCACGCTTGAGGCATTCGGCCAATCACAACGCAATGGATAGCTGGCCAATCAGAGCATGCCTCGCTTCTCAGAACGATGAGCTTTGTAAAAATCAACGCGTTTCAGAAAGGCAGGGCTTAGAGGAGCAACAATAATGTACAGTATGTGGAAAATAATGTTGTTTTTTTTACCTTAAACCGTATAAACACATTGCATTACACCAAATACACAAAATAATGTTCTTTTTAGCAACATCTTATGACCCCTTTAAAACCATTTTTAGCTGGATAAAATAATAATAAATCATTCTTTATTATGACTATTTTCATATTAACTTATATCCACTGAACATTAATGGATAATGTTTTCTTTATTTCCCAAAAGCACCTCGTTGACATGAACTTCCCGCCAAGAAAGAAACTGAAAGGCCAGCAGGTCCCAGCTGAACCCGACCCGTTTGACGATGACATCGATTTCACCCAGGATGACCTGGAGCAGATTGACATCATCGCATCCCAGGCCATCACAGGAGACGGCCAGAACAGTGGGTCAAAGAAAATGTTTGGTTCTGTGTTCGCTTGCGCTGATGAGCAAAGCAAAGCACCCGTGAAATCCGTCCGCAAAACATTTGCCATCGGAGACGGCTGCAGCAGCAGCAGCACGCTTAACAATAAAGAAGCTCAAAGAAAAGATGCGTTCGGTTAGTATACGGCATTTTAGAGGCACATTCCACAAGTCCTTTCTCAAACGCTACCCTGTCTGATTTTGGACCAACCATTTTTTTTAATATTCCCACTGTTCTTTGCATAGCTCATTTTTGCATTATATGGATGGGTTAAACTAGAAATTTAACAAGTTTTATAATTTATAATTTTGCATCTCTCACAGTGGATGGACATTCCAGTAAAGATGGAGAAGATCTGTACTATAAGCAGTTAGAGCAACAGCAAGCAGACCTGAAGAAAAAGGTGCGTTCTTCAACACAACGTGCAGTTCATTTGATTGGTTCTTTGTAGTTTGCAGAGAATTGATTTGTTTGTGCTCATAGATGCCCCATTATACAGTTTATTCCTAAATTCCACATTTTGGTCAAGGTTTGGTCACCAAAACCGCTGTCATTTAGTTTCTCATGACTCTGTCTGCATTTCGGTTCACACTCAGCTGAAGGAGGTAGAGGAGGAGATCCTGATGAAGAACGGAGAGATCCGAGTCCTGCGTGACTCCCTGAAACAAGCCAATCAGGAGAAGGAGCAGCAGCGGCAGACCCAGCTCACCCTGGAGAAAGAGAAAGCTCACGCTCAGAGCGAACACGAGAAGGAGCTGTCCAGGAAGGTACGGCACAGCCTCACAGAGCCACTGAAACCTGCATTACATCCAGCTAAATGTTTGTTTCACTGCAGGTGCAGTCGCTGCAGTCAGAGTTGCACTTTAAAGAAGCAGAGATGAATGAAATGAGAGGGAAACTTCAGAGCGTTGAGCGCGGAGGAAAGCAGTCCGGCACACCTGCACGAAACATGTAAATGCAGTTTCCCTTTTTGTTTGTCATCCAGAGAAATTGGTAATGAGAGACGGTTGTTCTGCGGTCTGCACTGACTGTTACAGCATTGTGTTCATTTATGTGTGTCTTTTTGTTCATATAAGTACATCTCTACTCCACAGTGCATCATTAAATGAAATTGTATTAAATATTTCAATAATAACATCAATAATAATAATTGTTATTATTATTATAATGAATAATTAATAGTAATAATTTGTTATTTTTAATAACAATATAAATATTAAGTGATATTACAGATACTAAAAATATTAATTATAATTATATTTAATATTAAAAAACAAGTAGTAGTAAGTAGTATAAACACTTTATTATTATTTTTATTTAAATAATAATAATTATTTTATTTAAAAATAACAATGTTATTAGTAATATTAATAGTAATAGTGATAATAACAATTATATCATGATAAAAGTAATAATTGTTGTTATTTGTAATGTTATTGTAGTGTTATTATTGGTATATATTTATTATTATTATTATTATTATTATTATAAAATAAGTGATCATAATAATTTTTTATTGTTTAAAAATCATTTATATTATTATTTAAAAATTATTGATTCAATTAATATCATTTACTATTAATAATTAATTAAAATAATTAATCGTAATACTGTATCATTTTTAATAACAACAATATTAATAATAGTAATAATAATAATTCTTAATAGTATTTATTATTATTATTATTATTATTATTATTATTAAAAATGCAAACACAATCCTTTTTAATATAATATAAATAAATGTAAATATTTATTGTTTTTTTGTTAAACTGTGTAATATTAAAGTATTACTATTGCTTTTATTTTAATAATATTAAAGAGTAGTGTTATTAAAAGTAAAGGCATTACTGTTTTTTAAATATATTATTTTATATTAATATTATTGTAATTAATATTAATGTTAATATTAATTAATTAATATTAATTAATCTTTTTTTTCATTAACCAAGTTAAAATAAAAAAATAATTGTAATAATATTAATAAAATAAATATATACAGTGGGTACGGAAAGTATTCAGACCCCCTTAAATTTTTCACTCTTTGTTATATTGCAGCCATTTGCTAAAATCATTTAAGTTCATTTTTTTCCTCATTAATGTACACACAGCACCCCATATTGACAGAAAAACACAGAATTGTTGACATTTTTGCAGACTTATTAAAAAAGAAAAACTGAAATATCACATGGTCCTAAGTATTCAGACCCTTTGCTGTGACACTCATATATTTAACTCGGGTGCTGTCCATTTCTTCTGATCATCTTTGAGATGGTTCTACACCTTCATTTGAGTCCAGATGTGTTTGATTATACTGAGTGGACTTGATTAGGAAAGCCACACACCTGTCTATATAAGACCTTACAGCTCACAGTGCATGTCAGAGCAAATGAGAATCATGAGGTCAAAGGAACTGCCTGAAGAGCTCAGAGACAGAATTGTGGCAAGGAACAGATCTGGCCAAGGTTACAAAAAAAATTCTGCTGCACTTAAGGTTCCTAAGAGCACAGTGGCCTCCATAATCCTTAAATGGAAGACATTTGGGACGACCAGAACCCTTTCTAGAGCTGGCCGTCCGGCCAAACTGAGCTATCGGGGGAGAAGAGCCTTGGTGAGAGAGATAAAGAAGAACCCAAAGATCACTGTGGCTGAGCTCCAGAGATGCATTCGGGAGATGGGAGAAAGTTGTAGAAAGTCAACCATCACTGCAGCCCTCCACCAGTCGGGGCTTTATGGCAGAGTGGCCCGACGGAAGCCTCTCCTCAGTGCAAGACACATGAAAGCCCGCATGGAGTTTGCTAAAAAACACCTGAAGGATTCTCTGGTCTGATGAGACCAAGATATAACTTTTTGGCCTTAATTCTAAGCGGTATGTGTGGAGAAAACCAGGCACTGCTCATCACCTGTCCAATACAGTCCCAACAGTGAAGCATGGTGGTGGCAGCATCATGCTGTGGGGGTGTTTTTCAGCTGCAGGGACAGGACGACTGGTTGCAATCGAGGGAAAGATGAATGCGGCCAAGTACAGGGATATCCTGGACGAAAACCTTCTCCAGAGTGCTCAGGACCTCAGACTGGGCCGAAGGTTTACCTTCCAACAAGACAATGACCCTAAGCACACAGCTAAAATAACGAAGGAGTGGCTTCACAACAACTCCGTGACTGTTCTTGAATGGCCCAGCCAGAGCCCTGACTTAAACCCAATTGAGCATCTCTGGAGAGACCTAACGTTTGTCCACCAACGTTTACCATCCAACCTGACAGAACTGGAGAGGATCTGCAAGGAGGAATGGCAGAGGATCCCCAAATAAACTTGTTGCATCTTTCCCAAAAAGACTCATGGCTGTATTAAATCAAAAGGGTGCTTCTACTAAATACTGAGCAAAGGGTCTGAATACTTAGGACCATGTGATATTTCAGTTTTTCTTTTTTAATAAATCTGCAAAAATGTCAACAATTCTGTGTTTTTCTGTCAATATGGGGTGCTGTGTGTACATTAATGAGGAAAAAAATGAACTTAAATGATTTTAGCAAATGGCTGCAATATAACAAAGAGTGAAAAATTTAAGGGGGTCTGAATACTTTCCGTACCCACTGTATATATATTCAATAATATTAATTTCTTTCATTATTGACTGAGTAGAATGTAACCTAAAATCTGATCTATACAAATGAGTTTATTTTACGTGGTGTTTTTGTTGTGTTAACACAGTGTTCACTCTTCTGCGAGTCGAGCGTTCATGACTAAAGAAAACTTCTCAGCCGAATTCTCCAAGCAAACATCTCCTGTCAAAAAAGCTAATTTATTAGAGGGTATGAATTTTTTACTTGTATGCTTATGCACATTTCCTGTCTGCTGATGTGTTTCCATTCTCATTCCATCCCTAAATATCATATTTTCTAACTCTATCAGACGGTAAACCAGCTCAGTCCAAACGTTCCCTCACAGAAGAACCACGACTGGACCGAACCCTCAGCACAGACGATCACCATCAGGAAGGTAAGCGCTGATCAGATGTCTCGCACAGATCTTCTTGCTTCTGTTATCTCGGTGTGTTGCAGTGATGCTGTGGTTTGTTCTGCTGCAGGCTGTGTGTTACTGAACCTGCTGCTGCAGCAGCCGCTGGATCCGAGCGCTTTGGGTCTGTGTCACCTGCTGTCCATCAGTCCTGACGCTCTGCCGAACATCCTGTCACCGCACGGATACGTCAGCCCGTAAGCCTCTGGGAGGAGCATTCTAATTAAACACTTCACACTTCTGATTGTATTTGTGTGTGTCCTGAATGTCCTAAAACATGAGAAACCTACTGTAAACATCGGCTTCCATTACATGCAACTGTTTGTTTTGGGAAATCATCGGCCCACTTTTACAAGATTCATCATGCAATGCTGTAAGGATGGAAATTTCCATTGCATCATTTGTTTGGTGGTATTTTCCAGTGGAATGTTTGAACAATGTCAACTTTTTAAACGCTGATCAAATATACTTTTAAGTCACATGAGCAGAGATGCATACGGTTCATTAATAACGCCATACAGAACACGTCACTCTACAGCTTCACATTCATTTCAGAAAATAAAAAATAAAAGACATCTTTTTTTAAGACATTTTACATCATGACATATGCTGATTTTCATATTACTATTAATATTATTATTAATTTTATTTCATTATTTATTATTAAAATTGTATTTGCATTATGTACTAATTAAATTAAATAGTACAGAATACTGTACTGATAACAATAACTATTATTGCTAGTAGAAGTTGTAAAAGTCGTTTTTAGGTCATGATATTTGCTTTATGCATTTTTAAATATTAAAATATTATTTGTTGTATTTTATTTATTATTAAACTAAATATAGAATGTAGTTAATAATAATTTTTATTAATGATAATATTTTAGATCATATTTGCTTTTTCATTTTTAAAACATTTAAATATGATTTGGTGTATTTTATTAAGTTAAATATATAATATTGTGTTAATTTATATTATTTATTATTAATGATAATTTTTACATCATGGCACTTGCTTTTTTGCATTTAAAACATGTTATTAAAATTGTAGTTTATTATTTAAGTTAAATATAGAATATTGTATTCATAAAAATAACTTATTATTATTGCTAATTGTAGTATTCATTTTTACATCATGATGTTTGAAATATTACTTTTGAATTTATTAAAATATTATTTATTTTATTATTTATAACATTAAATATTATAGAAAAAATACTAATACTTACAATAAATTATTTGTTTCTGAAAGTAAAAAGAAAAAAACAACAACAATGGGAAGAACTTAAAATATAGGGAAAAATTAAAAAAATCTTAAATTAGCAGATTTTTAGGCCTAAAAAACTTGTGGCAATTACATTTTTACTGTATCTTTAAATATGTGCTTGAACAGGTTGGACTTGTGAATTTCTTTCTTCCCTCTTTCTTCAGGGGATCTTTGGCCACCTCCAGCTCGTCCTCCATAGAATTCAGATCGTTTCACCGTCCTCAAGCTCAATTCCATCAGCTGCAGAGTCTGGCTACGTCCGCTCTGACCGCATTAGCTCTCCATCACCCCGATAGAGTCCCACATAACCCAGCCGCTGCTCTCCAAGCCGCCCAGCGCTCCTGTCCAGCCGCGGTGCACTTCCTGCCCCTGCTCAGCTTCCACATCAGCACATACTGTCAGTCGCTGGAGTCGGTGGAGAGCTCAGCGAAGGCCTCGCTCCATGGCAGCTCACTGTCGGGATCGACCGACTCCAGCCTGGCCTCGAGTCTGGAGGAGTCTCTCAGCGGACAGGAGGAGTTCGCCCTGGCTGCCATGAAAGCGCTCTATCATGTAGTGTGCTATAGCAGCGAGGCTCTGGAGGAGGTTTTGTGCCATCAAGAGGACCTAAACAGACCACAGGGTTCGAAAAATCTCCTCAGCGCCTCTGAACATCTGAACGGGGACACGCAGATACAGCTGCCTCTTCTCAGGAGGATCCTGCAGCTGGCAGATCCGGCCTTCATTACCACCGCTGGCCAAAGGGAGGCGCTAGTGAGCGCTAGTTTGAAGACGCTTGGTATGCTGGCCGAGAGAGCGCAGGACAACCAGCTCTTGAGGTTTAGTATCATTCATATTCATATACTGTTATAGGTTTTGTTTATATTTAGAATTAGATTTTTATTTTTGTTTTCTTGTGTTTTTTGACATTTTTATTAGTTATTTTTTCTGTATAGTTTTTATTTTTTATTTATTATTAGTATTATTATTATTATTATTATTATATTTTATTTACTGTTTATTAGTTTTAGTTTATTTCGTTTTTGGACTGCTTAAGATTAAACTAAACAAAAATGAGAAATGCTGGTAACTAAATATATATACAGTAGAGCTGTCGCGATTCGTCGATTTTAGTCGACTAGTCGATTTTGAAAAATCATCGACTTCATTTTGCTGCGTCGACTAACCGCAAAATACCGGAAGTGCCGCATTTCACGGACGAGAATGCATAAAACATATTATTAGACTATTTTCCAAGGCTGCATGATATTAAACCCATTTAAAAATCACAATTTAAGCATTATTGTGAATTCACAAACGCTATGATTTAATTAATTATATGCGATGCAGTTCTAACACAGTTTATGCGCTTTAATTATTTACATGCGTGTAGGTTAAGTATGTGCGTCACACAGTGGCTCAGTTCACAGTAGTTCCACAGGAACTGTTATCATTTACATGTGTGGAGCGTCTCAAACTCCATCTCTGCATGTTGTTGTGAGTTTGGGTTTATTATAACGTTCATCTGGGAACGCAAGGTGCGCCATTTCATCAGATTTGTAAGGTAAATCATTTATAAATCTACACAAACACAGGAGAATACATCACGATTTCAAAATAAAAGCTCAAACCCTCACTCTGAGTTTACACGTTTTGATGTCCACATATTCATTTAATTACAGTGACTATAGCATTTCTGTCCTAAAGAAATGACCAAATATTAAAGATTAAGTGGACATTTGTATTAAATGGTGCTTGGTCAATATTAAACAAGGATTAGATCGCGCAGTAATGTTTAAAAATAATAATCAGGCCCCCTGCAGGCCTTTGTTGTTATGCGTTATCTATATTAGCTCTATTGTTTATAATACATTATGTATTTTAACAGTTTTGTTCAATAAAACCATATGATTTCTTGCTTTTGATACTTTATTTGAACTAATTATTATTGCATCATTGCTATTATATATGTATTTTAAGTCATTTTAAAAGCTATTGTTCACTTACATCTATTTTTATTACCACAAAAAAAAAACATTATAATTATAGGGGCCTATGAAATCCTTTTTATTTCCAAATTCAGTTTTTTCCATTTAAATTTTTCTATACTCTGTTTTAATGGTTAAATTAAATTGTATTAATCAAAAAGCCTGTCTAATTAATTGAGTTTTACAGTTTTATCTGTACCAAATTCTTTTTCCATTATTTTCTGGATTCCATTTTAATGGTTTCATTAAATTTTAATAATCAAAAGCATCTCCAATTAATTGATTTTATGTTAAAAAACATTTTTCTTTCTTTCTAGAAATACTGCACATTTAAATTTTTCTCCTAAATAAATTCTGGTAAATACTCCTTTATTTAAAATACTGATTATAATTGTATTATTAGACTAGAACACGTGTATATGTTGTCATTCTTACACTATAATACTGAACTGATTTCAGTGATTTGGTCTATGAGATGGACACTTGCTTCTTGAAATCTGTTGCACTTTACTTTTGCTTTAAAAAAGGATTTCATAGAAATTTGGATTTAATTTGGTTTGATAAAATATTCTTAAGTAAAATGGTTGATTTTTTGCAGGAAATTAATCGTTTAGATTAATCGATAAATTAGTCGATAGATTAATCAAAATAAAAATAGTCGTTAGTGGCAGCCCTAATATACAGTGTAATATATATATATATATATATAGAATTGGCTCCTACAGTGCAGCCTTCTGAACTTCTGTCAAATTTGTATTATGAGTCACAATTTATACCATCTTGATTATTGCGTAGACTGTGTAATATTAGACAGAATTAGATTTAAATATAAATGGAATACTTTTTTATGCAGTAAAACTGGATGCTCGCCAAATTAAACATGCAACGTCGTGAGGTCGTGTGATTAATGTAGCACCCTACTCATTGAAGTGTTGCATACTATATACTGCATTCATGTTGCATACTGTATTCTATGTCACATGCTGTTTTGAAAAACAGAAGGAAGAACAACAGTTACAGTCTTCTGAAGAACACATTTGTCAGCTGCATACGTCATTGAGGCTGCCTTATTTCAGAAAAGTAACTATTATACTCTAAAGTAAGAAAGAAATCACAGTAATTAACGTCTCACATGGAATAACAGTTAATTTTATGATGATTACTTCAGAAATTAGACATCCTCAACACTGCATGAGACCAGCAGATGTGACCTCTGGAGGGACGGCTAGTATATACTATGTAGTGTGTAGTACAGTAGTTAATATTCCATTTCAAACAAAGCCAGAGTTTTATTAAAAAATATATATATTATAGTAATTTATTTTTTATTTTATTATTTATTTTTAAATATTATTTCAGTAAATAGTAATAATGATAAAACTAATTAAACTGCTGTCTCGTTTCTCAAATGTAGACTCCAGGTGGTGATGTCAAGTCAAGTGTTGTCTAAATGTCTGACTCTGGAGACGTCCAACAGAATAGTCCATCTGTCTGTCAGATTTCTGTTGTTTATCATCTATAATGCAGAGATGGCCACTAAACTCTGCTCACATGAATGTAAGTGTCTTTTAGTGCTCTATTAAGTGTCTTGTGTTGGCTTGATTTAACACAAACCCTCCCTTTTCCTTTAGATCCATGTCCTTTTCTCAAAATATTCCAGTACATCACCTCTAGACCGGATAAATCTGCTTCTGAGGATGTGTGGAGTCGTTTAGAACTTGAGGTAATTATCTTGTAGTATTTCATTTGCAATGTATTACTTAGAAGTGGTTTAAAAATCTGATTCCTTTGTCAACAGGTTATCCGGTTATTAAACAAACTGTTCACACAGAAGACAGGAACATGGGCGGCTTTGTGTGAATCATCCTGCCAGTGTATTAATGAGGTCTGATTCAGACACAAACGTTTTTCCCTTCAAAATCAGTTTTTTTTTTTTTTTATAGCAAATAAGACAAAATGACTACAGAAGCACAATGGGAAATTATTATTGTTTATAGGGTGTTCAAAACAAATGAAAGAAAACATTGATACTGAAATCTCCGGAACTGACCACACAATGCATTTTTTTGCTCCTCAGGTGGTGCGGACAGTTGTTGTGGTTTTGCACAGACAATGGCTGAAAACAAAAGGCAGAGGAAGTCAGACAGCGGGTAATCGGAGCTGGACGAGTCCTGGATTGCAGGTACTGCGAGAAGCTTTGATGTTACTGCACTGGCTGCTGTTGAAGGACTCGTCTTTTTCCGAACACTGTCTGGAAGTCCTGCACATGTACGATCAGGTCATTCCTGCCATCAGAGACACGTTCCGTCTGGTTCCAGATCTGTCTGAGAGCGAAGGTGGGTTTGTGTTTCTACATTCAATTATAGTCATTGATGCCATTGTTATTTTGATTAGCTTGAACATTTGTTATAGCACATTTAACATCCTTTATATAACATATTTATCTTGAATATGTCCATTGCAGTGCATTAAACTGCATTATATCGTCACAGAACTGGCTCTGGAGGAGATCTGCAGATCTGAAACGGAGTACGTTGAAGACATGGATATGGAAACGGGGTCATAATGAGCAAACACCAAGTCATGTTTTGTAAAAAACAATGGTGTATCTTGCAAATTTCCCCTTAGAAACATTGTGTTTGTCTTGTCTCCTCAGTTTTTGTCATTTTTAAAAACTGAGCACCAATGATCCGAATTAAAGAATTAATTCTATCACCTGTGGCATTTTCATTATTTTTGTATTACAGAATATAGACCATTTTAAGTCCATTATTGTAGAAAAGTGTCTCTTTTAGATTTTATAAACCAAAAGTAGAAATTATTTTCTGTGGTAATCAACAGAACGTGACAAATGCTGTAAATAGAGTAATATTTGACCTGGGGCCCGTTTCATAAAACAAGTTTAAAATATAAGCCAGGTTTATTGCAATTAGGTTTTGGTTCAAAATAAGTCTGACTAACTGAAATAAGCCTGGCTTATTTGATGAACCTGTTTATAAAACAGGCAGGTTCATTAATAATAATTGTGTGGAAAGGGATACTCATGAATAACTTGACTAAAATAGTTACGCCGCGGAGAAGTATTTTGATTGTCAAATAAATTTATAATTTCACCTGTATATTATCCTAAAACAAAACACTAAAACTGATTTTTATGTACAAGACAATCGGCATAACATAAGATGAATACTACAATAATATTACAGTAATATTAATAGCAAAGTCATCTGAGGTAAGTTACACTGCAGTCGATAACTAATAGGCAAAATGGCGCCAAAATGTGTTTGTATTCAAACGACTGCGAGCTCGCGAAGTGATGCTACAGTCTTGAAAGTAGCACCGGTTTCAGTTCTGGGGACTGATTTCCCGCTATTGACCAATCAAAATCATCACGAGCGGTGCGTAGTAAAATAAGGTAATGAATTACGAATTTAAGAAGTCTGGTTTCAAGATGCTACATGGAGTGGTATGTACTTTCCCAAGACGACCAAAGTATCAGCATAAGTGTAGTTTTTAATTACAATTAGTCAACAACACATGATTATGCTCACTTCCTGTACACCCCTTAACTTCCTCTGTGTAGCTGAACAAATGTTCTGCCTAAAATGTGTGAAATAAGAATGTCTGACATTGTTTAACATTGATTCCAGTACAATTTATTTTTATTTGCGGTTGTAAACATGGAGATGCTTGAATACATAAACATTTGAACGTAAAACACAGATCAGTTTTAACATACTTAGTTAATAAACCAACAACATCTCAAAAATGTGACCTGACACACCCAACAGGAATCTGTGGAAGATTGTACCAAGAGGGATTGATAACATATGACCTAACTTCATAACACGGAAGAGCGTATCGCAGCATTTTCCAGAGAATCTAACAAAGCAGCCAAACATCTCCTAATTTCACCCTCTTTCTGACCTTGAGCGGGAGTTTTAAAAATGAGTGTTTCACATTATGTAATCATTTGGCTTCCAGTCAGGACCGAATTATGGCCATTCTTCCTCACACGGCAATATTCAAATGCTTTTCAGACCCTCAAGTAAAAAGTTTACTAGGGAAACATAAAATGTGTTGACACCTCCATAAACAGGGAATTTCTACAACATCCAAAACCCAAATTCCATAAAATTATCCAAACACACAGTGAGAACGATGCGTTTAAGGTGTCCATATGTAATTTGTTGCATAAGCTGCATTAAATAAGGCATATTCTGGATCTCTGAGCATGAGAACACTGCTACAAATATTCACAATTTCATAAACATGAATGCTACGTAAATCGTGAAAACATCTAAACAGCATGCTGGCGTTGTTCAAATGCACCAACTGATAAAGTGTCGACGTTTTGTGCAAATTCCCAGGATAAAATAAAGCTGGAGATATTTAAGGCGTTTAATAACATTTCAAGAAGAAACGTGTTGTCAGTTCTGAGGTTGGTAAAACATATTCCCTTTTGCTTAGTGGACAAAAACAAACAAAACGAAAACATGGCTTGGAGTCATGCACAATGGCTGGAGTAAATAAAAATATATTTATATAAAATTAAGTGTAAAGAAAATGATGCTGACACACAAGCGCACAATGATAGTGAACACCGATCATTTAATTCCCGACCCAATTAGAGGATGCTGTCCACAGTAGATGTACATTGCGCAATTGTAGATTAAAACTACGTAACCATCAACAATCCAGGTTGTGGTTTAGTAGCCGGTCTTTGGTGGCACCACGTAAGCAGGGTTGAAAGCCGGTTGAGTCGAGCTGTAGTCTGTTGGTGGGTGCGGGTGAGCGAAACCGGGCTGAACTGGTGGTTGTATGGGGTATGCAGCCTGCCCGCCGTCATACGCAGCCTGGCTGTAGGGAACAGGATATCCTGGGCCTCCTGGAAACACATGCAAAATTACAGCTTCACATTGAGTCAATGAAACCTCTATCCAACACATGCCCTTTTTTCGATTTCAATGTAGAGCGAAACTTTCAGGTGAAAACCATGCAATTTTTTAGATTCTATCAAGCAAATTGAACCCTAAATCAGTTAGACTTGGTACTTTAATGCTACCATACCATGATACCAAATGTTTGGGGTTTTGGGTTAAGAAATTAATACTTTTATTCAACAAGGATCCATTAAATTGATCAAAAGTAAACGTAAAGTAATTTATAATGTTACAAAAGATTTCAAATAAATGCTGTTCTTTTAAACTTTCTATTTATCAAAGAAATTTCACAAAAAAGTTTCACAAAAATATTAAGCAGCACAACTGTTTTCAACATTAATTAGGGTTAGGGTAACATTTTTCTTGAGCAGCAAATCATCATATTAGAATGATTTCTGAAGAATCATGTGACACTGAGGCTGAAAATTCAGCTTTGATCACAGGAATAAATTACATTTTAAAATACAATAAATCGGAAAACAGTTCTTTTAAATTGCAATAATATTTCACAATATTACTGTTTTTACTGTATTTTTGATTAAGTAAATGCAGCCGTGGCAAGCATAAGACACTTCTTTCAAACACAAAAAAATAAAATTTGTGTAAAAAAACTGCGACAAAATGGTTTAAAAACATTTTTTCCATTTTAACCAGCCATCGTAGGCAAATAGATAAAAAATGATTAATGCAAGAACTAAAAGTAAAAAGTTTGTTAAAAGGCACCTATTATGCAAAATTCACTTTTTTTTACATGTTGTTTGAACATAAATGTGTGTTGGCAGTGTGTGTACACAACCACCCTATAATGATAAAAATCCATCCTCAACTTTTTTTAATCCCCATAAATCATAAGCAGTGTCTCAGAGCTTACCGATCACAGAGAGAGCACACAGATTTTTCATTGCTTCAGGTCTTATCAGTGAGGGAAAGTGATGATAGATGTGGGAGATAATGCCACCAATTTAAAGTCAAAGTATGGTACAGTAACAGTTGACGCTAGATTTATGGACACACATTTTTATAAGAAAATTTTTATTTTTAAACAATTGAAAGTTGTAGAATGAATGACTACTTGGGCCTTTTATAAATAAAATGAACATCACACTTTACCAGCCCCACCCACGATTGTTGACTGACACTGCCGTATTAGCAGAGAGCCCGCCCTGAGTGAGCCGCACACAATCCGCCATGTTTATCTTCAGCTAGAGCATTTAAAAGCAGCATTCATGTAAGAAATGTTGTCTTATTACAGCGATAGAAGTTGTTCAGTCCAGAGCAGTGAGTGATTTTCTGCTTTTATTTTATTGTTTGGGTCATATTAACAGTGTAGACAGAACTATAGGTACTGTATATTACGCTGTTGTCACTTAATACATAGATCTAATATAAAAATGTGATTTCTTTCCCAGCGGTTTCTGTTCACAGAAATAACCGACTATGTTTTTGTAACTTAAGTGTGTTTTTAACAAACTTCTGTGAAACAGAACTTAGTTTAGTACTTTTCACTGCAAGTGAAAGCCACTTTCTGTATACGTTCTTCGGATGCGTGCGCACAGAAAATCGTATATCAGAAGTTTAAATTAATGTGGCTAAAATGCATGATTTCAGCGTGATTTACATGATCATCAAAACCAAACAGATGTTTTTTTGGCAGAGATCTGCGATACCAGCTGGAAAAGGGGCGAGGAACAGCAGCTCATTTACATTTAAAGAGACGTGCACTAAAACAGCGTGTTTCTGCTTCCACTTAAATTAGGCACTGTGCAGAGCAGGGGGACGCGAGGAACAGGATTAAGAACCGCTGCTTTAGAACATCGATTTTGAAACTTGTGAATCCCTTAGAATTGTTAGAAGTGCGATTCATATGAATATATTTTTCGTGCACCCCTAGTTTTGACGGCATTGCAGCCACATTCTCTAAAGCAGAGCAACATGGCCTCACCCCTTTGTTGCATGTTCCTAGGGGCGGGGTTTATGTAAATGTCTGGGTTTGTGATGTCACAAACCCGGGAAGTAGCTCGTTGTAGTCCCTACGAGCCATTTTTGTAGGATTAAACTGCCTTAAATTTAAAAAACGATATCTCCATTTGCATTGAACTTTCAGCGTTGTAACTTTGCAGATATTGTTCATGCTCAAACGGCAACATTACACACCAACTAATGTTAAAAAGTGAAATCACAATTAACCACCCCTTTAATAAAACAAAAGTGCCACAAGCAACGTTTTTCAATGACAGTGCAAATTAATCACTGAGAATTGATTCACTGAAACATTCTGAATTCAAAGAATCTGTCTTAACGCTGTCATACTCATGACTCACAAGTCATGAGACAATGAAGGATTGCTAAAGTACATAATGACACATCATTGCCAAATAAAAAGTTTCAACATTCACAGCAAAATCTTCATGAATCTTTGTATATATAGCCCAGCTGACTGAACTTTCTGTTGTGCAAGGTTGTATTATCTTACCGGCCTCCTGATATGGGGGTGGTGGTCCCGCTGCATATGGCTGGCCCTGATATGGTCCCGTCGGCATGGGTTGTCCTCCATAAGCTGGTGTGCCGCCGTACCCGGCCTGAGGCGGCATGGGCTGGTACGGTGGGTACTGACCTCCCTGAACAACAGGCTGCTGAGGGTACTGTGTGCTTACGACTGTAGTGGTTGTTGCTCCCATAACAGCTGTAGAAACAATCAAAGGCGAATGAACATGAATAATGAATTGAGAGATTCACAGTCAATGCATAACATACATACATATTATATAAAAGACACTGCCGATGTTTTAATGTTTCTGAAAGAAGTCTCCTATGCTCACCAAGACTACATGTATTTGACCAAAAATACATGTATTTGACAAAAACAGTAATATTGTGAAATATTATCAATTTAAAATAACGGTTTAATTTAAATATTTTAAAATGTAATTTATTCCTGTGATACAAAGCTGAATTTCCAGCATTATTACTCCAGTATCACACGATCCTTCAGAAATCCTTAACATTAGAGAACCTCTATTATACCAACATTTTGACCACTAGTGTCTAAATATATATATATATATATATATATATATATACAGCGGGGAAAATAAGTATTTGACACATCAGCCTTTTTATCAGTAAGGCGATTTCTAAGTGGGCTATTGACACAAAATTTCCACCAGATGCAGCCATCAAGCCAAATATTGAATTCATACAAAGAAACCAGAACATTTAAGTATACAAGTTGAGTCATAATAAATAAAGTGAAATGACACAGGGAATAAGTATTGAACACACTTTATTTAATACTTTGTAGAAACGCCTTTGTTGGTGATTACAGCTTCTAGACGCCTCTTGTATGGAGAGACCAGTCGTCTGCATTGCTCAGGAGTGATTCTTTAAATCTTGAAGGTTCCTTGGGCCTCTTTTATGAACTTTGATCTTCAGTTCTCTCCATAGATTTTCTATGGGATTTAGGTCAGTTGATTGACTGGGCCATTCAAGCAGCTTGATTTTCTTTCTTTGAAACCACTTTATTGTGTCCTTGGCCTTGTGTTTGGGATCATTGTCTTGCTGAAATGTCCACCCTCTTTTCATTTTCAGCTTTCTGGTAGATGGCAGTAGATTTTTATCCAGAATGTCCCGGTACATTTCTCCATTCATCCTGCCTTCAATAATATGAAGTCTGCCAGTACCCCTTGCTGAAAAGCAGCCCCAAACCATGATGCTTCCACCCCCAAACTTAACTGTTGGTATGGTGTTCTTGGGGTGGTGGGCAGTGCCATTTCTTCTCCAAACATGGTGTGTAGAATGACTGCCAAAAAGTTCAATTTTGCTTTCATCTGACCATACTATAGTCTCCCAATAATCCACAGGCTTCTCCAAATGCTCTTTCGCAAACTTTAACCGAGCCTCAACATGCTTTTTGTTCAGCAATGGAGTCTTGCGTGGTGAGCGTGCATGGATGCCATGGCGGTTCAGTGCATTGCTTATAGTTTTCTTTGAAACAACAGTACCTGCTGATGCAAGGTCTTCCTGAAGTTCTGCCCGAGTGGTTCTTGGCTCTTGGAGAACTCTCCTGATTATTCTTTGGACTCCTCGGACAGGGATCTTACGTGGAGCACCTGATCGTGGCCGGTTTATGGTGAACTGATGCTCTTTCCATTTCCGGATAATGGCCCCCACAGTGCTCACAGGAACATTCAGCATTCTGGAAATGCGCCTATAACCATTCCCATCAAAATGCTTTTCAACGATACGATTACGAAGATCTACAGAGAGTTCTTTGCTTTTACCCATCATGAAGTCTTTCCTGTGTGCCTCCTAGGTAATGAGAAGCCTTTATAGGCCATCAATTAGGACTAAAGCAGCTGATATCAATTAGTACTGATAGGGGGCAGGGGTTCTCTCTCAATACTGACAGATTTCAGGTGATCTCCTTGCTTTCTATGCCATTTTGCACCTTGTTATCTTCATGTGTTCAATACTTATTCCCTGTGTCATTTTACTTTATTTATTATGACTCAACTTGTATACTTAAATGTTCTGATTTCTTTGTATGAATTCAATATTTGGCTTGATGGCTACATCTGGTGGAAATTTTGTGTCAATAGCCCACTTAGAAATCTCCTTACTGATAAAAATGCTGATGTGTCAAATACTTATTTTCCCCGCTGTATATATATATATATATATATATACACATACAAGCTTTTTTTGTTTTTAAACCAATTAAAGAAGAGCAGCCAGTTAATGTCTGCAACATATATATATATATATATATATATAGAGATCAAAAAATTTTATCAAAGTTTTCCTAAGACAAGAACGCATTTTGAAAATAAAAACAATCCACCCTGTGAAGAAATGCTGTTCTGCAACCTCACATACAACCAACATATTTCCAGCCAGGGTTACTATAGTTAATGTTAAACAAACTGAAATACTTAATTATGAAAATAAAATTAAAACTTTATTTTTATTTTCAAAAATGTATTTTAAAAATCTCATTTTTATTTCGTTTCACTTGATGTACACTAAAATAACTAAAACTGAAATAAAAATGAATTAAAACACTAAAAAACTAATACAAAATGACACTTTAACTAAAAATTAAGAAAAAAGTATAAAAATAAAAACTAATTCGAAATATTAATAAAAACTATAATAGTATCTCAATGATCCTAAAATAACATTGCTTAAAGCAGAAAACAGATAAACAGGTTGAATCAGTGAATTTATCTGACTCTTTCATATGATGATCAGTGCAATCAAAAATTAATATTCTGTGTTTTATGTGCACTGTCGCTTTAAGAAGGGTACGACATTGCTTGTTCCCAGAGTGGGAAGCCAAAACACTTCTTCCCCCTACGTAACATTGTTTAAAACACATTCTGAAGGTGAGACGCCAGCTGTCACGTGAGCATCTTGTGACACACAATCAGTTACAGAGGCTACTGGCACTGTAAGCCTCTCCCTGTAGCACATGGGCACTTCCTCCTCTGTTTGCGGTTGCTGTGGACACAGTGAGTCAGACTGGGTGGGGAATCCCAGAATGCTTCAGCAGTCAGTTTTTCCACTCTCAAAAGACACATTCCAGCATTTGTAGCACAGGCTACAAGGTCAGAGAAAGTCTAAACTTGTGGAAAAAAGTTGTACCCTGTCTTACACACGGGTCAGTCGGACAAAACATGCCCAGGTCATATTTTGACCCAATATTTAATATATTTAGCCTAAAAACATTTTCATTGTAACACATCCAGACCTTTTGTTTTAGAATTCCTACTCTCAATTATTATATTAATTTTTAATTAATTATAATATTTATATAACATTATTTAATGAAACTTGATTTTTAAATTATTTTTTATATTTTAGTAAAAATAATACTTAGTATATTATCATAGGCTACAAGGTCAGAGAATGTGTAAACTTGTGGAAAAACTGTTGTATACATGAAAACACAGCCTAGGTCACATTTTACACCAAAATTTAAATATAAAATTAAGAAATTATTATATTTTGCATAAGTACATTCTCATTATCAAAACGCGTCCTTTTCACTTCTGTTTTGTTTTTATAGTACACAAGACTAATATAGCAGACAATATTAGAGATTTTTACTGTATTTTACATGGAAATAATTTCGCAATTAACATGTGATGGATTTTGTGAGATTCAGTTTGAGAAACTGCCAAATATTTCTCATTAAGCCCTTTCACACATACAGACTTTTCCGGAAAATTACCAGTAAATTGCTGTAAAGAGATCATGTGTGAACAGGACCTTTTCAAAAATACCGGTAAATTCGTTCCGGCAATTTACCGGAATGAGAAGTAGTAACATTACCAGTAAATTGCCGGAATGATGCTGAACGCAGAATGAAGATTACCGGTATGAGGACGTACAATTTCAGAACGCGGTGATGTAAGACGTAAAACGTGTACTCTGGGCCAATCCAGAGCCGTTGAAATTCAAAAATTCAGCGGCTCTGGGCCAATCATAACATTCGGCGCATTTACTCCATGCAGTGTGCAGTGTTGCCAGATTGGGCGGGTTCACACACGAGCTGCAAAGAGACTGGTGCGATGTTGATGTCGCGGCAGCACTTTTAGCCAATCACTAGCGATCAGCAGACAGACGTGATGATTCATGAGCGACGGGTTTTTAGCGCGATAACAGATCTGATTTTGAATGTATAACTGTAAGTGATCATAATGCCTAAATATAAGTTCAATGGTAAAGAGTGGAGAGTGTTTTAACTCTCAAAACGTGAATTACAGCTGTTGAAGGAGATGACATGAAGACGATGATCACTGCAACTCTGAAATCAGAGCACAGTTAAATTATTTAATCAAAATATTTATATCTATACAATCCTGTCTTTTATCTTTTAAACGGTCCAGATTGAATCCTTTGAAGCTGATGGACTTGTTAGTTTTGACTGCAAATTTCTACATTATGTTCAACATGAACTTCACGAAAGACTTAGTTCTGTGTGAAATTATAGAGCGACACGAAGGTGAGAGCATTATTGTTGTTGTTAATTGTTTTTTATTGTCGGATTATCATACAGAATGACACAGTTTTGACTGTCATGGTTTGTGCACGAACGAGCGTTATATACCTATAATTGCGTTGCTTATTCCAATCACTTATATTGGGCACTTTTTTGCATTTAAATTCCGTTGACACTGAAAATGATGCATGTGTTTTTCGAGGGTATCGGTTAATTTCTTGATTGCCGTTTTGACAGTGTCTGCTTGCATATTTTAATCATATTTGGTCGTTCTCTTTAATGTATTTGCCCCGATTTGATCCATGGGAAATATATCTAGCATTATATTTATATTTTGTCATAATTATTTCATTATAAGGAGTTAAAAATGGCTCTTATCAACCTTGATTTACATTATATCACATTATTTTGACAGTTAAAGTTTTGGGCGGGTTTTTGTGAGCTTTTGGGCTGGAAATCTTCCATCCAATCTGGCAACACTGACTCCGCGCTGTGTAGTTTGCTTTGAAGTCGTGTAATGGATGTCTCTGGGCCAAAACCGCTGCGTGAATGTGAACGTTTGATACAAAAATGAAAACATCAACAAAAACACTGACCACGTATACCCCTTCATGTTTACAAACACAACACCGGGAGGCACAGCCGTTAAGAGGTCGTTTCTGGTTAATGATGTCACAGAATTTACCGGTAATTTGAAACCTATGTGTGAATGGTGCTTTTCCGGAAAAAAGACGGAACGTTGTTACCTGTGTGAACGGCACATTTTTGAATTTACTGGTAAAGTCGTTCCGGTAATTTTATGGCAATTTACTGGTATTACTGTGTGAAAGGGCTTATTGGCTTCACATGTAAACATGGAATATGACCCCCATCCAATTATATCATGTCTCAAATTGAAAACATGTACAAGAATGGATACAATCTGCAATTGTAGACACTTACGTCTGGGTGTTCGGCACATTTTGTAGATGCAGCAGCAGGGGCAGACGCAGCAGACGATGAACATAATGATGAAGATCACAATCCCTGCTATGGTCACGCCGATAATGACAGGCTTATTATCACTGCTTTAGGACAGATTATGAAAAAAGACATTAGAAACACACTTTATTGGTTCATATATGACCTAATCACAATCATATTCAAATTTGCAGATGGATTTCCCTGAAAAATTTACATAATACTCTTTGGCACTATCAAAACATTACAGCTATCGCAGCACTGGGACATTGACTCAACCAATGGCATCACAATCTATTTGTCCAGTCTAACAAAAATGGGGATTGTGTTCAGGAAGTCATTATTTTCAAAATCTAGTCAGCAACACAGAAAGAGTAAGCTGCAGCTGGTGCACTCTTGTCAGTATGAAACAACGAAATACATTTTTCTATCATGAGAGAAGTAAAACTGCTCACAAAAAACAGTCTTCTTGCTCATCCTCGGATAACCTTATAATTGGATTGGAGCAGCAGTATCTGTTATCACACGTCCCACAACAGAACTGTAAAAACCCACAGTCAATGGAGGGCTTCGGCATACCAGTGCTGGTAATGTAGCCTTTGCAGTCATCGTCGGCTAAACAAAGCAAAAAGACAAGAAATAAATGACATGTTGGCCAAAAATATATTATAGGGGTAGTTCAACCACAAATTAAAATCTTGGTATCTTTTATTCTATGTCAGGTCAACCGAACCCAAGTAGTTGGAATATGACTTGGGATATTGTAATTTAGATTAGTTTAATGGTACTTTTTTGGTTTTTAAGAGTTTGAAAGTGTAAATAACTATCTATTTTTCTTGTATGTAAACAAGCAGCACAGACTTTCTGCCAAACGTCTTCTTTTGTGTTTCATGCAAGAAAAGCACTGGAACAACATTATTGCATTTATTAAGTAATTCCTGTAAGCTGTATTGCATCACTTGTGAGCTGATTTTAGACCCTTATGGAATGGGGAAATGCATCACATTTCAGATGTTTTTAAATATACAGAAACTTCCTAAGACTTCATAAAGATATCAAATATTTAATATAGCCTACACAAAACTCATGCAAAATTTGCACTAGATCATTAAACAGATTACAAACAATATATATTTGCTACATTGAAAACCTTGGTGTAGAAAAAAGTTAATTCAAAATTGCTAGTACATTTTACAAATAATTACAAACAAGCATACTGAATTACGTGTGAAATTTGTAAGTAGAAAGGCTGAAACATTTTTAGTAAAACGTACTTTAATCTTTTTGTTTACTTTGAAAAATCATTTTTAGACAAAAAAAAGAAAAAAAAACTACCACTAAAAACTACACATGAAAAATTAAAACATCACAAATGACACATAGAAAAGTAACGCTTTAGCACATAGCAAAAAAAATAAAAATTAAATAAAAACAGAATACGTGCCTCACACGCGCATTTCATGTCGTTTGTTTGTCAGGGCAGATCCAGCTGTATACTTAGCAGACATCGGTTACCCGGACAAACCGTCAACAAGAACAAGTTTGAACGCTAAGAAGCCGTTTCTTTCGGTATTTTAGACTCTTACCGAATGTCGCCGTGAATAACCCCGCAGACAGGAGCAGAAGAACCGGGACGGTGGACGCCATAGTTCAGCTCCTCTTCAATAGCTCGTTCCGTGCGGATGTTGTAATTTGAGCCTACAGCTCTCACGAGCCCTGCTTTAGGTAAAGGAAGGAAAAAAAAAACAGTTCCGCTTGATTTACAGGTTTAACTGTTAACCACGAGACTGCTAAACCTGTGACGTCCAGAGCGTAAACATGGGATAAAAGATGAACGTTTTCTAGTGTAAAATTATGACACAACACGACACACGATAGCCGACGTTGCACTCACAATGATAATCAGTGACTAAATAAAGGACCGGATTTCTGTCACTGTGTGGATCTCACAATCCATCAAAATGCCCCTCCCATGCTGGAGCCTTTGTGGATAAAACGAAAGTCTACTAATGCATTTTAAAACTAGGTCTGGTCATAAGCTGGTTTTGGGAACATGGTAGCTGGTTAATGAGCTAGAAACCAGTTATTCCAAAACATGGGCCACTTGGGGCCTCAATCTTCTATTGTTTTCTTTGCATCACTGTTTATTTTCTAGGAGGCTGTGGTGGAATATTAAGTTTCTAACTGGTAACAAAACCATTACAGAGCTTCCCCGTTGTATAATGGGGTCATTCTTCAATTGGGGTGGCAAATGAGAGGCAGAATTTGTAAAAAATCTTGTTTTGTTTTTTTCTAATAAAATGGATTGCTATGCATTTAAAATTAGATTAATATGCTATATCCATTAAAACAGAAGCTTAAGAACATTTTGATTTTTAAATAATTTCAATCCTTCAATACTGGTGACACCAATATGCAATATTTGAAGTAACATTTTGGTTGGTTCTAAAATGAGCAGGGATATGCAACTTTAGTTATAATAAATACATAAATAATTTACTTTAAGGATTCAGTTTAATTGATCATTTAAATTTAAGTTTTTAAAATAAATGTTTATTTGTTCATCTTGGCCCCTATTTCTGCCAAAAGACGATAGTTTCTTTTATTAAAATTTGGATAGGCTACATCAAAAAAAGACTGGAAAAATGGTCAGTGGTACCTTTAAAGTCTTTATTCTAAAAGATTAAAACACCTTACAGTCTAAAAACATTAAATTATAAGATTAAATGGCTCTGAAGGAAAGACATTCAGATATATTTTGAAGTAACACCACAGACGTAATATAACATCACAGACTTCATATTGCAAGTTACTATACTAGGCTCTGTGGTGTTACCAGGAAAGACAGTAACACCACAGACAAATCAGCCTAAATCCAGACTTTTCTAAAATGGAGATGATTCATCATCATGATTTCAAGATCAGGGACATTTTGGAAATATTAATAAGTATGTATTTATCAAAATTTTGATTAAAATATGTCAGATCTGCAAGTTATCAACATAACACCACAGACACTAATAAAGTGCGACACATGAAATTGTCAGAGGTTTAGCTAAATGTAAGAAAATGAATAAGAAAGAATGTACTCCCCATGCACCCCTCAGATCAACCAGCACCTGCAGTGACCTTTACCCACAGGAAGTAGTCCAAATAGAACCCCACCCCCAACCTTTTTCTTAAAGGGGCACATTCATTGTTATATAACACCACAGTCATGAATTTGGGGGACAACTTTTTTCTTAAATATAACTAAATATGTTTTTTTAAACAATAAAATTGTAAATGTTAAATAAAATCTATATTCACAATATAACCACTTTATTTGTGTTAAAAATGTTATATTGTTGCAATTACATTCCATGATACCTAAAGTAGAGGGACACCACTTGCCACCACAATTGAAGAATGAACCAATGACGTCTACCAAAATACAGTCCTCACCAAAACCTGAAAGAACAGTAGAAATACGACACATAAAAGACCATTCGATGATTCAAGAGAACGGACTTTATAACATTGTGATTTTTTTTTCTTAAGTGCTGGATAAATAATTTTTAGCCATCGGTAAATTGCCCCAAACCAAATTTAAAGTGTTTCTTTAGATTTTTGTAACAGGTTGCCTAACTTACCGGCTTTTACCGTGAATAAACCTGCAGACAGGAGCAGAAGAACCGCTAAGGTAGACGCCATCGTGCAGCTCTTCCTCTTTATACTTCACTACCTTCTCTTGATGCCTACAGTATTACCAAATCTGCTCGTGTGCGTCTAAAGAACCAACGACACCTTGTTCCTGTTTTCGTTACATCAACCGCACGCAAATACTGAGGAGAAACAAAAGCAAATTAATTTTTTTTTTTTTAAAAACAACTGTTGAAGTCAAACTTGTTAAATATGTAAATCTAAACATTAACCAATAGGCAATCTGTTTGTGATTTGTTCCTAAAATACAAAACAAATCTTTTTAAAAACAAAAGTTTTATATAACCTATGAATAATTTATATATTTTATTAAAATATTTATTTTAAAATCAATTTCGATAGCAGTGCCACAGAACAACCATTTTGGGTTCCCCAAAGAACCTGTTTTAATGAATGTTTAGAGAACTAAGAACTTGCCTCTGCTATAAAGAACATTTTATGCCCATGGCCGTAGCCAGGATTTGAAAATTAGTGAGGTCTGGGGTGGGGGGTGTTGTGCTATAATAACAAACAAATACAAATACAACTCATTATATACACTATAAACACTTTAAAAGAGACAGACATGTAGTTGTTTGTGAAAGATGTTTTCTCTGTTTTGAAGGGATGATTTTAAAATCATATTCTATTTATTGCAACAAAATTTGTTAATAGGCCTACTGTTCGTTAGGGGTGGATAATTTTATCAGTTGTTTATTAGTCATGCAACAATATATTACTGATATAGTTTTTATTAATAACCATTGCTATATAGCTTATAACTTTGTCTAGTGCTCTTATGAATGTTTATAACATGATTTGTGAACATTTAAGTACTATACTGAATGACATAGACTTCTTCATGGCGCTAGTGTTTGCATATTTAATTTCATTTCATTATGTAAACTACTTGTTCTACAGATCTGTGTACTATGTTAAATACTGTTTTTGACAGCGTTGATAACGTTTCTGACATATAATATGATATTTTTGCTTTTCCCTTACCAAATGTCGTATCCTGTCAGCAATAACCTGTCCATGAGCTTTTTTGATTACTGTCGGTCTGAGTGCCGGTGTTGTGCCCATTTTCGACCCCTGTCAAATTATTACCCCTTCTCGTTGAAATCGCTATTTGATTGCCTAATCCTAACCCCACCCCTAATCCTAACCCCTCCCCCACACCTAACCCTAAACCTACCAATACTAGGGGGGTAATAATCTGGCGGGGGTCAGAATTGGGCACAACACCGGTGGTGTTGCCAGATGCTGCTATTAAAAACAAAAAATAAATAAACCGAAATTATTTCAAATCTTTTGCAAATAAGATAAGATAAAGATATTGCTGACCCCAAACTACAACTTCTTACTGTATTAACTTTCTAAAGTGTCAAATTAAGTGGAAAAGACAAGTCTAAATACGCTTATAATAGCTGGATCTGTTATGCCCGCGTCCGCACTCACAACTCTCTCAAAGAGACTCGTTTACTTCGTCAGCATCTCAGTTTCATACCACGGACGCTAAAATTCTTGCAAACATGTCATGCAGACATTCATATGAGGAGTTTAACAGAAAATTAGTCATTCAGAGAACAAATGTTATTTTTGAACATGAAACATTTCCCGAGGTCCGAACCTTGGTTGCCTCATAGCTGGCTACGGGCCTGTTTGTGCCATGCAAAGGTTCTTCGTGGAACCATTAAAGCCGATGAAGAACCTTTACTTGTAAGAGTATATATGTCCAAATGTACAATAAAAACAGTCTCTTTCCTCTAAGATGGTGCGAGATTGTTTATTAAGATTTCTGCTATATTTATTTACCATTATTTTAAGTCATTTTGTTTGATAGACTAATATTATGAAACTACAATAAAATCATGCAAAGGATTGCTTTTTTACACGTAGAGAGATGATAAATGAACTTTTGACAATTTAAAAAATCAGTTCAAATTGCCATTTATTGACCTTCAAACAAAATTCCATAGAATAAAAGCAAATTTGGTTAAAATGTAGAGAAACAAATAACAGTGGGTCATAACAGGTGTAAACAAAAAAGTTCACAAGGTGTATAAACTTAGTAATGGCAAATGCACATGAACAAAAATAATACTTTTATTCTCAACACAATCTTATCGGGGTCTGTAGTTGCACAATTCAAAGGCAAAGAAGCATGTAAATGCGTCAACTTCCAAGATCCAGCATTGATATCTGGCCATTTGGGGGGGGGGGGGTATTTGGTGATTCCACATAAGCAGGGTTGTATGGGGCTTGAGGTGAGGTGTAGTCTGTGGGAAGTGCTGGTTGAACCGGTGGTCATAGAGGGTACATGATCTGACCACCATCATATGCTGCCTGGCTATAGGGAGCAAGAAACGGACCTGCTGGAAGACGAAAACCAGCAAATAACTTATTTGGTTGTTAGGTAATTAAAGATAGGATTGATTTTTTTCCCCTTAATTTTTCAAATGTGAAGTTTCTTGTTTTCAGTGTCTGCATCAATTGCGCCATTGTGAAATCATTCTCCTTGCCCACTGTTGCCACAATCCTGTTCTCAAAAACTCACACTATAGTTACACAAGAGTTTATTCTTGGCATGTGAACAAATAGTTCTGCGGCTGTTTTTGCACAAAACCGAAAAATAAATAGTTTAGGCATTTTTGAGCTTTGGCTCTCTGCTTCCACTCACATTTTAAATGGCTCCTAGTTGCTGTCTTGCTTGTCGGAGCCGGAGTATACACACTTGAAGGCGGGTCTTAATAATTACAAGTAGCAAATTTGTTGAACTTTTTGTTACAGACTTAAAACAATAAAAGTTCAACAACATTTGGTTGTGGACTTTATTCTTCCCAAAACCGTTAAAGGGGTCATCGGATGCCCATTTTCCACAAGTTGATATGATTCTTTAGGGTCTTAATGAAAAGTCTGTAACATGGTTTGGTTAAAATTTCTCAATGTGTAAAACAACACAGTTTTTATCCTGTCAAAAACAGCTCTGTTCATAGCAAGCTATTTCCTTGAATGTCCCTTTAAATGCAAATGAGCTCTACTGACCCCGCCCCTCTCTTCGAGCTGCTCTCTGAGAGATGGTAAAGTTTAACCGCATTCATTGTGAAACTTGCTAATTAGGACATTATTAGGAGAGGTGATTTGCAAAGATTCATTAAAAAAACCTTATACTCACTTCTTCTGGAGGTGAAGCTGGATCACGAATGATTTGCGTGAAGATAGACGCATTTAGGTAGATTGGGGGCGCATTCCCTTCACAAATAAATGTCTTCAGTGGCTCAGTGGGTGGATCTTTATCATTATAGGGTGGTTGTGTACACACTAGGGATGTGCATCTCCATAACTGAGGCCAATACGATACGCATCTCGATGCATAGTCAACGATACGATACATTGAAGATACATATGAAGCAGCTAGCGATGCGATTCACCCCATTACGATGCAGTGTGATTCGATTTCGATTCGATTCGATTCAACACAATGCGATTCGATGCAATACGATGCAATGGAAAAAATATGATCACTTTTATTTCTTTGGTTCAGACAGACAGCAAATCATAAAGTAACTTATGTGTCTTCTGACTTCTAACGCCTCGAGGCCTGTTTCATAAAACAAGTTTACCAAATAGGCCAGGCTTATTTCAGTTAATCTGACTCACTGTCAAATGATTTGGTTCCATAAAGCAAATTTAACAAACCTCAGTCACTGTGGCTACTTATGCTGGAAAGCTAACCTGGTTCAGGGCAGGCACTGACCAATAGGAATGCAAGGATATTACCACTGACTGTCTCGCCATGGAGCCTTTCTCTCTGGTTTTATAACAGCTGTACATTTTACAGTTAGAACACATTTTATTGCTGCAGAGATTAGTGCATTTTGTAAAACATTTGCAACTGCTCACTTAATCACTTAATTGCCACAATTATCCCAATTGTCATTTGTTAATTAGGGACCGATGAACAGACATTTAAGGGAATGCAAATTATTGAAAATCAAAATGTGTAAATTAAGCTTTGTATGAACTAGTACTTCAACAACACTGTAATTGTGTCCCATCAGGAAATCAGCAATTCTACACTCACTTGCAGTTTTGATGCTTCATCGAACACTTGAGCCAAATACAGGAAATGTCATGTAACACAATAGCTCAAGAGGAAAGACTGCAAGTATGGGCTTTAAAGAGGTCATCGGATGCAAAATTCACTTTACAAGTTGTTTGAACATAAATGTGTGTTGGAAGTGTGTGTACACATCCATCCAGTGGTTGTTTTTTAATCCCTATTTTAAAATCCCCTTTCTCAAATCAGGCTGTTCTGAGATTCCTGTCAGAATGACGTAGTTCTGTTCAGGCCCCTCCCACGATAGTTGATTGACAAGGCCGTCTTACCTTAGACCCACCCTGAGTGAGCTGTCATCAGTCCGCCATTGTGTCGACTCTGGTGCAGGGGGAGACAAGAATGTCTCCGATTAAGCGATTGAGGTGTCTTGTTGTTGGATGTAATAATGAATATAACAGTCGTCATTTATTCCCAACATCTGAGCCGCTGAAGACGCAGAGGATTAACGTTACTTTAGTTTTTGAAGGGAATGCGCCAATGCCGATCTCCCTAAATTCGACCGAATCATTTGTGATCCAGCTTCATCTACAGAAGAAGTGAGTATAAGGTTTTTTTTTATGAATCTTTGCAAAGCGCCTTTCCTAATAACGTGCTAATTAGCCAGTTTCGCGGCTGAAGTTTAAAGTCTGCTCGTCACCTCACTGAAGAGGGGTCAGCAGAGCTCATTTTGAGCAACATGGACTAAAACACGGCTTGCTGAAAACAGAGCTGATTTTGACAGGGTAAAAAGGGTGTTGTTTTACACTACCATTGGGAAATTTGAACCAAAGTATGTTATAGACTTTTTATTAAGACCCTAAAGAATCATATCAACTTGTGGAAAAGTTGATGACGGTCCGATGACCCCTTTAAGATGGCAGAGAGGCGAAGCAACTAATCCTTGTAGGTCAGTAAGGTCACATAACAGTGACAATATGATGAATGTAGTATGTCTGTATTACATTTATATTTTTATTTATTTATTTTATTAGGCTATGTTATACTTTTAACGGTTGTAAAGTAATTTTTTAAAAGTACCTCCTCAGATACGATTCTGTATCAAGTATGGCTGAACCAATTAGAGTAACACAACGGGTTTGCTTGGTGCATCTGACAGATGGGTGTGAATTTAAAACGTTATTTCATGACAAAATATTTAAAGCACACTGTAAAAAGATTACTGTAAATTTTACAGTAACTTACTGGCAGCTGGATGCCAGTAAGTTACTGTAAAAATGGTTACAGTATTATTACCGTAATTGCATTTACAGTATTACCGTATTTTCATTTACAGTATTATTACTGTATTTACATATACAGTATTATTACCGTATTTTCATATACAGTATTATTACCGTATTTCCATTTACAGTATTATTACCATATTTTCATATACAGTATTACCGCATTTTCATTTACAGTATTATTACTGTATTTTTATTTACAGTATCAGTGCTGTAGTGTTTATTTTCATGTAGTTTAAACATTTTTTACCTTTAAAAAACAATCAAATTGTGGTGCAGCACTGTAATCCATGATTTTACCATCCCCCCTACCTCGTAAAAATCACAATAACTCATGAGCATTAGTTCTGATAATATTCTTTTTAATTGTTGAACATTTTCTTTTTAAAAGTACAAATTACAAGTCTTGATCTCTAGGATGAACTAGCTGAAAAAAGGGCATCATCACAGTCCCCTGGGCACTTTGTATCATGGCAAAACATACACATACTGAAAAGCAAAAACAAGTAAGTACACTGACAGTCAAAAGATTTTGAACGGTAAGATTTTTAATGTTTTTAAAGAAGCCTCTTCTGCTCACCAAGCCAGCATTTATTTGATCCAAAATACAGCAAAAGCAGTAACATTCAGAAATATTTTTACTATTTAAAATAACTTTCTATTTGAATATATTTTAAAATGTAATTTATTTCTGTGATCAAAACTGAATTTTCAGCATCATTACTCCAGTCTTCAGTGTCACATGATCCTTCAGAAATATTATAATATGCTGATAAACATTTATTATTATCATTATTATCATCATAAATATTTAAAACAGTTGAGTATTTTTTTTCAGGATACTTTTGATGAATAGAAAGATCCAAAGATCAACATTTATCTGAAATAAAAAGATTTTGTAACATTATACACTATACCATTCAAGAGCTTGGATTCAGTATTTTGGAAATTACTACTTTTATTTAGCAAAAGTGAAGATGAAGACATTTATAATGTTACAAAAGATTTCTATTTCAGATAAATGCTGTTGACATAGATAAAAACAATTGACTCAGCTGTTTTCAACATAATAATAATAACAATAGTTTTTTGAGCAGCAAATCAGAATATTATAATGATTTCTAAAGGATGTTAAAAATTCTGCTTTGATTACAGGAATAAATTACATTTTAAAATATATTCAAATAGAAAACATTTATTTTAAATACTAAAAAAATTCAAAATAGTTTTGCTGTACTTTGGAGCAAATAAATGCAGGCTTGGTGAGCAGAAGAGGCTTCTTTAAAATCATTAAAAATCTTACTGTTCAAAAACTTTTGACTGGTAGTGTTAGTAAAATGAAATAATATAGTAAAAATGAGTTTGAGTTGTGTTAAATGTCAGTAATTTTCACAGTCAAAGTTGACAAGCTCTCCGATGAGAAACAGCAAGATGGGATTCAGGCAGATCTTTTTTCTTTGCACCCTCTTTCCAGAATTCCAGCTGATCTGTGACTTTCAATGCATCAGGTGCCACAAAGATTGACCGTCTGAATGAACCTGCAAGCACAAAAAAAAAAAAAAGCATTATTTTTCAAAGCAGTGTTTACATAATTTACCACAACTGTCAAACTTGGTGCTGTATGCACTTTGATGTTAATAAAAACATTATATACTACATCTGAACGCACCTACAAGGGAAGGTACATAATTAGTTGATAATCCATCACATTCAAATTATTAAAGCTCTATTTTTTACAATGCATTCTCAATCTGTAGAGCAACGTGGTAGAATGCTGAATTAATGGGTTTGATTCAGGGGCGGACTGGGTCCAAAAGTGGCCCTGGACTTTTTGGCACAGAGCGGCCCACCAAATCTGGTCGGCAACACACCGCACCACACCATAAATGAGTGGTATACTTCTTTACATTATAATTTCTCTTTTCTGGTGTATATGGCAAATAGTAAATCATTTTAAAGATTTTTTTTACGAGGGACAGTTTAATATCACTAAAGTTAAATACATATAATCAGTCCATATGACACAATACTCTGGTATTGTCTAGATTAGAAGACTTGAATAGTGCAGAATGCGGACTGTTTTTATGGGCCTTTCTATTGGTCATCATATACAGTATTTGTCGTTTTGCAGGAGCCTGACATCTATCATTTTAAGGAATAGAGCTCCAATTGTAGAAAAGAGTGCAAATTATTTTGATGAAGAATTATTATTTCATAATAAGAATGAATATTAATCAGGTTGTCTGCGTTCGCTCGAACTGATTCGCTGAAATCAAAACAGGGACGATGATAGGTGAGCGCCGGTTAATGAGATTGCCATTTGCGTATTAGTTCTGCCCACTACCAGACAAACCGGCAGTTCTTAAAAGCTGAAGAATTCTAAAAGGAACTCCGTTATTTTGACAGGAAAATACAACAAAGGATATCGTTTACATGTAGCACGTCAATTCTGCATGTTATGAAAGACCCGCGGACACGAAAACAACCCGCGGCAATCTGCGGACTCGGCAACATAGCGTGCCAACTTGATGCTTCCTCTGAAGACTGCTTAGATGTGTTTGAATTGAAGCAGTGCTGCTAGACCGATCGCTGTGTGTGTCATCAAAGTACTGCGAGAGCTATAAGAGAGCAGACGTCTCCTTATGCTTTATCTCGCCGTACTTTGATGTCATACGATCGATATTCAAGTCAAACACACCGCTTTACTCCTACTCTCGCGTGTCACGTGACAGAGTGTAATCGCAGCCTCTGCGGTTGAAAAATCACATTTTTTCATATCGCGATATTATCGCAAATGCAATTAATCGTTCAGCCCTAATTTCAACCACAAATAAAGGAAATGGGTCTGATGAGCATGAGCCTCAAGATGAAGATGACGACAGCATTAAACCAAGTGATAGTGTGTCAGAGATGATGACTCGTTGTGATAGAAGGAAAAGTAGATCTGTGACAAGTAGCGTTAGTTCTGTGGCATCTTTAACCAGTTCTGCTCGTGTCAAGGCGGAGGCTAAGCATGCAGCACTTTTAGCCCGAGCATCTGCTTTAAGAACGAAGCAAGAATTAGAGGCTGAGGAGTTGAAATTGAAGGCCAAAAAAGAACAGCTTGAATTGGATACAGAAATTGCTGCATCAAATGCGGAACTCAAAGTGTTAAAAGAGTATGAAGAAGGTCAAGATGGCATGAATGATTATTACAGGTCACAGACTGGGTCACAAGCTGGTGATTCATTCAAAGGCCGAAAGCAACGGCAAGTTCAGCCAGTATCTAACCTGTGTAGAAAGTCTGAGCCTATGTCAAGCACCCAGGATCAAAGCTCTATCCAGAGACTATCTCAACTAACCACAGATCATGGTAACACTCAACAGTCGATTGATGATAGCAGATATCTGTTCAATGTGATGCAACGCCAAAACGAAATAACTGAGTTGTTGGTCAAGCAGCAGAGCTTATCCCAATTACCTCAAAGAGATGTGCCAATATTTTCTGGAGATCCTCTTGTCTATATTTCTTTCATAAGGGCACTCGAGCACTCGATTGAGAACAAGACTAATAATCCTCAAGACAGGTTATACCATCTCGAACAGTTCACAAGTGGTGAACCACAAGCTCTTGTTCGCAGCTGCGAACATATAAGTCCAACTAAGGGCTATAAAGAAGCAAAACGTCTTCTTCAGCTACATTATGGCAACGAGCTGAAGATAGCTACAGCTTACCTTGAGAAAGCTCTAAAATGGCCACAAATCAAAACAGAGGACAATAAGGGAATGAAGACTTATGCCTTATTCCTTATTGGATGCAGAAATACCATGGCTGATGTTGAATTCATGGATGAGATGAATAATCAGACAAACATGAGAACAGTTCTTTCAAAACTTCCTTACAGACTTAGAGAACGTTGGAGAAATACAGCCTTTGATATTCAGCAACGAAATGGACGAAGAGCCACATTTGAAGATTTGGTCAACCTTATTGACTTAAATGCTCAAGTTTTGAATGACCCACTCTTTGGAGATATTCAGGACGTTAAGGTGGAGAGAAAAGGAAAGTCCAGTTTTCCAGAGAAGAACTCAAGGAAGAGTGGTTTCAAAGGTAGTATCTTTGCCACAAATGTCTCGCCGTCTGACAAGGACAAAGCAGAATACTCACGACAAAAGAAACAGAATACAGATAGATCTGATTTTGCAGTTCGAAGAGCTTGTTTGTTCTGTAACAAGGAACACACACTTGATTTCTGTATTAAGCTTAAGAACCAGGAATACAAGGACAGAATTCAGTTTCTTAAAAGTAAAGGTCTGTGCTTTGGCTGTCTAACACAAGGACACATGAGTAAAGATTGTAAGAGGAGAATGTCATGTCCAGATTGCTCACTAAAACATCCAGGTTTCCTACATATCGTTAAACAAGAAGGTAAGCAAGATGAAAAGTTTGAAGACCACGACTTTGCAGTTTCAAATGCTTTTCTCTCACTGGGTCAGGAAACTTGTGGATATACTGGGGCTGGCGATGGTGAGTGCATCCTCTCCGTTATACCTGTAAAGGTGAAATCAAAGAAGAGTGAAAAATCTGTAGACTTGCGCTTTCCTAGACCCAGGAAGCACAAGCACCTTTTGCACAGAAAATCTCATGCATCAACTGAACATACAGGGCAAGAAGACTGATTTTCTGCTTTGCACTATGGGTCAACAAAAAAAAGGTGCGAGGATACTTGCTGTCTGACTTAGAAGTGTGTGTTTTAGAAGAGAATACTTATATCGATCTACCCACTGTCTTGACTCGGTGACACTTGCCCGTGAAAGAAGGGAACATTCCTAGACAGAAGGATATTGAGAAATGGCCTTACTTGCATGAAGTTCGTCTGCCACATATCGAGGCTGCAGTATGGCTACTTATTGGAGTGAACGCTCATAAGGCCATGGAACCATGGAAGGTGATAAACAGCATAAGCAATGGGCCTTATGCAGTGAAGACAGTTCTTGGCTGGATAGTCAATGGACCAAAGGAAGAGAGCATCAAGACAAGAAAATCTGGTATACAGAGCTATACAGTGAATCGCATATCTGTGGAGAAGATCCACAGAAGCAGTTTAATATGGACTTTCCTGAACATCGTTATGAGGATAATTCTGAAATGTCACAAGAGGACCGGCAATTCATGATGTCTGTAACCAAATCTACTCAGTTCATGGATGGTCATTACTACATGAGATTACCTTTGAAAGACGACAAGATCAAGATGCCGAACAACCGGGTTTTAGCGGAACAGCATCTCAGGAGCCTCCAGAAAAGGCTCAGAAGGTATCCTGATTTCTATGAGGACTACACCGTATTTATGAACAACATCGAGAAAGGATATGCTGAGAAAGTACCTGATGAGAATTTACACAGTGGTGATGGAAAGGTCTGGTACATTCCTCACCACGGGGTTTATCATCAGAAGAAAAATAAAATCTGTGTTGTCTTCGACTGTAATGCATCTTACCAAGGATTTTCTTTGAATAGTCAGTTACTTCAAGGGCCTAACCTCACCAACACACTTATAGGGGTGTTGACCAGATTCCGTGAGGAGCCAATTGCAATGATGGCTGACATCGAATCAATGTTTTATCAGGTTCAAGTACCTAGGGAGGATGCAGACTTTTTGAGGCTCCTCTGGTGGCCGAACAGCAACCTAGATCAAGATGAAGAAGAGTACAGGATGCGTGTACACCTGTTTGGTGCAACCTCTTCACCGAGTTGCTCTTGTTACGCTCTTCGAAGAACAGCAGAAGATGAAATCAACGACACTACTCCAGAAGCAGCTCAGACACTATTGAGGAATTTTTACGTTGATGATTGCCTTAAATCAGTGGCAAATGAAGAACAAGCAGTCATTCTCGCAAATGACATCAGAGTGCTTTGTAATCGAGGTGGTTTCCATTTGACAAAATGGACTAGTAATTGCAGAACTGTACTTTCGTCCATACCTGAAGAAGAACGAGCCACTGACGTGAAAGTCTTAGATCTGGAGAGTGGGTTGCTTCCCATGGAAAGAGCATTGGGAATTCTGTGGTGTACAGAGAATGACACGTTTAATTTTAAGATTGAAATGCAAAATAAACCACTTACCCGAAGAGGTATATTGTCGGTTGTTGGGTCCGTTTACGATCCTCTTGGGTTCCTAGCACCGTTTGTGCTACCGGCAAAGCTCATTCTGAGGGACCTGTGCAGAGAGAAAATAACATGGGATGAAGAGATTGCAGGGAAAAAGGCTGAGAGGTGGCTGTCCTGGCTGGAGGATTTGCAGAAGCTCGCAAACATCAGTGTGAGTAGATGTATCAAACCTGCAGGGTTCGGGCATGTCAAGACCTTTCAGTTGCACCACTTTGCAGATGCTAGCGAGAATGGATACGGGACTGTCACATACCTCTTGTTGACAAATGACCATGATCAAAAGAGATGCACATTCATGTTGGGAAAGTCCAGAGTGGCACCACTCAAGCAGGTTACTATTCCAAGAATGGAATTGACAGCAGCCACCATTGCAGTTAAAATGGATAGGATGCTGAGACAGGAGCTTCAAATCAATCTTGAGGATTCTAACTTTTGGACTGACAGCACCACAGTGCTGAGATACATCGAAAATGACTCCACAAGATTCAAGACGTTTGTTGCAAACCGAGTCTCATTAATCAGAGAGGCTTCTAAACCTTTTCAGTGGAGATATGTAAGCTCAGCAGAAAATCCTGCAGACCAAGCTTCAAGAGGCCTAAATGCGGACAACTTGATCGAAAGCAAAAACTGGATCAAAGGACCTAGTTTCCTGCTGAAGCCACAATGCGAGTGGACAGTTAGACCTGAGGATTCAGTGTCTTTTGCGGTTGATGACCGTGAGCTCAAAAAGATTTCCATTGTTAACGCAATAGGCACTCAGAACACTAAGGAAGGCCTAGAATGTCTTGTTTGTTATAATTCAAGCTGGCAGCACCTAAAGAAGGCTGTAGTACGACTAACGCATCTCAAAGAAATCCTGCTGGATTTAAGTCACAAGAGGAAGGAGATACAGACAAGGATCAGTCAAACAGAAAGAGATCCCAATATACAAAACATTCTGGTACAGAAAGAAATGGATACCTATAAAAGAGGTTTGAAAGAAAGAACACCTACCATGGAGGATATGGTAAACGCTGAGCTGGATCTAATTCGTTACAGCCAGAAACAGAAGTTTCAGGAAGAAAGAAAAATGCTGCAACAAGGAAAGATGCATGTCAGGAAAGACAGCTGCATATTCCGATTGGATCTTTACCTTGAGGATGCGTGTTAAGTGTTGGAGGTAGATTGAGCAGATCGGCGATGCCTGAAAAATCAAAGCATCCCATCATCTTGCATAAAGACCTCCGTATATGCTCCCTAATTCTTGAACACATCCACCAAGGCGTTGGTCACTTCGGTCAAAACAGTGTCCTGGCAAAGTTAAGACAGAAATACTGGCTTCCACAAGCAAATTCTGCAGTTAGAAGGATAATTTATGCATGTCTCATCTGCAGACGACTACATGCAAAGACTGGTGTGCAAAAGATGGCAGATTTGCCAGAAGATACGCTGCTTCCTGACAAACCACCATTCAGTAATACTGGCGTCGATTACTTCGGACCGTTTGAGGTGAGGAGAGGACGCTCTATGGTCAAGAGATATGGTGTGCTCTTTACCTGCCTCACCATTAGAGCTATTCATCTAGAAGTCGCACCTTCTCTGGACACAGATGCATGTGTCAATGCTATACGCCGATTCGTTTTGTAGAAGAGGTCATGTCTCAGTAATCCGTTCCGATAATGGAACAAACTTCACAGGAGCTGAAAAGGAGTTGCGTGAAGCATTGCAGAATTTGAATCAGGCAACGATTCAAGAAGAAATGCTAAAAAGAGAAATTCAGTGGATATTTAACACTCCTGGAGCATCTCACCATGGCGGGGCCTGGGAACGTCAGATTCGCACAGTGAGAAAGGTTCTGAATTCCGTACTGAGACAGCAGGTATTGGACGATGATGGCCTACATACACTATTTTGTGAGGTGGAGTCAATTATCAATGACAGGCCTATTACTAAAATGTCTGACGACCCTAAAGACCTCGAAGCCTTGACCCCAAACCATCTGTTGTTGATGAGGAAACAAGCAAGCTTACCTCCAGGCGTGTTCAAAAAAGATGATGTCTATGCAAAGAGCAGATGGAAACAAATTAAATACCTGACAGATCTTTTCTGGCATCGGTGGACTCTGGAATACTTACCTCTTTTGCAGGAACGTCAGCGATGGTCCAGGTTGAAAAGAAACTTCGAGATTGGAGACATTGTCCTAATTATGGTTTCCAGTGCACCTCGGAATTCCTGGATGATGGGTCGCATCATCAAAACAATGCCTGACTCTAAGGGAAATGTTCGCAGTGTGGGTGTTCAGACGAAAAGCAGCACACTGAATCGTCCCATCTCCAAAATATGTCTTCTACAAGAAGCTGTCTAATTGTGAATTGAATGGAAATTCTAATTATAACTTCAAAGACTCTTATTCTGAAGGTTTATGGCTCTATTTAATTTGATGTGGTAATTGATATACTTTGCCTACCTATACAATTAAGGGCTGGGGATGTAAGAGCCATAATTTAAATAATTAAAATTTAACATTGAAGTTAGAAGTGCTTGAGTAGATATTATTTTAATATGTTTAGATTTATATGTACATTGGTTACACCCCCCATGTTTATTCTGTAATGGTTTGCTCCGTATATTATTTATCTTTTTATATATTATATATTTTTTTAGGAAAGAAAGAAAGATGGAGCAACACAGTTTTTTGACCGGAGTTTATTTGTTTCTGTTCATTGTACGAGAACATTCAGTAAACAGTTGAAATTCGAACAAAGACCCGAGTCAATTCTTTGCCCGAAAGAATATAGAAGCTTATTGCTACAACACTAAATGCTAACCAATCTGTTCGTATAATCTGGTCAGTCTAAATGTGTGTGCCCAAGAAAATCTTTGCTTATAATACCTTGATTAAAAATCTATATTTGTTGCTATACAGTAACAGTAATCTAATTTTGTCAGATGGGGATATCGGTATTATGAATTTATAGGCTACAGTAAGTTAAAGGTACCTGAAGCAGCTGCATTTTGCCGTTTAAGTGCTGATTTAATAGAAATAATTTTAATGCGCATGAAAACTCAATCTTGATGCTCACAAGACATGGTAATAAAAACATTCAGGGCTTCAGCCCCCTTAGCCCACCCCTAGTGCCTGTTTGATTCCCAGGGAATGAATAACTTAATAAAATGTGTAGGGGAGCGCAGGGCACAAACTAAAACGGGGTTAGTTGTAACACATGGTTTAAATATTTCCACACATGCCAGCATAACCAAATTTACAGTATTTACTAGCTGCCATATCAACACTATATAGAGAATAAAGAGCACCAAAATTCTAAACTCTTTTGAAGATGTCGTAAATGTCATAAAAGTACATTTCTGGCTGAAGTAAATTTGGCATCTCAGTTTTAAGTATTCATTTAATATTAGACAAATCTGCTATTATTTTAATCTCCAATCTGTTATTTATCAGTTTAGATAGCTTTATAATGCTTCGCTAACTAGCAGAAGACACTAACCAGTTTTAAATTCCAGTTGCACAGATGGGGAACGTTATAATACTGCGTTACAATGTGCCCTGCTATTATTAAACTATGCTATTCTATGACATTAGTGATGCAATTTACACCATTTACTTTTATGAGTTTTAATGAGAAGCCACAATAAGCAGGTGAATAAAGACTGACAATCGATGTTTAATGTTCAGAAATGATTATTTCAAGAAATGTAAATCATATTGGCTCGTTTATGTGTCTCGTGTCCTGTGTCCTATGATAGATGTGTGTGGAGGGAGGGGAGGGTATCCGTTATGAATTTCATGAATGTGTTTATTCATTTGCGCACTCTGTTTTGAACTACACTGTATACGTAGCTATGTATTGCGATCAGGGCCGTCCCAAGCATGGTTGCAATGTGTTCATTGTCAAACTCCAAAATTAGATTAGTTTTAATTCTTAAAAAACGCCATTATTTTATTTGAAATAGTTCATGATTTTATTTTGACAAAATATTTTAGTTTGTCTTGTATATTTTTTTCATTAGATCCGATAACATTTTAAGCTGTCATATGGTTATGTTACAACGTGCCCCTCACATGTTACAATGTACCCCACCTACGGGGCATGCTGTCACGAAAAATAATGAAAAACATATACACTGTAATTATGAAACAACGCAAAATATTTGTATTAGACAAGTGTGAAATTAAAGTGTATAAAAAAAATTATACTCGAACCCCACGTGGATTTACACAAACTAAGAAAGTCAAACAGTGTTAGGTTGTGCCCCGTGCTCCCTACTTTAAATACAATATAACTTGCTTTGGATAAAAGCATCTGGCAAATGTATTAATGTAAATGCAGTGTAAAACAAAATGTATTTTGGGTTACCTAATTCTGCATTTCTGTAAAATGGACAGCTGGCTGTATAATGATTCTGCCCTCATAGTCAGGATCCTGTTTTTGCTTGGAGAAATCTCCTGTAACAGACAGAGTCACAACACCCTATTAGTGTTACTATAGTTTATGATCAGAAAAAAAAAACTACCGTACAGCAATACAAACATTTTTGGTAACACTTTACAATAAGGCGTCATTTGTTAACATTAGTTAATGTATTAACTAATATGAACAAACAATGAACAATGCATTTATTACACTATTTATTAATCTTTGTTAATGTCAGTTAATGAAAATACAGTTGTTGTTTATTCATGTTAGTTCACAGTGCATTAACTAATGCTAACAAACACAACTTGTGATTTTAATAATGCATTAGTAAATGCTGAAATTAACATTAACTAAGATTAATAAATGCTGTAGAAGTATTGTTCATTCTTAGTTCATGTTTACTAATGTTTTTAACTAACGTTAATGATAAGTAATGAACCTTATTGTAAAGTGTTACCACATTTTTAATATTTATTAGCATAACTTACTATATTAATATATTGCTAGCCACTGTTGCCAACTCTCGCGAGACAAATAAGCAACCGCAGCTTCAAATACAAGCCCAAATCAAGCCCAATATTCTTTTTGATGATTTATTATCATCAATATTATTTATTATCAATTATTTATTACCAATAAATGAGCCTGCAACATATTACACTGAAACCACTCTTTTATCTGAAAAGAAAAAACTGAAGCTATTTTACAAAAATTAGCAAACAAAACTCATCTCCAATCACCTGTGAGCAGAATAGGATTGGAGAGATAGAAAAGGAGAAAAGCACAAGAGCTTCAAAGGGGAGCTGTAACATAGCCACATATTTATAGCCTAAACTATATAGGGGTCATTCTATGGAAATGTCCATTTTTCTGTCCCTAGCCTTTACAGAAATATTACACTTGAAAAACACTTGGTTACATTTTTTTATATATATTTTTTAAAATGAAACTGTGTTATTTTAACAATTACACCTCCTTGAGCCATCGATGTGGCAATATTTGTTTTTAATTAATTATAAAGAATTCCAAGCACCACAAAACTGCTTGTTACAGCCATGTACAGAGGGAACGTGCTTTATTTTGAGGTCAAAAACAGGTTTTTCTTCCATTTAAAATAAAATGTATACATAACTATCAAATAAATGACATAAAAAAAACAAAATGACACATAAATATTATAGAAAAATATATAAAATATTATATTAAATTATAATATTTATTATATTAAAAAAGAAAATGTTATATAATATTATTAAAAAGATTTATTTTTTTAAAATCATTAAGCTGTGTATTCATGAAGTCAAAAGGTAATCTAATAATGTGGTCTAAGTTTAAATGTTAAAAAAAGAAATACATTTTAAGACATCTTGCCATACCAGCCTATTCAAACCAAATGTATTTAATCTTAGTATTAGGATATGACTACTTGTTTTTTTATTACAGTCTGTGATAATTAATACATTACAAAAACATTGTAAAAATTAGGCTAAAAGAAAGTCACCCCTCTCCTCTACGTCTACTTCTATCATCGCTTGGATTACAGCGTCACGCGTCTTTTTGAATGTGATTTTTCTCCACTGAGGGGGCAGAACATATGGCTAATTACTCTGGCTCTTATATTATTGCACTGGTTGGCTATTAACTGAGAGCAGACAGAGTGTCAATCAATGCATTGGAGAATACCGCGAACATAAATAAAGTTGCTTGTCAGACAGATTTCCCTAACAAGCAACCATATTTTTAAAAATAAGCCCAAAAAACCGCAACCCGCGACCAGGGATTTTTTCCTCAACTTTACAAAAAAAGAAGCCCAAAGTCGGGTATAATACGCGGACTTGGCAACTGTGTTGCTAGCCTGTTTCTCTCTTTAAAAAGTAAACTCGTTCTGCGAGTTAGTGAGAGAACAGCAGCCAGTGGCTCATTTGGCTACTTTAGTAACATACATTAGTTAAATTGATGAAAGCTCACCTGTTGTTACGACGGCAATCACAGGAACACACTCCAATACTCCTCCGATGCAGACGACATGACCACAAACTTGAAAATAAAATACAAAATATGTACTTTACAGTAGTATTTCTTAACTCAGTTTTCCTCAGTATTTTATGTTAGCTCGCGGTTTTATTTTACGTCTCTCACTGAATTTAGGGACCGTCTCTAAAGTTACATACAACATTGGTAACTTACACACGTTTCTAACTTAAATAGCATTTGAAGAGAATTACACTTGAGATAAAGAGGCAGTGTACAAGAGATATTATGCTTCTGTGTTCGTTAACTTCGGCTAACTGACATTATTCACTTAACATTACCAGTTGATGTTATCATCGATACTATGGCATTCACAAGAAAAGGCTCCAAAATACACATCCGACGTTGCAGATGACATTTAGACTAGAAACTTGAAAAGAACAAACAAAAGAAGTAACGTTACTTGAAAATACTGTTTAAAATCTCCACTGAAACAGTGGTGTTGCCAAGGCACTTTACCTCAGTAACGTTATTTCAGGTTAGTTCGTTGTTAAGGTTAAGTAATGGCTCGCCAGATTAACTAACTTGCATTAAAGGTCAGCAGAACCTACAAACATGTTTCTCGGTTTAACTAAAGTTTATTTTGACTAATATATGTGACCTTAATTTACTCACCAGTCGATGTTATCACCGTTATGGCGGCGTTAATCCGGCAGCGTCGTGGCCCAAAGCGTCGGCAGTCAGTCAGAGAAAAAAAAGGCCCCAACTCCCAACATGAGAAACGACACGATGAATAATGTTAGTTTGCTGTTAACAAGTTAAAACATCTTAAAATATCTCAGTTTTGCATAAAACAGAAATAATATACTAACCTTTTTGTCCAGATAACAGTGCAAGGAGTCTCTTTTGTCCTTTTACCGCTTCTTCCACCAAACAGCAAACAAAATAAATCTCCCTTGCCATTGGTCAGTTTTTCGCGGGCAAGTTCACTACTGTAAATTTACAGTAGTTTACTGTAGTGACCATATATTTTCCCATAATCCTTTGCAGTTTACAGTAAAATACTGTATATACATTTTACAGTATCTTACTGTACATATTACAGTAAAATACTGTTCAAATTACAAAAATCAGTTACAGTGCACTGTTGAAAAGGTATCAAATTAACAAACACTTAAAATGTTCAAAAGTATGTTACTTTACAGTTAATTAGAGAAAAAACTACAACTTATATTTAGTAATGTTTCAGTGTGAATCGAAAATCTTAAAAACGCTTTAGATCTACGTACATTTACGCATTTAGCAGACGCTTTTATCCAAAGCTACTTACATTGCATTCAAGTTACAGTTTTACATTTGATCAGCTCTTGCTTTCCCTGGGAATCGAACCCATGATCTTGGCGTTGCTAGCGCCATGCTCTACCATTTGAGCTACAGGAAAGCTACATAAACATAAACATCTCCACAACAATGCTTATGTCTAGTGTTATGAAAATTTACCATGGTTTTACTACAAATAAAAACAAAAAAGCCATGGGTACAGTAGTTAAACCACTGTTACCACAAATTAACCATGGTTTTGTTACATCATATATTATCCATGGTATTTGTAGCATAACTGTGGTTATACAAATGGCAGTCAATATGCCAAAAAAAAAAAAAAAACAGTTACTACACTTTTACTATAAAACCATGGTTAATTAATGGTTAATAAGGGTTGGAGTATCAATACTATGAATATTGAATTCATTTTGTACTAAGGTTTATCAAATTACTGTAAAATAGAGTAAAATATGATTTCTGGGAACATATTTAAAGCATACTTAACCCGTTTAATCCCAAATTTTCCCCAGACATGAAATTATCCAAATGATGTGTCACAAGCAACCCTTTGAAATAATCAATAATTATTATTTTTTTTCTTTTTGGAAAAATGTGTGACAAATTGTGTTTTATGACCTGTGGGATAATGTGTGTACTGAAATAACATATTTATACAGTCATAAATTGTTATATATCTTAGCCCAGCTATTTTAAACTGTTTGATCACATTCTAGGGTTATTATTATACATAAAAAACCTTATGCAACATTGATAGGAGATAAAAACAAAAAAATTCAACCATCACCGCATTTCAAAATTGTTATTTTTTGTAAAATATAACATAAAATTTTTATATTAATGCTACGAGTATTACAACATCATTATTGTGTATTTGAATTTTTAATTTAGTGCAATATTTTTTCATTGCAACATTTTATTGTCATTTTCACTAACAACTGCGATTGGATTATATTGTATTCCTAAATTCACTGTTATCCCACCGGTCACTATTGTGACCATCAACATGTTTACTCACGCTATGACCACACTCAACAAAACTGAATATATGTGAATTCATATATTAATACTAGACACCTTAAAGATAATGTGTACCAAAAATCTTTGTTATATCTTTATATTAACACACTTTACTAGCCTTTTGTTTCAGAGCTTTGATGCAGTTATCATCTTCTCAAGATTCTGTTCTGGTCATGTGAAACACTGCAATAATCATGTGAAACTGCACATATTTAATTGAAACCCTTTATTTTTTTTCCATATTTGCAGGAAGTCACTAAAACACCAGTCAGTAAGGTTTTTAGAGCTTTATAAATGAAAACCTTTTTTACGGTCACTATTGTGACCGGTGGGATTAAACGGGTTAACATCATATTCAAAACAATAAAAATAATCTCGCTCTACTAATTTATGAAAATAGGAGTAAAAAGCCTGTACACAATTTTTTTATATATTTAAATACATAAAAAGACTAAACACTAGAGATTGTTTCTTTTTTGTTTCACCAGTAGGAGGCGCCATATACATTCAAGTGCTGCAAGTGCACCAAACATTGCATAAAAGACAGTCCAAACTCTTCAGAAGTTTGACATCCTTTTAAAATATATTTTTCACATCTTTCAAACATAAAACAACAGTTAAACATTTACAAATTATATAGCCATTAAACAAATAGGCTGCATCTCAAAAACAATGTCACCTGAAACAATACAATACAATCTGAAAAGTAACTGCAAACGAAAGTGGTTTCCCCTCATGCTTTAACAAAGGTTGCATTATCAAAAACTTAACCCATTTTCCTACCTTGACAGCCATTCTGTGCTTAAAATCTTGCATGCGCATTTAAACTTGTTGCTACAGAAAGTCAGTGGGACTCATGACATAATTGTGGAAATTTTGTGACAGTCATTGTTATTCATTGTTTAGACCCTCAAAGGAAAAATCTCAAAATGGAAACATTGTTGACACTTTCTTTAAATAGAATCACCGTCATTGCCATTTGAAATGTAAAAACTAAAATGTTTGTATTTCTGTGAGAGTTACACTGTTAATGAAAATATGAAAACTCAATAACAGAATTACATAAACTGAAACGAAAGAACATTAAATAACAAAAGTAAAATAAAAATGATGAGTTTTATTTTGGATTTTAGTCTGTTTAGTATATAAAATTTTATATTGTGTAACAGTACAGTTCAGTACTAAAATAATACTAGAATAATTAATACTGAAAGTAGAAAAATTTTATTTTCTTGTAAAATTTACTAGTAATCTTTGCTTTATTTACAATTCCTAAAATAACTTTTCCAGTTTGTCACAAAGTGAAAACTAAACCGAAAGAAATTGAAAGTAATAAAACAAAACAAAAACTGTTATAACCCTGACTCTAACACATCCACTAGTCTTTTATAATCCACTTTATATTGGGCACATTCTTAATGCCTCGTGAAAGTGCGTCAACTTCCACAATCCAGCAATGACTGATTTGACAGACAGCTGCAGTTTAGTAGCCGGTCATTGGTGGCTGCATGTAGGCGGGGTTGTAGGCCGGCTGATTCGATGTCTCTGAAGGCATATAAGCGACACCCGGCTGGGCAGGCGGCTGCATGGGGTACATGGCCTGGCCTCCGTCATATGCACTCTGACTAGTGGGATATCCAGGATTCTCTGGAAACGGAAAAAATAGTTACTTTCACAGAAAAGTCTACTACATGGTTTCAGTCTGTCGAGGACTAGGTGTTCTTACGGGCCATGTGATATGAGGGTGGGGGTCCTGGTGCATATGGCTGTCCCTGATATGGTCCCGTCTGCATTGGCTGACTGTAACCCTGTTGAGTCGGCACTGGTTGGTATTGTGGGTACTGCATTACAGGCTGCTGCTGCTGAATGAACTGTGTATTTGTGACTGTAGTTACATTCACTCCTGCCACAGCTGAGGGAAAAAACAAGACAGAAATCAATTTATAATTCAATTTTACCAGCCCCCTAAATAATATATAATCCCCATAATGGAACGGTTCACCCCAAAAATGAAAATGTGCTGAATATTTGTTCACCATCGGGCTGTCCGATATGTAGATGAATTTGTTTCTTCATCAGAACAGATTTGTAGAAATTTAGCATTACTTGCTCAACAATGGATCCTCTGCAGTGAATGGGTGCCGTCAGAATGAGAGTTTAAACAGCTGATAAAAACATCACAATAATTTACAAGTAAATCACTCCAGTCCATCAATTAAAATCTAGAAGCAAAAAGCTACATGTTTGTAGGAAACAAATCCATCATTAAGACGTTTTTAACGTAAATCCATAATAACACTTCCTTCAGTGTAAAAGTCCATCTCCTGTTGCCTCTCGCATCAAAATCCATATTTAAAATAACATATTTGTTTAGAACAGTTTTGAACTGTTTCCGCTTGTAAGTGGTGCTTGATCTGTGCATATTTCTCTACTGATTCAGACAAGACCATTTTTTTTACTGGAGAAAGCAATATTATGGATATTTTAACCAAAAGTGACTGTTTGAAGTTAAAAATGCCTTAATGATGAATTTGTTCTTACAAACAAATGTTTTTGCTTCGCAAGATGTTAATTGATGGACTGGAGTGTTGTGAATTACTTTGGATTATTGTGATGTTTTTATCAGCTGTTTGGACTTTCATTCTGACGGCACCCATTCACTGCAGAGGATCCATTGGTGAGCAAGTGATGTAATGCTACATTTCTACAAATCTGTTCCCATGAAGAAACATACTCATCTACATCTTGGACAGCCCGAGGGTGAACTAATGGCCTGAGGGTGAGTACATTTTCAGTTTTTGGTGAACTATTCCTTTAACACTAAATCACTTACGTCTGGGTTTTCTACACATTTTATAGATGCAGCAGCAGGGGCAGCAGCAGCAGGTGATGAACAGAATGATGAAGATCACAATCCCCCCCACTGTTACTGAGCCAATGACAATATTACCTTTTCTGCTACTGGATAGATAAAAGACATGAAGCAACAAGCATTAGAAAAGCTCTTTAGCATCTTCTAGTATAATCTATAAAATCTTATTTATATATTAAAATGTTAATTTAAATTGTATTATTTATTAATTTAATTAAACCACACTGGTTGAATGAAAACACACTGGTTACTGCTGTGGTAAGTTTAATTTGTGCTTGGATTATTAAAAATATACAATATCAAATCAGGATTCAAACCAAGGCTCTAATTGCAAACTTTGCTGCTAAAAAAAGGAAAACGTTGTTTGTATAAAATATTTGTTACAACATTTTTTCCCCCCTTTGGTCATGCCCTGTCTTGCCTAGGCCACCATGTTAACCCCCTCAAAAATGTAGAAGTTGCATCATACAACATCTCACCTGCTTTCTCTTCAAACTGACAGCTTTTTAAAGCAACACCTTTGTGTTTGTTCTTTATTAAATAGAGTGACAGTTAAAAGCGTTACACGCACCAATCTGTGGAATGCATTTTGAAAAAAACTGCATCACAAAAAAAACACAACCTCTGTAGGAAATGGTGGGAGGGGCAAGAAAAGAGAAAGAGTGAACCTCAACTAACACAATGCGCATGTGACGGGACGTGGTTATAGAAATGATCGCTCGAAGGAGTAGACGAAAAGGAGTCTTTAATGGACATCAGTGTTGGGCTAGTTACTCAAAGAATGTAATATATTACTCATTACTAGTTACTCCTTTTAAACGTAATATTGTTACTTTACTTATTACTTTCTAGCAACAGTAATTAGTTACACTACTAGTTACATTACTTTTTCTTCACGCCCCACAGAAGTTGTAACTGTGTATCTTCCACAAAAAATTATTCTAGAATGTTACTAACAACATATTTCTGCCTCATCATTTGATCAAAATCCACATTGGATCGCAGTCAGAAGTTATTACAAACACTCAATAGTGATTGATAGTGACATTCAAGCAGAAGTGTTGTATTAATCTCATTAATTGTCATGTGTAGCTTGAAGCTAATTGTAATTTCTCCGTTACTCATATACGATTAGATTTCATTATGTATTTTATGAAATCACATAAGTTTGTAAGAAACCGTTTAATTTTCCAAAAATATTTTTAATTATTGTAGTATAATGTACCACACGCTGATCAGAGGGATGTGGGTGGGATGTAATGCCAGAGTAAAGTAAAGCCACAACTTTAATCAATATAATGCAATATTTCTATCTGCTGAATGTAAGCTTTTCTATATTCCAAGCTTGCCTGCTGCACTGGGGACATCACAAGCATGTGCGAGTCATGAAAATTATGAAAATAAATCTAGGAATTATTTGATTATTGGATTTTAAATCAGCGGGGTTGATGCATCAAAAGTAACTAAGCTGTTTTATGGATAGTAACTGTAATATTATTACTGAAATCTTATTAGTAATTAGTTACACTACTAGTTACTGCAAAAAAGTAATATTATTACAGTAACTAAGTTACAGTAACTAGTTACTGCCCAACACTGATGAACATAAACACACGATTTCCATTAATCAACATTAACCCAGAACAAAAACAAGGGGAGAACTGAGGACTTATAAAGGAACGGAAACAAAGGAGCAAACAAGATGATTGATTAACACAGGTGATCTAAATGAACAAGATTAACAAAACGAGAACAGGAAATACCAAATAAGGTCAGACAGGAACTAAACAGAAACCAACACATAACAGCGGAAACCTTAGAAAAGTACATTTCAAGATAGAGTTTTAAGTTTGATTAGGTTAGGAGCAAAAACATATATTAACAGTATTACACAGGACACATTTAAGTAGAAATCACTGGATTGTACAGTACCTCAGTTTACAGAATTATCAGTAAATCAGTTATGGATGATGAGGGAAATTAAACCATTAACTGACCCAATTATGAAATTTGTCATTTTTGAAGATTCAAACAGTCACGTTGTTCGAAAATTGTCCTTTGTGTTCAGAAAGTGAAAGATAATCATAGCATACGACATGAGGGTGTGTAAAAAGCAACTTTTGGGTCTTACAGACATTTGTATTAAGAATGGAATGTCTTAAAATACCTTATAGTGCAGACGTCTTGCTCATGATCGGATAACTTCGAATATTCACTGGAGCAGCAGTATCTGTTATCGCAGGTTCCACAGCAGTGCTGCCAAAAACCGCAGTTAATGACAGACTTGTGCTCGTTATTGCTGGTGATGTACCTCTTACAGTCATCACCTAAAATCAAACAAAAGAACAGTAGAAATGCGACACATTTGATAAAAAAACAAACAAAAAAAACATACGATGACATTATAAATTCTAAGACAGTCAAGAGGAAGGACTTTATAACATGAACATCGTGATGTAGGCCTTCCGTTAAATCAAGCGCCGAATAAATGATTTTTGTACTTGACAGCCGTCGGTAAACCGCCCAAAACCAAGTTTAAAGCATTTCTTTAGATTTTTGTAACAGGTTGCCTAACTTACTGGCTTTTACCGTGAATAAACCTGCAGACAGGAGCAGAAGAACCGCTAAGGTAGACGCCATCGTGCAGCTCTTCCTCTTTATACCTCACCTTCTCTTGATGCCTACAGTATTACCAAATCTGCTCGTGTGCGTCTAAAGAACCAACGACACCTTCCTGTTTTCGTTACATCAACCGCACGCAAATACTGAGGAGAAACGAAAGCGAAAGGAGAAAAACACACACAAATGTTGAAGTCAAACTTGTTAAAAGATGTAGGCTAAATTGAAAAATTAACCAATGCAATCAAAATTTGTTCGTGATTTGTTCCAATAGCCTAAATATATCAAAAGTTTTATATTACATACACTGCCGTTCAAAAGTTTGGGACGGTTTGAAACAGTTGTGCGGCTTTATTTATTTATTCAAATTAGAAATCCGTTCTAACAATACAAATCACTTTTTTATCCATTTAACACATCCTTGCTGAATAAAAGTATTAATTTCTTTAAAAAAAAGAAAGAAAAATATTACTGACCCCAAACTTAGTGTAGCATATTGTAACACAATTTCTATTTTGAATAAACATTGTTCTTTTTATTTATCAAAGAATCCTGAAAAAAAGTATCACATGTCCCAAAAAAAATTAGGCAGCATAACTGTTTCCTAAATGGATTATAAATCAACATATTAGAATGATTTCTGAAGGATCATGTGACAGTGAAGTCTGGAGAAATTATGCTGAAAATTCAGCTTTGCTTCACAGGAATAAATTATATTTTAAAGTATATTAAAATAGAAAACTGTAATTTTTTTTTTCTGTATTTTTGATCAAATAAATGCAGCCTTGATGAGCATAAGAAACTTCTTTAAAAAACATTAAATATCTTACTGATCCCAAGCTTTTGAATGGCAGTGTATACATACATACAGACTGTACATACAGGTGCATCTCAATAAATTAGAATGTCGTGGAAAAGTTCATTTATTTCAGTAATTCAACTCAAATTGTGAAACACGTGTATTAAATAAATTCAATGCACACAGACTGAAGTAGTTTAAGTCTTTGGTTCTTTTAATTGTGATGATTTAGGCTCACATTTAACAAAAACAATGTGAGCAAGTTTTGTATTTCATTTGGAAACCAAGGTCCTAGAGTCTGGAGGAAGGGTGGAGAAGCTCATAGCCCAAGTTGCATAAAGTCCAGTGTTAAGTTTCCACAGTCTGTGATGATTTGGGGTGCAAAGTCATCTGCTGGTGTTGGTCCATTGTGTTTTTTTGAAAACCAACGTCACTGCACCCGTTTACCAAGAAATTTTGGAGCACTTCATGCTTCCTTCTGCTGACCAGCTTTTTAAAGATGCTGATTTCATTTTCCAGCAGGATTTGGCACCTGCCCACACTGCCAAAAGCACCACAAGTTGGTTAAATGACCATGGTATTGGTGTGCTTGACTGGCCAGCAAACTCACCAGACCTGAACCCCATAGAGAATCTATGGGGTATTGTCAAGAGGAAAATGAGAAACAAGAGACCAAAAAATGCAGATGAGCTGAAGGCCACTGTCAAAGAAACCTGGGCTTCCATACCACCTCAGCAGTGCCACAAACTGATCACCTCCATGCTACGCCGAATTGAGGCAGTAATTAAAGCAAAAGCAGCCCCTACCAAGTATTGAGTACATATACAGTAAATGAACATACTTTCCAGAAGGCCAACAATTCACTAAAAATGTTTTTTTTATTGGTCTTATGAAGTATTCTAATTTGTTGAGATAGTGAATTGGTGGGTTTTTGTTAAATGTGAGCCTAAATCATCACAATTAAAAGAACCAAAGACTTAAACTACTTCAGTCTGTGTGCATTGAATTTATTTAATACACGAGTTTCACAATTTGAGTTGAATTACTGAAATAAATGAACTTTTCCACAACATTCTAATTTATTGAGATGCACCTGTATTTATGTCATCCTACCGCAACTATTCTTGGCCAGGGACATGACGTTGCCGTCGGACCAATGTTTGCTGGGTTATGGCGTATTTCCTGATAAATATTTATTGATAAATGGTTCTAGTTCCCCTCCCATGCAAGAAACTCTCAACAAAACCAAAAACCACCAGTATAAGCAAGCATATTGATTTTAAATACACAATCCAATAAATACACACAGACACACTTCTGTAAACTAGATGCAAAATTTCTTCAACTCTAAACTCTGATAGTCAACTTGACTCTTTACTGATTGGCATGAAATGAATCGATAAACATTCACAAATTATATTTACAATCACAAAATATCTGTACCAATCTAGGATCCAAAATAACTACAATGGATAGATCTTTGGTTAGAATAGAGAGAAAGAAACAAATTCAAGTGTTTAATGCAAGTGTAAACAATGGCGAACAAGAGAGCATAAATACGGCAGTATTAATGAACAACAACAATACTTGTATTCTCAACTCCATTGTACAATAGTGTCCACAGTAGCTTCACAATTCACAACAGCAGAGCAGAAATGCGTAACCATCCACAATGCAGCGGTTTGGGTTTAGTTACTGGTATTGATGACTGAACTGGTGCAACCAGGGTTGTACGCTGGTTGAGGTGAGGTGTAGCCTGTGGGCAGTGATGACTGTAGAGGATACGTGGCCTGACCACCATCATATGCAACCTGGATGGGAACAGGATTCCCTGGACCTACTGGAAAACCAAAGACAGCAATCATTTTGATGGTTCGCCATCTTGGATCAAATAATCATGGTCATCTTGTTTGTAGATCTTACCAGCCTCCTGATACGAGGGTGGTGGTCCAGTTGGCACTGGTTGGCCTCCACAAGGTGGGTTTGGCAAAGCCTGGTACGAAAGGTACTGACCGCCCTGAATGACAGCTGAAGGCTGCGAATGTCTCGTCACGACCGTAGTTGTTGTGGTCACAGCTGTGTGAAGAATCAAAGTTGGAGCAACGCTGAAATGACATTCTAAAAACATTCGGCCATTTTGACATACAAACATTGACTTACGTCCAGGATTTCTGAACCTCTTATAGAGATAGCAGCATGGACAAAACCAGCAGATGAGGAGCAAAATGATGATGACAAGCCCTAGTATGGAGGCACTGATGACAATAGGAACAGCGTAGCTTTGAGGAGAATATTCAGGTGAAAACTTGAGGTCTTTGCTTTTGAACAGATAATGGAGAAGAAATGCAATAATAGGTTACAAATGGAGATAATAGCCTATCTGTTTCAGCCATCCACTTGTGTGTAAACAGAGCCTAAGATTCAGTTGTGACTGTATTTGACACGTTCCTTTGTCGTCTTGGGACTGAAGAGGGAAATGGTGGCAGGAAGTTACTTCCTCTAGGGTTCCTGTTCTCTTAATCTCACAGAATAATGGCAGCTCTGTCCAAAACTTGGTTTCGATGGCACTCTATTATGTTTAAATCTACTTGCTTATACCAAAAATGTACATTTTTTACAAACATTTGCATATGTGACCCTGGACCACAAAACCAGTAGTAAGTAGCACGGGTATATTTGTAGCAATAGCCAAAAATATATTGTATGGGTCAAAATTATACATATTTCTTTTATGCCAAAAATCATTAGGATATTAAGTAAAGATCATGTTCCATGAAGCCATTTTGTAAATTTCTTACCGTAAATATATCAAAACTTAATTTTTGATTAGTAATATGAATTGCTAAGAACTTAATTTGGACAACTTTAAAGGCGATTTTCTCAATATTTTGATTTTTTTTTGCACCCTCAGATTCCAGATTTTCAAATAGTTGTGTCTCGGCCAAATATTGTCCCATCATAACAAACCATACATCAATGGAAAGCTTATTTAATTTATTATTAAACGTACCCATTAAGCTCACCAAAATCTACATTGAGACATTTTTAGTGCACAAGATACTGGTTTCAATACGCTATGTTAAAATAAAATAATCTCTCACACAAAAATATTTAATTTTATTTTAAATGACAAAAGCATTTCAATTAAGATATACATCATTAAATTCAAAAAGTCTAGCTGTGCTTAATGGGTACATTTTTGTATACCCATTGTTCCCATTAAGCTCACATCATGTTTTATTAAAAATTCTTGTTTATTTTAAGGAACATTTTTAAAGAATAATTGTAAAAATATATATATTTTTTAAGGTAAAAAGTCAAATCACAAAAAAAAACCAGAACACTAAAATCAAGCAACAAAGCATTCAAGTCGATCAGTAATATATTCATAGTGAAGTGTCATTTAAGCACATTGTAACATCTAGACTAGTCCACATTCAGCTAAATAACACATTCAAAAATCAAATAAAACATTTAATTCATGGGGATGAACACAGAAACTAGCCTCATTATGAAACCTCTTGTTAAATGGATGTCAACTTATCTATAGTCTCTTAAGCCTAGAGAACACTACATGATTTTTGCCCCGATTTTCCACAGATTTACAGTCTGGAGAAGTTGATGCTAGTTGCTAAAGATCAGAGCCAGTCTGTAGATTTGAGTTGACAGAATCCATAGAAAACCGATTAACTTAACTTAAAGTGACAACCATCAGTTAATATTTAAAGTCTGTTTATGAAGTATTTACATAGACGTTCAATGTGGAAGAGCTTAAAGAGAGCACACTGAGCTTAATTGGAGCAGCAACAATTTTTAATAAACTTTATGTAATATTTATTAAAATGACAGGATTTTGCTAAATAAATAGTATAGGTCATGTATTAAGTTCATACATATTTTAATATGAACAACTATTATTAACAATATCTATGAAATTATATTTTTTCTTATTGATGTCACACTGAAGCTGTGTGATTTTCATAGTAGTGCACCCTTTAAACTCACCTTAAAATAATATAAAATCTTTCAAAATTACAGCAGTGCAAAACCACAGACCAGCAATAAACTATCAGTTTATAATATTATGGATGTAAAAGTACAAGCCAGAAATTCCTGTGAAGTAATATATTAGCGTAGCACACAATCTTATACAGCTAGTCCGCTAACTGTGTTCTGTAGCATCTGCGCTATGTTGCTAAAAATATCTTTTGGATCTAATGTAATTATTTCCCACATCCAAGTTCCAGGTTATAATATGCAAAAGTCTGAACATTAATCTCTTAATTTTACAATAAGTAGTGAAACTTGCCCAAAATAAAGGCTTAAACATCTAAAAAAAAATGCACATTTAAGGGGCTCCTCTTTTGGTGAAAGTTTTTAGACAGCTTTCAAAATGGCTGCCAGACAGAGTGAACACATGGAGACTCATATCTCAGTGTCCAATGATCTGATTGACTTGAAATTATAGGGGGTATATACAGGTACATCTCAGAAAAAAGTTCATTTTTTCTTGTAACTTATTTCAAAAAGTGAAACTTTCATATATTTTAGATTCATTGCATGTAAAGTAAAACACTTCAAAAGTTTTTTTTTAAATTTTGATGATTAGAGCTTACAGCTCATGAAAGTCAAAAATCAGTATCTCAAAATATTAGAATATTTACATTTGAGTTTCAATAAATGACCATCCATACAGTATAAATTCTGGGTATCTCTTGTTCTTTGAAACCACAATAATGGGAAAGACTGCTGACTTGGCAATGATCCAGAAGTAGATCATTGACACCCTCCACAAAGAGGGTAAGTCACAGAAGGTCATTACTGAAAGGTGTGGCTGTTTACAGAGTGCTGTATCAAAGCATATTAAATGCAAAGTTGACTGGAGGGAAGAAATTGGGTAGTAAATTGTGCACAAGCAACAGGGATGACCGCAAGCTTGAGAATACTGTCAAGCAAAGCTGATTCAAACACTTGGGAGAGCTTCACAAGGAGAGGACTGAAGCTGGAGTCAGTGCATCAAGAGTCACCACGCTCACACGTCTTCAGGAAAAGGGCTACCAAGCCACTTCTGAAACAGAAACAATATCAGAAGCATCTTACCTGGGCTATAAGGAGAAAAATAAATGGACTGTTGCTCAGTGGTCCAAAGTCCTCTTTTCAGATAAAAGTAAACTGCATTTCATTTGGAAATCAAGGTCTGGAGTCTGGAGGAAGACTGGAGCGGCACAGAATCCAAGCTGCTTGAAGTCCAGTGTGAAGTTTCTGAAGTCAGTGATGATTTGGGGTGCCGTGATGTCTGCTGGTGTTGGTACATTGTGTATTATCACGTCCAAAGTCAATGCAGCCATCTACCAGGAGATTTTGGAGCACTTTATGCTTCCATCTTTTGACAAGCTTTATGGAGATGCTGATTTCCTTTTCCAGCAGGACTTTAGCTCCTGCCCACAGTACCAAAACCACTTCCAAGTGCTTTGCTGACCATGATATTACTGTGCTTGATTGGCCAGCCAACATGCCTGACCTGAACTCCATATGGAATTTATGGGATATTTTCAAGAGAAAGATGAGAAACAGTTGAACCAACAATCCAGACGAGCTGAAGGCTCAATAGTGCCTCAACAGTGCCACAGGCTGATCGCTTCCATGCCACACCTCACTGATGCTGGAGTTTGTGCTAAAGGAGCCACGACCAAGTATTGAGTGCATAAATGAACATACTTTAAAGAACTTGAACTTTTCTGTTTGGCAAATCCTTTTTTTGATTGATCTTAGGAATTATTCTTATATTTTGAGATACTGATTTTTGACTTTCATGAGCTGTAAGCTCTAATCATCAAAATTAAAACAAAAAAACTTTTGAAGTGTTTTACTTTACATGTAATGAATCTAAAATATATGAAAGTTTCACTTTTTGAAATAAGTTACAAGAAAAAATGAACTTTTTCACCATATTCTAATTTTCTGAGATGTAGCTAGCTACCATATAGTAACAAACATATCAATTGGTTAAGACATCAAGTAGGATATTAAATTATTTTTTCTTTTTATAATCTGATCTCAAAAACGGAAGTGTGGTTAATAGGTACGGTCCGTGTACTTTTGCGTCCATTCGTTTTTTAACCCAGACGAAAAACATGAAAAAGAACGGTTATTGTATTTTTAAATGCTATGCTGAAAACCAAAATTGAAATTAGAACCATACACACAAAATTCTTCACGAAAAGGTAAAATATTGACTTCTTTTCAGATTTTTGTTTATGATTTTTTGTACTTTTAATAAACATTTGAAAAATTACAAATTAATATAGAAAAATGTCGATTTTAACAGGTTTTCTTTGGCCAAATTTAGTAATGCTTGTCCCGCACGTTCAGTTGAGAACTAGAGTCTTTGGAACAATGCAGAGACTTAATACAAATATGGTTTTTAAAATAGACATAGGCAGAATCCTGGGAACTTTATCGTCATGAAATGATATACTGGGATATAATTTTGTCAATTTTGTGTGCTGTCTGGGTCACGGTATCGGATAGGACCATGCATGTACCTTACATCGTGTTAGAGCGCTACACGTGGTTTAATATATGGTGTAAAAATAGAAATATATAAAGTTGTAATCTGATACAGGCAGGCCGGTTCCTGAATCACTGAGAGGGTGCTTCTGAAATCAGTGACAGTACTCTAGCCTTAATATACATATTGACATATCTTTGCCCTGTTAATTAATGCCGCATTTATATGCAGATGTCACTCCTGATTGTCTCGAAACTTTGCAGCGTGCAGCTGTCACTGGGCCAACAGCATCATGAAAAACAAAACTTATTCAAATTCTGAATGGATTAGTCAAGAAAGCGCGCAAAGTGCTCCCTATAATAATTCATTAAGTCATTCATTTCAGTTTATCGAGATCTCACAAAAATCCGTTATAATCAATGAAGATCTACACTGCACAATGAATCTCTTATTTACATCATCTTACACTTTGTTTGTTATAATGAGACTCCTAGGGCCTGTTTCATAAAACAAGTTTCCTAATAAACCAGGCTTATTTGAGTTAGTTATTTTGAACCAAATCAGCTGACAATAAGTCAGACTAACTGAAATAATCCTGGTTTATTTGGTAAACTTGTTTTATGAAACAGGCCCCCGATTGTGCAGCACTGAACAAAAGTGTGTCTTGGAGTTGATTCTAACTTAAAAGCATGGCCACTCAGGAAATCAACAGAAAATGTCAGTCATCCTATTTCTAGCTTTAACCAAAGTCCCTTTGCTTTAACTGACCTTCTCTTGCTTTTTCGTTTCATTCCCTCTAGCACTCCCATAGAACTTGCCCAGGATACAGTTATTTGCAAAGAAATATGTAATGAGTATGTACATGTTTTTAGGCATGAAAAATTATTAAGATCATAAAAATATTGAAGCTAAAGGTTTTCATAAAGCAGTTATGGTAGTAGTGCGAGAGGGCGCTATAGTGTCTGTATAGAGACGCTAAAAAAGGTAGAAATTAAACTTCGCATTTAGCCTATATACATTAAAAAACAAACTTCATATCATTTTTATGATTTTTAATGAAATTGGAATTTTAAATTTATTGAATTTATAATGAAAATTTGTTTGTGCCTGCTTATTCTATTCATCAGTGTTTGAACCATTAAAGACGAAACCGCATTTTCCGTATTTCATTTCTGGGTTAATAAACGAAAAATGAATGAACGCAAAAGTACACGGACCAGGTACGTTTACCCTATAAATCTCAATTTCGAAAAATTTACACTTAAGACTGGTTTTGTGGTCCATGGTCAAATATAACTAACAGGTTTTGCTATGGAAATTCTCATATTTTAAAAATGGTGTTTCAAATTTATTTAGTTTTAGTATTTAGTATGAACAAACTAAATTAACTAGTAAACTAAGGATTGGATGTGCATGATTCTAACAATCTGGTAAGAAAATAATATAAATTATCACAAAATTATCAGAATAAATACCCAGTGGTAACAGCTGGTGAGGGAGAAATATTAGGGGAAAGGGAAAGGGAAGTGATGTGTGGCCAAGTATGGTGACCCATACTTGGAATTTGTGCTCTGCATTTGACCCATCCAAGTGCACACACACACAGTAGTGAACATACACCTGGAGCAGTGGGCAGCCAATGCTGCGGAGCCCGGGGACACACTTGCATTAAACCCTTAGTTTAATTTATATTAAGAAAGAAAAAAAAAATCCTTACAAAAGACAGTCTTCAATAGACAATATTTTTTGTGGATCAGAGCAGCAGTAGTTCTCATCACAGGTCCCACAGCAGAACTCGTAACTCCACAAATCACAGACTACAGAGTGGCAACTCTCAACGCCTAAACAAATAAAACAGAGGAATGTGAGCCGTTTTAAAAGTAATTCAATTCTTTAACCTGTATTGTGGATCACGTGTTTGGAAGTTTGGTGTAAAGCATCAGTGTTCATGTTTAATATTTAAGAGCAACTCCAGAAACACCCTTTAATCACGGTAAAATGAGAATAATAGTGTTGAACAATTAAAACTTTTCTGTTTAGTCAGTGATTGTTTGACTCAGCAGCCATTCAAATATTTTATTTTCAGCATTTTATTCAGTATTTTATTAAAGAAAAACAACAGAAGTCTGGCACACAGAATTTTAGCATTTTAATGGCAAACACATCAAATGTGTGAACAAAAAAACGCCTACATGTAAACACAAAAAATCTGACTCATTCAAAGAATATCATTTGCATTTACATTAAACACTAAAATGCAATATTCATTCATGAGTCTGACTGTCGTGTCCAAATGAGACGGTGATGGACGAATCGGTCAGACCAATTAAACCTTGTGAATCGGTTCAATTGATTCATTAAAAAAATAGAATGAAACGAACACATCTTTACTTGTTTGGAGTATTACTGATCATATTAGTTTAACCACCATAAACAATTTAATCATTTTAACTTCTTTATAGCAATGGAAACATTAACAATAACATAATTTGAACAAGTGTAAGTTACTAGCACACATAATGACCTCCACGTGCTTTCGCTGGCGTGCCAAACGCGCAAAAACAGTGTTTAGAAAAAATGACAAATTATTTAAAATTTGGAAACCCGTAACGTTAATACAAACAGAATATAGAATAATTTGTAAAATATCTATAAAACGAGCGCAGCCTCCCACAGTAGCTGTACTTCCAAACAAACATGACATCCGTCCTGTATTCGTAGTTCAAGAACATCGATTTACACGAAAAACAAGTTTAAAACGTTTAGAAACGTTTCCTTAGACACTTACCGACTACAGTCGTGAATAATCCCGCGGACAGGAGAAGAACTGAGAAGTTGGAAGCCATAGCGATGCTCCTCGCCTTCAATGAGGGGGCGTGGGGCGACGGTGTTTTTTCCCGCTGTTTATAACAGACCTGTGGCGACTAGTCCTTTCCGAGCCAAGACTAAACGAAACCAAGACCACCAATTCGAAACATTTGTTTTAATGTCTGGATCAGATATTCCTGTGTAGACATCAGATAATACACAAATACATATGTACAAACAAACAGAACATGTCTGAGACAAAACCCACTGGCCTATTCCTTACCAATAAAAACAATCATCAATCAAGTAAACTTCAACCAAAAACATTTTCTTTAACTCTTGCTGAGATGATTTGTATGAAATTAACCAATACACATTCACAAACCAACTAAAATTTACAGTCTAAAATATCTTGGATTCTTTTTGTCTATTAGTTTTATGAACAAAACGTGAACCGTGAACTTTGAAAAGTGTATCTCTAGAATCCCATCCAGATTGGCGATTGGTCCATTTGTTAACAACAGACATACCCTGCACTATTCGAGTGAATTTGGAGCGCCATTATCTTTGGTAGCACCTTGACTAGATATTTGGGATTTCTGGAGATTAATATTCCTTGGAATATTTATAATTTAGAGCCTGAATCAGTCCAGCCCAATACTCAGTCAAGATACTCAGTCATTTTCCCAATATGGTGCTTCAATGATTGTTGGTTTTATGATTAGCTTGATACAGTACATGAAGTAATGGCAACATGAAAAATGGTTCAGTATCTCTAAACAGCTGAGCATCACCAATTTGCTTTGGAATTGGTGATGTACTTGTACATGGGCAGTTTATTATGTGAAACAAAGCTTGATTAAAAGAACAACTATATTTTAATATCTAACACGGTCAATGAGGTGTTTGGTATCGTTGCTCATCTTCAGAAATGTCTCTGGACAATGTTTCAGAAAGATTGAGTTGTCGAGTTGCTGCCATTCGGTTCTTTTTTAGTATTTATTGGCGCTTGGCTTTGTATGGTCGTGAACGCTTCCGCCGGTCGGGTTTGCGTTGTTTGTGGAGCCGGCCAATGCTTACGCCCTGTCTGCGACGAACGGAGATGTTCTGCTCCACCAGACTCGCTAACATACCTACAAAACACAAAAGGACGTTTGATTAAAGCAGCCATGTTCCCGAAGCCCTCCCAACACTGCACATTTTGAATCTCCTTTGTCTGACACATCCATTCCAGGTCTTGGAGTGTCTATTAACGAGCTGATGACCTGAATCAAGTGTGTTTGATGAAGAAAATCACATGCAATGTTGGAACGTGGTTGAGAACCACTGGATTAAAGGAATAGCTCCCTGGAAAACAACTTTCATGTTGTTGCAAGCCCATAATACTTTCTTTTAGTGGAACACAAAAGGAGACATTTAGCAGAAAGTTCACGCTGCCATTTTTGTGACATATGAAGATTCTCGAAAATATATAATTTTGCCTTCCATGGAAGAAACAATTTTTTTTTACCTTCTTGTGCCAGCATTGATATGAATGTGCAGATGAATTCATCATAGTTATGAGTCCTCCTTTGGTCATCGATCTGAAAAAGGACAAAAAGCATCACTACAGGTTCTCTGGAAATCATTCTGGAAAGTCATGTGAGATTACATTCTTGTTCACCTTAAGTCAAACACTTACCTTATACTTTTTCCTTTTCTCCACTTCTTCTTTTAAACACACTTCATAGTTGGCAATGTCAGCTTCCACGTACTTCAACAAGGCCAGCAACTCCTGTGCAACAGAAACCCTCAAGTTTGTGTAAAGTTGCATCACTAACCCGTAGCAAACAACACTACATCGCAGAAAGAAAACAAGTTTCTGGTGTCTTACTTTAGGGGTGTATTTTTCTCCAGGAGGTTTGGTGCTGGTTTCAGCGGTGGTGGACAGCAGGTTCTCCTTGTCCGGTTTGATGTCCACTGACTCTTTCAAATCCTCCTGTTTCATCTCCACTGATGGTCCTTCCTTCACTTCCTCCTGTCCTCCTGGACCTGTCGTCTCTTCTTTCTCTTTCTTCTCCACACCACCCGCTTTCTTTAACCCTTCCAATGTTTCTGTCAAATGAGATCGAAGGTTATCCAAAAAGGTCTTCTACAAAAGAAATTGCTATTGTTAAAATCTCATTCTTTAGAACGTGAGCAAGTACCTGTAGCTGGCAAGGCCAACATGACGCCATCCTCTTGCAGTCGCAGCATCGTGGAGCTCACTAGCGCCCCCAAGTCCCGGACGGCTCGATTGTGTCGGGCATCTAACCTGAGCAGCCCCTCTTCTTCTCCAAACAGCACACGACTCAAGTGGGGCACCACAGGGCTGGAGGGGCGCGTAGCTGCTTGCGATCTCGCAGGCGAGCGGAGTGGTGAGTTGAACGCGCTGCCGATTTCCGAGGCCGTATCCGTGCTTTCGTTACTGGGCGTGGGCGATGGCTGGCAGGCCGAGGTGATGCTGATCCCACCCGTGCGACCCTCGGTGCGTACATTCAGAGGTATGGAACCCGTTGTAGCCATGGAGTCCTTCCTTTGGACTTCCTTCTTGAGTTTCTCAGCTAAAACGCTGAGTGCTAGCTGACCCTCCATTGCCGCAACCGCACCCACTCCACTGCGGCCCATGGTACGTGCACGTAGCCCAACCTTTCTTCGGAACCTACTGATCACACAGACAACCAATATAGGTCCAATAAAGGTACTCTATGTAACTACATGAATGCAAATACGTATTGCGTTCCAAGGGCCGTTATTACAGGCTTTTGCGCAATTGTTTTCTTCTATGAATTAAAATATTTGAACTTCAGTGGCTAGACTGTATGCGACTGCCCGACCGGATGTGATGTATTCTATTAAAAACTATGAGCATTAGTTAGAAGTATAAATATTTTGTTCACATTAACATTATTCTTTAAACACTATTTCTGTAAAATGGTGCTTTAGAATAATTATGGCAGAAATAATTATTTTATAATTATTAAATCATTATTTACATTGATTAGCCCCATAAAGCCCCATGTTTTTATTTTGGGGTCATTTGTTTTGTCACGATACATTCAAACTAGGGATACACGATATTGGATTTTTGCCGATATCCGATATGACGATATTTTTCAACTCATTTTGGCCGATACAGCTACCGATATATTTCCTTTTGTTTGGAAACAACACCAAGTCTCTCCTGTGCAGAAATTATAAGCAAAATCGTTTTTAATTTTGGTTAGTTTTTAACAAGAACTTATTTGTTAAACAATAATGAAGGTTTTTTGACAGTACATTGAAGCTTTGAAAGTAACTTTAAATAAACTATCTATCAATAGCTGCATTTTTTTCCCCCAGAAAGATGCCGTATTAACCCTAACATTTTATTTTAAGATTTAACATTTGTAGATTGTCTAAAGCAAAAGAGTTGTAAAAATTCTGAAAATCTTTTAGAGCTTATGATTTGTTTAAAAAATAAAACATATTACACATTAATGAATAAATCAGTATATATAAATCATGTTTGTGGGGTTTTTTTCATGTAACCTATAGCTTCTGACGTTTAAATCAAAATATACTCATTATTTTATGACACCAATTACTGCTTTATTTAATCAGAAACACTATTTTACTTTTAATTTAATTAGAAGATGGCCAACAGCACCCCCTACAGATTAAAACTCCTTACCGAACGGGCACTGCACGTGCTAACTGTTTACTCGATCACACACCGAAAGCGTCATTCTGTACGTGCTTTCACAGATTAAATGCAGCGATCCAAAACAGTGAATCTAATCATCATTCAGGCAAAACTTTGCTTCAAGAATGAGCCACACTGCTGACGTCACTAGCACACCCTGAGCACATGTGAGTTAACGTATTCCTCTTATCGGCAAGATATATTGACATAATTTTTCATATCGGGCCAATGCCGATATTTATATTTAAAGCCATTATCGTCCGATTCCGATATCAGTCCAATAATATCGTGCATTCCTAATTCAAACATTAATTAAAATCATTAATTTTACCATGGTGAATATGCCGAGGTAACATTGCTGCATGACCAATTTGAAAGTTCTATGCAACTGCCACTAGGGGAAGAAATGCGACAGTCATGTCCCCAATGTCGCGTGCAGTGGAAAGGTGGCTTTACTACTGTCGTAGTGAAAATGGTGCCAAGCAAGTTTGGTAAAGGTTGTTAAGTTGTCACTATGTTTATAGTTTGCTGAATAATAACACCTTTATTTTAACGATACAGACATTTGAAGGAACTCTATCGCCCTCTTGAGTACTGGAGGTTTGTTACCACTGCTAGAACACATCAAATATGTTCAAATTTGAACACTTTCATAGTTTTATACCTGCTTGTGGCACCTGCAGTGCTGCACTCCTCCTCTTCATCATCACAGTCATCCTCATCATCAGAATAAGGGGGCTGAGGGGGGCCAGGTAGGCGTGAGCGACCCACACCCGCAGCAAGATCCTCCTCTTCCTGTTAATCATCAAGCATACTGAATGAAAGCAAATATCATGCTAACTATTCCAGATATCCTGAAATGTAACTGATCTTACCTGCATGGGGGACTTGGCGTAGTTGTGGTTGTCCAGGAAGGCCGGCAGACGCTGGACGATGGGATTGGGGCTGGGAACAGGTAGAGGGGCTGGTGGCGGAGCGCCCCCTGTTGGCAAGGCAGGTTTAGCCATGGGTCTGACTTTTCCAGCGGGACTTGGGAAAGCAGCGGCACCTTCCTGAGTTTCTAAAGTGTCATGTTTTAGGGACATGTTTTAGGTTCTTTTTTGACTCCCGACATTACTGAATAACGCTTAAACTATATTTATACTAGAGATGCACCGATTGCAATTTTCTTGGCCGATTCCGATTTTTTTGGGAAGTGTGACCTGCCGATACCGATTTTCTTTCTAAGAACTATAGTTGACAACATATACAAACAAAAATCTATGAACATTTCAATGCAAAACTTATTTACATAATAAAATACATTATTAAACATTACAATTCCCCCAATCTGGACTAAGTTACAGATTTTCTCTCACTTAAACAACTCTCAAAATAAAAAGCTCTGTGACTGGAAAGAGGAAGAAATAGTTAACTTAAAATGAGTTGCTGTATGTAACAAAACAGATGTCATTTCCCACTGTTTATAAATGGTAATTTTTTCCCCTAACCTAACCTTATTAAATGTCAACTTTCACAACAAATTCTTACTTTGTTTCAATTAATTCAGTTAGCATAATAAGAAACTGTAGAGTTGTTCCCATTCAAATGAAATTAGTATTAACAAATTCCATCTTTTCACTGCAGAGGAAACAGAAGCTGCATCTGAAGTGGCATTTGCAGACTGTTTGATGAAGCTGATGTGCCATAAATGCATTTACACTGCAAAATTTTAAATGCATAAATAATTTTATAAGATTAATGATTTACATATTTTTTAAACATACAAATAAATGTTGAAAAAAATGCAATGATACTTTTAAATATGACTAAACCACCAGTAGGTGGCGGCAAGTGTGTTTTAATGAGTGAGTCATTTATTCATTCATTCAACCGATTCATTCAAACGGCTGATTCATTCAGAAACGAGGCAAGTGACTGTCCTTATGAATGGGCCACTGAATCATTGACTCACTCGATTCGTTCAAAAACGTGGATTCATTCAGTAACGAAACACCGCTGTGTGTTGCTCAGAGACACACAAGCGTTCTGCTGTGGCTTTTATCTGAACTATTTTCGTCAGCAAAATTGAGCAAAAACAGTCAATATTCTGTCTAAAATTTAAGTCACTTAATTTTAACTTCTTGTTAATTGAAATACTATTGTAGAAAATCAGCGTCACATTGCAATCTTGTTGAAATTAATATGCGGGGAAACATCATGGCCGTATAATGTTGCTTATCTAAATCATATTTTGTAAATATCTTTTTTTTTCTACCGCAGTATGCTGCAGTGTGCGCGTGGCTGTGACGTCATTGCCTGCGCCGCTGGAAATAAACGGATCGGCAAGAAGTGAAACTGACCGGCCGGTCACCGATCCGGGCCGGTCATGCGAAAAATCGGCCGAATCCGATCACTGGCCAGTCAATCGGTGCATCTCTAATTTATACATAACTATAAAAACCTATTCACACAGACTGTTATATGTTTTAAGGCAAAAATGTTCCCATTGACTTATTTCTCCACACATGTCATTCTTGGCATTAACAGGTCTTCATCAAAAGGTTCTCATTTTAAATAAATTTAAGACATTCAAATTAAGTTAAATTCAAATAGGGTACCTGTGGGTGTGGCCTGCTCTGTACACAAAGGTATCGGTGTATCTTGCCCCTCCTCCTTTTTCACAGCAGGAGGCGTGTCTTCTGAGGAGGAGGAGTCTTGTTGCTTTCGATCCTGGCCTGAATCTTGCTGGGTCATCCGAATTACCTGAAGCATGCACATAGGTGTACTGAGACATTCATAACTGACCTAGATTTTAACCCATATAGTGCTTTTCCACTGTGTGGTACGGTTCGTCTCACTTTACCTAGGCTCGGTTTGCTTTTCCACTGCAGTTTAGTAACGCCTATAGTTGTGTACTATACTATAGTATAGTAGTAAAAAAAGTCACTACGCTGGCTGTTGCTGACTATTTAAATCTAGAAGGTTTGGTGTCTCGTGTCACAAATCCAATGAATCTTCAGTGTTTACAAGTCACATTTTAGTATCGTACGGCTAGCTTGGAACCTCAACCGAGGTGGTACTAAAAAAAAAAAGGACCAGGTACTAGGTACTGTACACAGTGGTTAACCACAATATAGAAATCCTTCACCGAATGTTTGATACTCCAAATTTTTTTTAAAGATTTTATTAACACAAAAATGTTTGTACTCACTTTTTTCTCTCTAACCTGCTGGAGCCCTTCCAGAATGATCTGCCTGTTCCGTTTCAGGATCTCCAGCTTGGACTCGTATTTTATCCTGCGATCTGGAACCACCGCCATAAGATTGAACCGGATGTCATGGTAGGGCTCTCTGAGGAATGAGAAGACAAATCAGATACATTAGAAAGAAAACAATTTTCATATTATTTAAATTATAATAAATATATATATAAAACCTTTCTACCTGTACTGCGTTAGGCTAACCAAGACTTGTCATAGCACTTGCATGTTGTTGCTCTTTTGTTTGTTTTGATTGCTTCTAATGTCCTCATTTGTAAGTCGCTTTGGATAAAAGTGATCACCAAACACCAATAACTTGTACATATGGGTACAGTCATTTTAGACACTTCCAAAACTGTTGCAACGGAGATGGAAATACAATTTTTAAATACATGAATTATGTTCCCATCATTGTTGCCACAGATTTGGAAGTGCATTTTTCTGTTCTAAAGAAGGGGGTGTCCCAATACTTTTGTCTGTATAGTGTATGTACAAGTCATTGGTGTTTGGTGATGAGTTTTTGGCTCAAGGTCTGCATTTACAGCCAGAGGTGTTAAACTGGGATTAGGACTTGGGTTTTATGCAGACCAGTCAAGTTCTTCCACACCGACTGAATCAATAATTTTCTTTTTGAATCTTGCCTTATACACAGAGGCATTGTCATGTTAGAATAGAAAAGAGTCCTGTCTAAACTGTTGCTATAATATTAGAAGCACACAATTTCCTAGAATATCATTATATGATTTAACATTAAGATTTGTACTCAATACTCAATACTTTTGCGACCCAATACTTTTGGCAATATAGTGTATATACACACAGTATCTCACAAAAGTGAGTACACCTCTCACATTTCGGCAATCAATTTAGTATATATTTTCAAGGGACAATACTATAGAAATTAAACTTGGATATATTTTAGAGTAGTCAATGTGCAACTTGTATAGCAGTAAAGATTTACTGTCCTCTGAAAATAACTCAACATACAGCCATTATTGTCAAAAAAGCTGGCAAAAAAACTGAGTAGACCCTAAGTGATAACAGCTATACATCGTTTAACCATGCAAAGCCACATGTCCTATTCATCAAGTTCATGTTTTTGTCTGCTTGACAGGACCATACAAATTTGTGTATCTTGTTTTAGAGCAGTTAAAATTTGGTTTCTGTGAGTACAATTCTCTCATACTGACCACTGGATGTTCAACATGGCACCTCATGGCAAAGAACAAGAACTCTCTGAGGATTTGAGAATTAGAATTGTTGCTCTCCACAAAGATGGCCGAGGCTATAAGAAGTTCGGTAACAGCCTGGAACTGAGTTACAGTACAGTGGCCAGGGTCATACAGAGGTATTCCTAGACGGGTTTCACTCGGAACAGGCCTCGCAAGGGTCGATCAAAGAAGTTGAGTCCTTGTGCTGTGCGTCAGGTGCAGAAGCTGGCTTCAAAAAACAAAAGCATGAGTGCTGTCAGCATTGCTTAGAGGTTGCAGAAGTGGAAGGTCAGCTTGTCAGTGCTCAGATCATACGCCACACACTGCAACAAGTCGGTTTGCATGGCCGTCGTCCCAGAAGGAAGCCTCTTCTGAAGCTGGCTCACAAAGCCCAAAAAGCCTGCAAACAGTTTGCTGAAGACAACCTGGCCAAGAGCATGAATTACTGGAACCATGTCCTGTGGTCTGATGAGTCTAAGGTAAACTTGTTTGACTCAGATGGTGTCCAGCATGTGTGGCGACGCCCTGGTGAGGAGTACCAAGAAAATTGTGCCTTGCCTACAGTCAAGCATGGTGGTGGTAGCATCATGGTCTGGGGCTGCATGACAACTGCTGGTACTGGGGAGCTGCAGTTCATTGAGGGAAACATGGATTCCAACATGTACTGTGACATTCTGAAGCAGAAGATGATGCCCTCCCTTCAATGTTTTCCAACATAACCACCCCAAACACACCACCAAGATGACAACTGCCTTGCTGCTGAAGGTGAAGGTGATGGAGTGGCCAAGTATGTCTCCAGACCTGAAACCTATTGAGCACATGTGGGGCATCCTCAAGCGGAAGGTGGAGAAGCACCATGTGTCTAACAGAGCCAGCAGCTCTGTGATGTCATTGTGGAGGAGTGGAAGAGGATGCCATCAACAACTTGTGCAGCTCTGGTGAATTCCATGCCCAGGAGGATTAAGGCAGTGTTAGATAACAATGGTGCCCCTACAAAATATTGACACTTTGGACACAGTTTTGACATGTTCACTTAGGGTGTACTCATTTTTGTTGCCAGTTATTTGGACAATAATGGTTATATGTTCAGTTATATTTAGAGGACAGTAAATTTGTCCTTCTATACAAGCTGCACATCGACTACTCTAAAATATATCCAAGTTTCATTTGTGCAGTATTGTCCCTTGAGAAATTATACTAAAATTGTTGCTGAAATGTGAGGGGTGTACTCACTTTGTGAGATACTGTATATATAATATATATGTAAATATACATATATTGCAATATGTTCTATGTATAATTTTCCTCAAATCCTGATGGCCAAAGATGTGAATATTGATCAGTTTAGCTCTTACCCAGCAGTGGCCAGCCCTATTCGCTCCATTATGACCCGTCTGGCTTTATCCGTCCACTCTTCATCCTCACCCCACGGCCCTGAGGACGACAGACAGATTCATGTAATATACATTTCTCCACAAACTCACAAAAGACAGTTTTATTGACATTACGTTCTCACCGTGGTCGATGGGATATGCCTTCAGACCGTCCAGCTCAAACAGCCGGTCTTTGATTGGCACGTAACTGACGAAGTGAAATGCCTCCATCGTCCGGACGGCACTGATGCCGTTCTGTTTCTCCGGCAAGTGCCGCGGCTCCGGTCTACATGGAAACAAGACAAAAACAATGACTACAAAACAGCAGATTTCGATCTGTTTGCGTAAAATCTACTTATTCTATGTTAATGGGGAAGAGTAATATTAAAGCTTGACTCTACCTGGCATGGCTGTTGTGGGCTTTTGCCAGCTCAGGAGCGTTTCCAATGGCGTAACCTTTACTCTGAGAAGTCAAACAATAAAGACTTGTTTTAAAACAGGCAAAGAGAAGATGCAAGTGTGCTAATGCTACTTTGGTGATATTCAGACATTTTTAAGCATGACTTAAAGTGATAAAGGTAACCAAATTAAAGAGAGAGTTCACCCAAAAATGAAAATCTGTCATTAATTACTCACCCTCATGTCGTTCCAAACAGGTAAGACCTTCGTTCATTTTCGGAACACAAATTAAGATATTTTTGATTAAATTCTAGAGCCTTCAGACTCTACAGCTTTCCTGTAGCTCAAATGGTAGAGCATGGCGCTAGCAACGCCATGATCATGGGTTCGATTCCCAGGGAAAGCAAGAGCTGATCAAATGTAAAACTGTAACTTGAATGCAATGTAAGTCGCTTTGGATAAAAGCGTCTGCTAAATGCATAAATGTAAATGTACATAGACAGCAACACAACTGTAATGTTCCCAGGACATCGGTAAAGTAGTCCATGTGACATCAGGGGTCAACGTAATCAACATAATCAGCATTGTTTACGTTTAGTAGAACGTGCGTGCATGCTGAACGTAAACAACGCTGATTACGTTGATTACGTTCTGGGGTACTCTCCAAAATGGCAGAAGACGGTAAATTGTTGAATAAATTATGTTATTATTGTTTTCTTTGTGCACAAAAAGTATTCTTGCTGCTTTGTAAAATTAAGTTTGAACCCCTGATGTCACATGTACTATTTTACCAATGTCCTTGCTACGGCTTTCCTGTAGCTCAAATGGTAGAGCATGGCACTAGCAACACCAAGATCATGGGTTTGATTCCCAGGGAAAGCAAGAGCTGATAAAATGTAAAACTGTAACTTGAATGCAATGTAAGTCGCTTTGGATAAAAGCGTCTGTTAAATGCATAAATGTAAATGTAAATGTTTCTGGACCTGGGAACATTACAGTTGTGTTGCTGTCTATGGAGGGTCTGAGAGCTCTCGGATTTCATGAAAAATATCTTAATTTGTGTTTTGAAGATGAACAAAGGTCTTGTGGGTTTGGAACGACATGAGGGTGAGTAATTAATGACAGAATTTTCATTTTTGGGTGAACTAACCCTTTAACGACAGCCATTGATTTCCATAGTATTTTTTCCATACTATAGAAGTCAATTGCTACCGTCAACAATTTGGTTACCAATTGTGTTCAACAGCAGAAAGTATGTTATACATGTTTGGAACAACTTGAGGGTGAGTAATGAAAGCAGAATTTAAATTTTTGGGTGAACTGTCCCTTTAAGTGTCCAAAAATTATCTTTATGTGTGTGACTGACCTCCGGACTGAAGCCCTTGGTGAAAGCCTTCATACGGCTCAGAGTCATTCCCAGCTCCACGCCGCTGCAGTTCAGAAGCACACTCAGAAGAGCGTGAGTGGCACAGGAGTTCGGTATCAACTGCACACAACATTCGACAAACAGACTATAGAAAAGGAGGATAATAACTGCAGATTTATGTTGCAATGCAAATATTGTCGGGACTAACTTGGTGAGCAAAAAACATGTCGTTAACAATCTCGTCATCGATAACTGAGGTTTCATCCACCAGCGTGGAGACTTTACGCCGAGATCTTCGCTCCTCGATCCACTTGAAGAGGAAGATGAAGCCATAGACAGGACTGAGAAGACGAAAAAGACAGGACAGCTTCAGAATAATCAAATAAATAATAAAATGTTAGATAGATAGATAGATAGATAGATAGATAGATAGATAGATAGATAGATAGATAGATCAAAATCAATATTAAAATGTATATTTATTTTTTTACAAAAATTAGTATTTTATGAATTATTATTGTATAAATACAAAGGGTTAAAATGGTAAGTGGTAAAAGAGGTAAATTGTATGATGAAATAACCAATAAAATACTATACATTTATACATAGATATAAAGATAGAACAGATTATAAAAATAAATGAAAAATGTAAGGTTAACAAAAATCCAAAATAACATTATAATTAATATCATTAGGAAACCAATATCACTTAAATAAAAATATTATACAGGTTTAAAAATTACAATTTAATTGTGATAAAAACTGTAATACACATTGATATTAATAATGTTAATATATGCATGTTTACAAAAACATTTAAATGATTAATATTGTTATATTAATATTAGTTTGTAAATATTAACATACAGACTTAAATAATTAGAAAAGGTGTGTGATTAATCCACCTTTGACATTTGCTCTGAAGATCATAGATTTCCTCCACCTGAACGCCCTTCACACCTGAGTCCAAACATAAGCATTATATATCATGCTTTCCATATTTAACAGATTGATAAAAGCATGTCTGTGTCAAACAGATCAACTCACCAAAGTCCTCCAACAAGAGTGTGAACAACCCTGAAAAAGAACGAGACATCACAAAACAGACAGAATTATAAGTAAAAGTTGTATATGATGAAGTATTATATGAGATAAACCAGAAATGAATATGAGCGCGTCGACTTATATTTAGTCAAATTAATACATTACAAGTCAAGTCAAAGTTTATTTCTATAGCACGTTTAAAAGCAACAGAGTTGCACCAAAGTGCTGTACAACAAATACAAATACAATACAGAAAAACAGTATGTTAAAAAAAAAAAAATAGATTCTAAGCCAAGTTGGCAACAGAGCCTTAAGCGGGCATTATTCAAAAGCCAGGGAGAACAAATAAGATTTAAGAGCAGACTTAAAACTAGCTAGTCTCACATTTACAGGCAGACTATTCCAAAGTTTCAGGCTGCAGCTGAAAAAGCCCGGCCACCCTTGGTTTTACAGCGACAACGTGGGACCGATAAAAGAAACTGACTACTGGACCTAAGAGCTCTTTGAGGAGAGTAAGCAATCAGAAGGTCAAGGCCAGCTAACGCCTTGTACACATAAACAGCTATTTTAAAATCGATTCTGAACTTTACAGGAAGACAATGTAAAGATGCTAGGATTGGAGAAATGTGATCCTTCTTTCTTGTTCCAGTGAGAAGCCTCACTGCAGCATTCTGGACAATTTGTAAGCGAGAAATCGCCGACTGAGGCAGTCCCCAATAAAGGGAATTACAGTAGTCCGAGCGAGATGTTATGAAGCATGTGTTACAGTCTCCAAGTCTTTATGAGGCAACAACTGTTTCAGCTTCGCAATGGATCTAAGATGGAAAAAGCTGCCCTTTACCACTGTACTAAATTGTTTATCGAATTTGAGAGACGAATCAAAAGTAACCCCAAGATTTCTTACATAGGGTTGAACACTAGCGGAAAGGGACCCTAAATTAAAATCAGATGAATTTCTAGAGTGACCTAAAATCACAATTACACTTTTGCTTTCGTTTAATTGTAGAAAATTATCAGCCATCCCACCTTTTACAAGCACAAAATACTACATTGGGATATGACATGTTAACCTACAGCATATTTTATGAATAATAAAATAATTATTGATTATTATATAATGATATTATGCATAAATGTTTACTTAGAGACTCACCCGGGTCACTTTCTAACTCCAGCCAACCTTTGTTCATTTTTGCAGAAATCAGAGTCGCCAAATCTCTCCGCTAAACTATATACCAGTCCATAATATTATATAGAACTACATCAATCATTTCCTAATACATATTTGATCCATCTTTGGACGATCTGGACGGCTAGTAAACACAATAAAGAGCAGCGCCGTCGACTGTAGGTGACGTCTTTCCGCTGCGCCGTGCGTCATGACGCACAACAGCGAAGAAGCGCTGCGTGCGCTGCTGTGAAGCTCAAGGCAGATGAGTGTCACAATAAAACGGGTTTCGTAACTGTTTATTAACTGTGTATGCCTAAATATCGCAAGTTACATAACATGCATAAAATGTATTTTTAATATATTGTTATATTTAAATAATTGTAATGCATTAAAATATAAAAATTTACTATTTATCAGATACTATATTTTCTAAAAAAAATAATATTCATAAAATATCATAAAGACATGCTAACTGAAAAATGTTAAAGTAAAAGGGCTTTGTATACAAAGTATGATAATTAATGAAAGTACAAATTATTACATTACAAAGTAATATAATATTGCAATAAAACAGTCTAAAATAGATAACTACAGGCTTGTATAGAAAAATATGATACATTATTCAAATCATATATCATTATCTTCTAGCTTTATAATTATATAAAATAATATTTATAATCAAGTAAAAAGTGAAAGTCGTGTAAATGGATTTATGTTATTTACACAACCTTGTCTTGAACTTTGCTGTTTTATAACATGCTATAAACTGCTTCTAATTATATAATAAATTATATAACATACAATTAATCAATTTATTTGAATGCAATAACATTTTACACATATAAACAGCAATATTTTATATGCTCTAATATTTTAATTCAACAAATTAAACAGATATGTAGGCTACTAAAATACTTTAATGAATGTAAATATTATATTACATTATTACATTATTTATAACAATACAGGCTTAAGCAAAATGTAAAACCTAGCTAGAACATTTTTGCCATTTTAACAACCTTTCCATAAACATGGCTGTTTTATAACATACAACACAGTCTATAATGAGATCTGTGTTTATTATGTAATGAATTACATAACAGGCTACTGAATGTAAAGCTTAACCTGTCATACATATAAAACATGTCACATATAGGCTACTATTTTATATTTATGCAATAATTTAATGTAATACTTAAAACATCAAAATGCATGCATAATATAAAGGCACATCCCAAAACGAACAGAAAAGATGAAAGTACAGGCTTCCTGACTGAATCGATGCAGGCCCATATACTGTCACCGGCGGTCTTGTCTTGAACTTCTTTTGTAAGTCACCTGTCTGGATTATTCCAGGCATTTACACAACACGCCACCTTGTTGTGTCTACTTTTATGCAACCCTGCGTGATTATGAAACGCTCAGTGACACTCAGCCCCCGGACTGTAGAGAGCGGAACCTTCAGAACGAGTCTGTGCGCCTCGGGGGCGTTCGAGGTCGCTGCTCCTGCTCAATTGATAGAGAAAATAAAAGAATCAGGCAGTGCTACAAAAAATTATATTAGTAATTTAATGAGTCACAGCGCAGCCGAGGGATCCTAACAAGGGTGTAAAAAGGTAAGACGCCGGTGCACCGTCACACACGCTTGTTTAAGCGGAGATAATGTGTTTTATTAGTTCTATTTGAGCTCAGTTAGAGCGGAAGCTAACGTCAACAAAAGAGAGCATCGCGCGCCCGTGCTAACACGCTAACAGCTAGCGCGCTCGGGAGGCTTCATCTAATGATGTGTTTTATACACAACGCATACAAGACAGTAGAACGCATCTGTATATGTGTGTCTAAAGTGGTTTGGGGGTCGTGTCGCGGATCTTAGGTGAGTTTTCCGGCTGGTTGTTCATCTGTTAGCAGCGCCGCTGGTCACCAAGTACAGTTATGTAAATGCACCTCATTCAGTTCGGTCCACAAAAGCGCTTTAAAACACTTTTATATGATACGTGATACGAAGATAGGATCATGTACTTCTAGTGTAGTGGCGTATGATGGGGCTTTGTGTGTTTGTTTGATGACAGGGTTTGTGGAGAGCTCAGGTGCAGAAGAATCTACCTGAGCTTTAGTTACATTTACACACAATCTCTCTCGTAATGGAAAAGATCAGATTTATTGAAGTTTAACATGTTTCTGTTCTTGTTTTCTATGTAAATAACAACGTTAGAGTCGAGGTCAGTGGGTTTATAATGGTGTAATGCTTTGTGTGGAATTGTATTTCCATCATTTATACAATTTTTATATACATATATATATATGTAGTAAATTTCCTACCATAAATATCAAAACCTAATTTTTGATTAGTAATATGCATTGCTAAGGACTTCATTTGGACAACTTTAAAGGCGATTTTCTCAGTATTTTTTTTTTTTTTTGCACCCTCAGATTCCAGATTTTCAAATAGTTGTATCTCAGCCAAATATTGTCCTATCATAACAAACCATACATCAATGGAAAGCTTATTTATTCAGCTTTAAAAGAAAAAAACTGGTTTTGTGGTTCAGGATCACATATATATTTACATTTACATTTAATCATTTAGCAGACGCTTTTATCCAAAGCGACGTACAAATATATATATGTGTGTGTAAACATTTCAATTTTATTTATATCTATGTATGTATGTGTGTAAAACCATATATATATATATATATATATATATATATATATATATATATATATATATATATATATATATAAAATAAAAAATATAATAAGATAAATTAAAACTATATATAACTATAAAATATTATAAAATTACTATATATATATATATATATATATATTACGTTTAGCCATTTAGCAGACTTTTATCCAAAGCAATTTGCAAATGAGGACAATAGAAGCAATCAAACTAACAAAAGAGCAAATAAAATAGTATGTAAAATAAATTATGCATGTATATTTATGTGCATACATTTATATTAAGTTATACACATTATAAAGTTCTGTATGTATTATAAGTGACATACAGAGAATACATCATAAAAATAGTCTGTATAACTTGTAATCTGAAGACTTATATATGTGTAATTCTATTATTTTATTGTATAATGTTATGAATCAAACATATACAGAAAACACATTACAAAAATAGTCTGTATGAAGACTGAAGGTTTGAGTCATGTAGGCCACTTTTATGATTTGGTGCTTCATGGTGCTTTTTTGTCATTTTTGGTGCTTGACAGCATCCAGCCTCATTCGCTTTCATTGTACGGACAAAATCATCCAGGACAACGGCATGATTCCTTTCTTTTGTGTTTCACGGGAGACTGAAAATGATACGGGTTTATGAAGACAGCCGGAGATCTCGCTTAAAGTTTCTCTGTACCCAAAAAGAATAAGCGGACCCGGGCTGATGAGGCAGGTTGCGTGGTGGACCAGATGAGTGTGTGTTTTGGAACAGGCTGTACTGCGTGAATGTGTCAGTGTGTCACGGGCAGCGTGGCCTACATTCACACCGCTCGCTGCCTGCCAAGCTCTCGCTGCCTTCTCTTATATAACCCGTGCTTATGTAAGAAGCCTGAATCTCTCGCTCCCTGTCCTCCCTCCTCTGTTTTTTTTTCTTCTAGTTCTTTCTGTTTCTTCTCTTGACACTTTGTTTTTTTTTTTTACACTTTGCTTGCTCTTTGTTCTGCTATTGCTGAACTGTGGTTTTTGTTGTATTGTTGCTCCGATTTTTGATTGCAGCTGAGAATCGCCTAGCTTTAAATGAATTACACAACTCTGAATTCTGTTAACTTTTAGTTTTGTATTTAAAATTTTGCATTATTACAAGTTTTGGCTTGTACTGATATAAATTCACAAGTTTGGGGACAGTTTTCTATTGCCATTGAAATATTTGCAATTTTGCATACATTGATCTTGTATGTCCATATACTTTATTTTGTAGCTTGCTAACATAGATTTTTGTCAAATGTTCAAAATGAATTATGATAGTCTTGAAAGCTTATATAGTAAGAATTTGTTGAGAGATACAAACTTTTGGCCAATAGATCATCATTTTCAAGCAGAAGCATGTTTATGATTTTTTTGGAATGACCTTATAGCTGTATAATTTCTAGCTTGTTGCACATTCTCTTTTTCTTTAAGGAAAATAGTAATAAATGATCATTTCAGTGAACAAAATAATATTGTAAAGAAAACAGAATAGTTAATGAAACACACACACACACACACACACACACACACACACACACACACACACACACACATATATATATATATATATGTATATGTATATGTATATATGTATATGTATGTGTGTGTATATATAGCATATATAAAACAACAGAAAGGTAACAGTTCTGATCAGATATCAAATATCAAAATTATATTTTTGAAAAGTCTTTTACATTTGCAGAGGCTGCATTTATTTGGTCAAAAATGCAGTCGAAACTTAAATAATGTAAAATATTAATATTACAGTTCAAAATGGCTGTTTTCAATTTCAATTAAATTCTATTTAATATTTCTATTTAATATCGTTTTTTTTTTTTTTAAATGATGCAATGTATTCCTGTGATGCAGCGCTGAATTTTCAGCATCATTACTCCAGTCTTCAGTGATGCATGATTCTTCAGAAATCATTCTAATATGCTGATTTGCTGCTCAAGAAACATTTCTTACAATTAATGTTAATGTTGAAAACAGTTGTGCCGCTTCATATTTTTGTGAAAAACGTAAAACATTTTTATTTCAGCATTCTTTGATTAATAGAAAGTTCAACGGAAAAGCGTTTGAAATAAAAATCTTTTATAAAGTTACAAATGTCTTTTACTGTCACTTTTAATCAAATTAATGCATCCTTGCCAAAGAAAAAATGAATCCTCTATATAATAAAATTTTGCCAACCCCAAACTTTTTTCACTGTGTTTGTTCTTTAGGCAGTTTGAATGAAGATGTGTAAGTAATGCTCTTGGAGACCCAGGGGACGCCATGTCAGAAGAGGCGATCTCAGGGAGCGACCTGGAGCCCAGCCTTAACAGCGAGGAGGAAGAGGAGATGGAGGAGGAAGAGGATGGAGAGAACGATGGGGATGATGAAGATGACGCAGGCGGTGAGCACCTTTTTCAATTCATACAACCATCTTTCTCAACCAAACACCTGTTTGAGTTTGTAGTTGCATTGAACAAGATTAGGTTTGGGAATCGAAAATCAATTCCAATTCCAGAATCGGGTACTTGTTGTAAAATAAAAAATTCAATTCCACCTATCAATTCCTGTGTGCGCATCTTTTATTTTTAGATAGCGAAAATAAAAGGGGCTGTTAAAAATGTATTTGTCTTTGAATCATTCATTCAAGAGATTCATTCAATAACACTGATTCATCCAGTAATGAAACAAGTAAATCTTGAGTGAGTCATTGAATTGTCTAATATTTTTATCTTCAGAATTGTGAGGGAACTACTAACTCCATTAAAGAAAAAGTCTCAATTTATCCAGAATCAGGCAGCTCTATTTTGCACACAAACAGCTATTAATCGAGTCCAGTTTTTATGTAGCCGGCTTATTTTTGTTCATGGTATTAAGCAGCAATTAATTGTTTAGCAAAACGAGACACAGAATAAATGTGTTTGATAACTAAATGTTTGACTTAAGTTTTAACCACATTGGAATCGAAACTGGGAATCGATAAGCAGAATTGGAATCTGAATTGGAATTGATAAAATACCCAACCCTAAATAAGACATGTTTACATGAGGATAAAAGCATCAGGCTTCTGTCTGGCGCCGTTGCTAATGTGTGCTCTCTGCTTTCAGTCTGTGAATCAATTATTGATCGCTTGGTATTTCCTCTCAACAGACCAGCTTGAGAGCCTGGAGGCCGAGGATCAAAGAGATCCGACCAGCCCGGCATCTACCTCACCGATGTCTAGAGACTCCAGCCCTGAGCCCGCCTCCCGGCCGCCCTCCCAGCTCTCGTCCACCTCACAGACGTCATCACGGCCTGGCTCTCAACCCCCATCCAGCCCGGACAGCCTCAGCAACACGTCTGCCAACAGCAACACCAAGAAGTCGTCGTCCAAAACCTCTAAACCTGCTCACTTGAGGAGGAACATCCGGTACGGAGCTTCGTTTAATGATAATGCATTACTCCTGTGTGCTTATTTTTTAGCGGCGGTTCTAGAAGTTTTTTTTTTTTTTTTTTAAACATTTTTGTCAAAGCTCTATAAGCCATGAATCAAAGCAACCAGCTGCGAAGTGAATCACAACACTACAAACTTTGATTTGAAGCAATAAAGACAAAAAGATAAAGGTACAAGACTGTGTACTTAATGTGGGAAAGAACTACAATCCCATGAAGCATCGCAAATGACATAATTTAATTAAAATCAATGGTGAAATATAAAACTACTCATTTAAAGTTGTTGATTTTATCTGTAGAAACTATATATTTTCAGACCAGACACTACAGACAACTTCAGTTTTGAGTTTTTGGCTTATTTGGCTTTTCAAAACATGTAGTTTCAGACTAGTGGAAAGAAAATTTTCTAAATACACTTTTGAAGTGTTATTTTTTATTATACTTTAACTGTGTCTGTGTAGTGCTGGGCAATGATTAATCTTGATCAATCGCATCCAAAATAAAAGTTTTTGTTTGCATGATATATGTGTGTGTACCGTGTATATTTATTATGTATATATAAAGACACACAGATACAGTATATATTTTGAAAATATTTACATGTATGTGCATGTATGTATTTATTCATGTAATTTATATTATATAGACATAAATATAACTATAAAAATATAAACATAACATATTTTTCTGAAATGTATACATGCATGTGTGTATTTATATATGCATAATAAATATGCACAGTAAACACGCATATTATGTACCCAGCACTACAATGCAATTACAATGCATATATTTAAAGGGTGTTTTATCTCTTTATAAGAAAAGTTTTTCCTCCACTTCAGTAGCACTTACATAAACCAAAATTTACAGTTTTATTCCCATCTATATTCTGAAGGTTTTTACTGTGGGGTTTGCACATAAAACACATGCTTTGTTTTTTATAACATTGTATTCCTAAAAATATGGTTAAAATTTATTTTTTCTAGTGGTTGACAGTATTTTGTGACTTATGGAGTGATAAAAGGAGATATCCAAAATCCACTCTATAAAAACATTCGACTCTAATATGTCAACAAAATGAACCAAGAATTTTGAATCTGGCTTTATCCAGTGTTCTGGAAAATGTATCCAAATTAGTGCATATTCAATTAGTTATTGCTTAATTTGTGTATTTAAATGTAACATTTAACAAAAGCTGTAATACAAAACATGCTTGCAAATTTTCAATTTCAATCAATTTGAATTCGATCAATTTACTGCAAAATGCAACTATATTGCAAAATATGCATATACATGCAAATATTTAAGTGTTGTTTTACAGCATAGCATCTCAAGTCTCTGATTGGTGGAATGTTCTGTATAGGAAATTATGGTTAATGTAGTGTTTCACCACATTCAGCTGTTAATCATGATTTAAAAAATAAGTTGAATTAATACGAAACAACAAAACATATACCTTCAATTAACAACCTCGTAACTTACAACAGGTCTGTCTGTAAAGGTTTATAAGTTATTGTTAAAAATCAGTTTCCCTATAGAGAAGTAAGAAGTTTTTACTTCCGACTAAATCTTGTCTTTTTAATGCTAACCAGACACAATAAACATCTTGTGTTTTTCTCGGTTTCTGTTTTGGTCATAATCGCCCACACTAAACCCTTATTGGTCCAAAACTTGCCGTGTGTTTGTTAATCAAGTCACACTTGTAATTACAATCATTTGTCTCCCTGCTAATGCATCTCTTTCCCTCCGACATGCAGGAAGGTCCTTAAGGAGCACCAGCTTGAAGCAGGAACCAAAGCCGCCCAGCAGGAGGAGCTCGAGCGACGGCGGCGTCTCGAACAGCAGCGGAAAGACTTCCCCCTTCACGCAGGTGAGACTCGCCACTGCCGCCCGCTGCTCCTCTGCAGAATTGTTGGTATTATAATTAGTTAATTTGTTGCATTGTCGCCATTGTCAGATCTATCCACTGCAGCGCCAGGTCCCAAACAAGAAGTGATCTGTCTGGATAGCAGCGGAGACGAGGGTGAGGCTAAAGAAGCTCCGCCCCCTCAGCTGCCTGCCCACAGAGATGGTAAAGTCAAGTATTAGTTCTAGTACAGTATTATTTATATACATTATTGGATTAAATTATATACATTCATATTAAATATTTCTTATTATTTACATATGTTTTTATTATTAAATTATATATGTTAGAAACAAATTTATATTTAAAAAATAAGTTTTGTTTTTGTTTTGTTTTAGTTTAAAAAAATGTATTAAACATAATTTACAGATGATTTTTGGTAAACTTTTATTATGTGCATATGTCAGAATTATATAAAATGTTTAATAATAAATGTTTAATAGTAACAATAACATTATATGTAAATACATTTTTTAATATAAAATTGTTTGTATTTTAGTAAACATTGATTGTAAATATTTAAAATGTATTGTAATGTTTGACAATAACAATAAATATTTGTAAATAATAAAATTGAGTTATTTACATATTTTTAGTAAACATTTTTATTTACATATATTTATTAATTGTTGTTTTTTTTATTAAGTATTTCATATTAACATTAACAATAAATATATGTAAATAGTAAAATATTTATACATGTTTAATTTTAATGTATAATTTTTGTTAAATTTTATGTCTGTATGTGTGTGTAAAATATAATGTAGTATATGTTTGTCAAAATAAAATTATTGTTGAAATATTTATAAATCTAATGCTTAATAAATCTAACATATATTATTAACATATTTAAAATGTATGTATATATATATATATAGGTGTTTGGTGATGAGTTTTTGGCTCAAGGTCTGCATTTACAGTCACACCAGAGGTGTTAAACTGGGATTAGGACTTGGTTTTATGCAGACCAGTCAAGTTCTTCCACACTGACTGAATCAATCATGAGTGTTTAATTGATGTTAAATATTGATTATTTACTTTATATACATATATGTATTTATTATTCATTATTTTTAATCAAGTTTTATGTTTGTATATTTTGCTTCTTAAACTGTGTGTGTGTAATTTAAGAATTTTTTATACTTAAAAAATATATATATTTTAGGTATCTTGATGTTAATTTGTGTTCCTCCAGATGTGATCGAGTTGAGTTCAGGTGATGAAGACGCCCTGCGGATAAGCAGCGAGGAAGACAACGAGGATCTCTCGGTCACTCCCGGCACAGAGGAGAGCAGCGGGTCACATGTGAACGACAGCCTCAATCAACCCGACGCCCAGGGAAGAGTGCTGGTCAATATCAACCACCCAGGAGAGGAGGAGGACCTGTTCCTCGCCCCACAGCTCGCCCGTGCTGTTAAACCACACCAGGTTACACACATTTCTGCTATGAAATGGACAGTTTTCCGTTTCACTTGGACGTGGAACCTATTTGTCGACGTCTCTACCTCTACTTTCAGATTGGTGGTATTCGTTTCCTGTATGATAACCTGGTGGAGTCTCTAGAGCGCTATAAGAGCAGCAGTGGCTTCGGTTGTATTCTGGCTCACAGTATGGGCCTGGGCAAAACCCTACAGGTCATCTCGTTTGTCGATGTCTTGCTGCGGCACACTGGAGCCAAAACTGTCCTCGCCATTGTACCTGTGAGTGTCCGAGAACCAGAGATGGCCAGGGATTGTGTTTATCGCTCTGTAAGAGAGGTCTGAGTCTCATGTCGTCTCTCGTCTCGTCTCCAGGTGAATACACTACAGAACTGGCTGGCTGAGTTTAATCTCTGGCTGCCTGCTGCTGAGTCCCTTCCCCTCGACACGGATCCAGCCCAGGTTTTACCTCGAACCTTTAAGGTTCACATCCTCAATGATGAGCACAAGTATGTTCGCTTCACTGCCTCTTATTTGCACTCCAAATGTTAATATGGTGAACCAAAGCAAGGTTGAATCTCACGGAAAGAGACAAGAACATGTCTAGGTCATATTACACCCCAAAAGTTTTTATATTGTTATTTATTGATAATTAAGCACTTTTCTGTCCTCAGTTGTCATTGCCATAATTCCGTTGTCATTAATGTGATAGGAATATATTAATAATGGTATACTGTGTATATGTGTATATATATATATATATATATATATATATATATATATATATATATATATATATATATATATATATATATATATATATATATATATATATATATATATATATATATGTGTGTGTGTGTATCATTTTTATTTATATAATTTTATTTAAAAAAAATGTATGTGTACATATTACAGGTAATAAAACAATATCTATTCATATATTCAATTAAAAAATTATTAAAAATTAATATAAATTTATATTCAAGGCAATTCATGCTTTATTTAAATTCATTATTTAAGATTACATAGTTACATAATAATAAATAATTAGTTATTAATAAGTAAATATGCTAGTAAATTAATTACAAAATGACAGTATTAACAAATAATAATTTATATTAATTTATTTACATAATCATATAATTTATGCTTCATTTTATGGTGATTTTTAAAAAAAAAATCATTGTATTAAAGTAACAAGAATCACAATCAAGAAACATTAAATGTTAATTCAATTATTTACATGTTATATTATTAAACATTTATTATAAGAAATGTTTAATAATAATAATAATAACTAATAAAGTGTAAATAATAATTATATTGTTTTGTTATATGTAATTGTATATTAGATATTTATCATAATTATCAATTATTATTATTAATTTAAAAAAATATTAGATATGAAACTTCCTGACATGTTACAGTGCTGAATTTGGAGAGAAAATGTGCTTTATTGTCATTAACAATAATATCACAATGACAAAATAAAACTTGGTCTTAAAAATAGGCTATATATTATGAAAAATATAATTCTCTATTCAATTTTAAAGCTGCAGTCCGTAAGTTTTGCCTCTTTGTCACCATCTGTGTTTGAAAACCTGGAATTGCAGTTGTTACTTGCGGAATTATCTTCCTTGCGTGGGGTTGTGCTCCGGCACGGCTCCAGCATGGATGAATCTAATGTTTTGAGGTGAATGTGTAGCTGTCAGTCATCGCACCGGTGTGGATGTTTACTGTACTTCGCAATCACAGATTCTAGCCTACGTTTTGGAATATATGACCAAATCAGAATTTTCACCAAGTAACAAGTCTGCCACGTTTGTTCTGACCAACTGAGGAAAAAACACTACCATAAATCGCGCTACCAATGGTGATTTAATCTAAAGATTGGTTGTCTCATACCACAACAAACCCTGCAAATTATTATTATTGTTATACTTTATTCTCAAATTGTGAATGTTAACAACAGCAGCATTGCGTGACTATGAGTATAGTGTGTATTAGCATGTAGATTTCAATTTCTGTACAGTCTAATATCTAATTGTCATGCCATTGGGTTAAATTATTTTAACCCAAAAAGCAAACTGTGCTCCCTTCGAATTGGTTTTCTTTAAAATACAAATCTTGTGTAATCCCAGGCTATCTGTAATCAGAAGCACATTTAAAACTGGAATGTAATTTAATTTCATTCACATGTGTTTCATAAACACATAATCCTTTCTGGATCACAATCTGACATCAAAATTATAAATTTAATTATTCTAGCTGCTGTGAGAAAAGGCTAAACGATCCGCCACCTGCAGGATCCTCACGTGTGCTAGCCGTCTTGCCGGGAAAACGTCTTTATGTTTACAGATGTGACGTAATGACGCAGTGCCATGCTCGAATTTCCCGTGAAAACCTACCCATACCACTCAAATTAGAAAACATTATTATAAGATAACCGTTGTGAATATGGCTAAAGTAAGGCGATAGTTTTGAACACTGGCTGGTTATGTACTTGCTCAAATATTGATTTTGGATAATTTTTAACCAAAAAAAGTTACGGACTGCAGCTTTGTTATTTTTTATTTGTTTTTGTGAGATTTACCCACAAAATGAAAAATATAATCTCTCACAATATGTTTGGGATCTTTGTTGTTAAAGTGTTTATGTTGGTAATGTTAATCGGTAGTTCAGTCACTTGTAGCATCTGCTGACACATCAATGTATTTCTTGAATCTGCACCAGAACCACAGTGGCCCGGGCCAAGGTGGTGGAGGACTGGACTCGTGATGGTGGGGTGCTGCTAATGGGGTACGAGATGTACCGCCTGCTGTCTCTGAAAAAGAGCTTTGTGACCGGCCGCAAGAGGAAGTCCAAGAAACCCGCGGGACCTGTAATTATTGACCTGGATGAGGAGGACCGTCAGCAGGACCTCATGAAAGGTCTGTTGGGGATTGCGGGTGGAAAATAGATGGCGTTTACTCTGGTTATGGTCTATAATGAGTTTTTGCATGTCCTCTGTGATCTTCAGGGATTGAGAGAGCGCTGTCGCGGCCCGGGCCGGATGTTGTCATATGTGACGAGGGCCACCGTATCAAAAACTGCCACGCCAGCACCTCACAGGCCCTGAAGAACATCCGGTCCCGGCGGCGGGTGGTTCTGACTGGATACCCGCTGCAAAACAACCTGATCGAGTACTGGTGCATGGTGGATTTCGTCCGGCCCGATTTCCTTGGTACGCGGCAGGAGTTTAGTAACATGTTCGAGCGGCCCATTCTGAACGGCCAGTGTATAGACAGCACACCGCATGATGTCCAGCTCATGAGATACAGGAGTCACGTCCTGCACAGTCTGCTGGAGGGTTTCGTGCAGAGGTGAGCTATTATTATTATTAAATATTCATTATTAGTTATTTTATTTTATTTATTTAAAAAATGACCATGTACAATTTAACACTTTTTTTTCTATCTCAAGCATTGTAGTATTATTATTATTATTATTATTGAGTTTTAATATTATATTTCTTCTGAAATATTTGTTATTATTAATAAAATAATATATTATGTCTATATTATTACATATTAGTATAACATATTAGTATGTTCAGATTTATAGTAATTAAAAATCATTTTTAAAAATAGTATTATAGTTCACGAGTCCTTTCAATTATGAATACATATTTATTATTTAATTATTATTGTATATTTGTTATCTTTGACATGTTTATTATTAAATATTTATTTTATTACCGTGGTTTTCATTATGAAATATTTATTATTGTTTACATTAATTATACATTTATTATTTACTCATTTTTATTATTTGTAGTAGTAGTAATGAATATTTATTATTTGCATGATTGTTATTGTTGTTATAGTCATTATTATTATTATTATTGAATATTTATTAAATTATTATTGTTGTCGTTGTGAATTTATTTATTTTTTTGTTATTATCATTACTATTATTATTATTTCATTTGTAATATGGAATATTAAATTTATTATTGAACATTTATTAGAATTTACATATGTATTTTTGTTTACATTCGTTTATTAATAAAAGTTAATTTAATTATTATTGTTAAATAATATTACATTTATTATTGCTATTAAATACATATTTTTGTTTACAAATGATTGTTTATTCAATATTTAGGTTTATGTTTTGGTTGATTTTATTATTATTGAATATTATTGTTTGCGTGTATTATTGAATTATTACATATTTATTATATACGCAAAGTATATTTTCTTGAGAAGCAAAATGTCTTGGAAATTAAGTCTTATTTTTGTTCACAATTTTTGCTTCGCATGTAAATTCATTTTCGAAGGAACTTTAGATAATAAACAAAAATGGTGTTTTTGTGCATTTTTGAGTCGGACCATTCATTTTGGACAAAAAAATGAAGCTAAATTGTTTTCTCCCTGGCCAGGCGAGGTCATGATGTTCTCCGGAATCAGCTGCCGGCGAAGGAGGAGCACGTGATCATGGTACGACTGTCTCGCCTGCAGAGGGCGCTCTATACTGAGTTCATGAACCGCTTCAGGGAGGCAGGAAACACCGGGTGGCTCGGACTCAACCCGCTTAAAGCTTTCTGTGTTTGCTGCAAGGTACTTACGCCCCAAAGACGCACCTGTTGAATACCTTATATATAGTGGTTGATGTACTTACGACTCCTCTCTGTGCGTCCTGTAGATCTGGAATCATCCGGACGTTTTGTACGAAGCTCTGCAGAAGGAAAATCTGGCCAATGAGCAGGATCTTGACCTGGATGACCTCAGCTCCACCAGCGGGACCCGCTGCTCCGCTCCGGGAATAAAGGGCAAGTCGTCCGACCCGGCCAACAGCAAGATGGCTGCTATGGGACCCCTGAACCCCTTACAGGAGAAGGCCAACCAAGTCATCACATATGAATGGGTAAAACTGCGCAACTTAGAATGTGTTTGACACTTTAAATTGAAATGAAACCGAAATGGTGATATGGTGTAATGCGATTATCAAACCACAAATGTACGATTTAATGAAATAAATATATGTTATGCATGTTTCAGAGTAAAGCGCAGCACTGTGTTGTTTTACACGTGTTTACCGGTGTTTTCAGTGACTCATTTCACACAAAATTTTTGTCAAACTAGAAGCTTGTTTGTATAACTTTTGAAAATGCAGAAAATAAGACGGTCATAAATATTAGTTTATTATAATGTAACAAATTGTACAATAGACTAAAATTATTATTATATTACTTTTTTGTTGTTTTTCAGTGAAATATTTCAATAGTAATATTTCTTCTGTATTAAATGGTAATATTTCTTTAGATATTTATTTAGTACAAAATATTACCTTTTAGATATTTATACTTTTACAAATGTATATTATTTACACTAATAATAAAATAATTATACTAAGTATTATTTTTATATTATAATTGTTTTATATATTTATAGTTTTATATTATTAGGTTTTTATTATTATTATTATTATTATTATTTAAATGTTTGGGAAAATTGTACAGCCCTACAAACAAGAACAGCAAACATCAAGCTTTTTTAATGTATTTTAAATGTGTTCCCCCAAATCGAGCAGTCCTAGAACACATTGTTCACTTTCTAATTTGCCTTTAGCATTTTCTTTTTAACTTGTAATGTTAGAAAAAGCAATCATATTTTTTTTTTACATTACCATTTTATGTCTTGTCTCTTAGAATTAGAACCAGCTGTTTTTGCTACTGTACCTTTAAGACTTCTATATGTAAATATTATGATTGTTCTTTGTCTGCGCCAGGCTGCTGAACTTTGAATAGATTTTAGTTGGAAATGTTGGTGGTCATGATGTAATTTCTGCACATTATGAACACATTTGAATCCTTTTTGAATCAATTTGTTTTAGGCAAAAGACATCATGACTAACTACCAGACGGGTGTTCTGGAGAACTCGGCCAAGATGGTTCTGCTTTTCCACCTGATCGACGAGAGTGTCAAACGAGGAGATAAAATACTTGTTTTCAGGTGGGAAATGTTTGCAGTTTTTATGTGTGACAGTATACAGATGTTTGCCTTTTTCAGTAATCTCTCTTTAGGCATCCTGAACTGTCAGTCATGCTGTTATTTTACCTCAACGCTTACACTGGCTTCTTTATCTGTGTGTGATTCTTGCAGTCAGAGTTTATCAACACTTACGATTATGGAAGATTTCCTGAGTCAGAGGCCCTTGCCGATCCAAACAGAAACTGGGATGCACAACTGGGTCCGGAACGTCAATTACTACAGTGAGTTTTCAAACGTTTGCTGAAGCCAAGGGCCAGGGTTGTTATTGTTAACTAAAACTGAAACGATAAAAAAGTTCATTACTTGAAATAAAATAAACGTTAACTCATTTTTATTTAGTTGAACTTGAAGCACTAAAAAACTAATAAATAAAAATCAATTAAAAAAGAAGGAATAGAAATTACAAAAATACACACAGTTTTCCTGAAAGCTTCCCCCCCGCGAAAGACCTTCTTCCTAAAATATAAAGGCAGCTATATATTTTATAAAAGAAATGGTAGGTGTGGTTATTAAAATTTTTAAATGAAAATTTAAGTGTGGTTGAATTTTAATGTTTAAAAATTTTGGAAATAAATATAATAATAATAATAATCATAATTAATAATTAATTCAAATGCATAAAAAAAGACAGCTATATTTTTAAAAGCCTTATTTATACTATGTGAGACAAATAATATGTTTGATAAGTGTTCTGTAATTTTAATTAATAATAATAATTAGTCATTTTACTTTTTAAGTCATAAATTAAGCATTTTTAAATGTATTTGTGAATAAAATATTATAAAATATAATGTTTAATATATATGAAAAAAATCATATAATTAGCTATTCAAATATTTTAGCAATACATCTTAAAACACATTTTCATAAATACTTGTCCAAAGAACCTTTTATTGTTTTGTTTTTGTTTGTTTATTTTTTCATTTTTTTTGTCACTGACTTTTAATACAGACTCATATTAAGTATTTATTAATCATTTTTATTTCTGTGGCCTATAGATCAACTCTGCCTAAGGTTTCTTGTGGTTTAAGGTATTTTTTGGTCATCTTTGCAGGGTTGGATGGGAGCACATCGGCCTCAGAGAGAGAAAGACTCATTAACCAGTTTAATGACCCGGCGAACATCCAAGCCTGGGTCTTCCTGCTGTCCACCAGGTGAACTTGAGCATAAAAATATGCCACAAATAATGACAAAACGATGAGGTCTGGAGTCTGGACTAACAGGCTGTTGTATTTGCAGGGCTGGTTGTTTGGGGGTGAATCTGATCGGCGCGAATCGCGTGGTGGTTTTCGACGCATCGTGGAATCCGTGTCACGACGCTCAGGCAGTGTGTCGCGTGTATCGCTACGGCCAGCGCAAGCCTTGCCACATCTATAGGCTGGTGTGTGACTTCACACTGGAGAAGAAGATCTACGACCGGCAGGTGTCCAAGCAGAGCATGTCTGGTAAGAGAGGGCGGGAAAGTCTAGGACATTTTTGTATCTTCGTGTGAAAACAGTTCTGACGTTATGATTACCTATTGACCAGATCGAGTCGTGGATGATTTGAACCCTGTCCTCACCTTCACGCGGAAGGAGGTGGAGTCGTTGTTGCACTTTGTGGAGGAGGAGCCTAATTCCAGCCAATCAGAGCTGGTACCTAGTGAGGACTTTGAAATCGTCATTGAACAAGCCTGCCTGTTATATCCACACCTTTTAACCAAGGTAATTACTTTTTCCACAATTGTTTTAAAATGTTAATATTCCAAACAAAATTCTGGAATAGTTAATTCCATTCCACAAAATTCTGAATCATACAATTTGAAAGCTTAGCTCATGAATAATGATTAGGCCATGTTGACATTGATTCTTAAACTTTCTTGGAGCATTTCTAGTGCTTTATTTCTGCAACCACTTTCCAAATCCAAAAATGATGCCCTAAGTTTTGATCCTACTATGGTTTAGGCTTAGCTTATGAATATTAATTAGTTTGTGTTCACATAGTTGTTCACATGTAACTTTTCTGAAGCAACCAGTCTAGAGGTCGACCGATATGTTTTTTTCAGGGCCAATACCGATTATTACAGACCAAGTAGACCGATAACCGATATTTTGAACCGATATATATGTCTGGTGTAAAAATGAAAATTAATGTCAAAATTAAGAATTACAAGGGCTCTGACAAAAACTGCCTTCCCTGGTGTTGGTTGCACTTCTTACTCTTGTCTTCCTCCGTGCATCCAGCTACAATCGTGCATCCATCTACAATAAGGGTAATATAAAGAGAGAGTTAAAAGTGGGGCCACTGTAGGGCTGCACGATATATTGCATGCGATAGTCATGCGCATCTCTTCAGTAAAGCCGGTTCTGTGATTAGTATTAAATCTCCATCACCTGCTTTCCAACCCAGTAGATGGTGCAGAAGTTAATACACAGAGCCGTAGTTCATTGACAAGCTACGCAATTCGTGCTCATAATCACAGATGAATCGCCTACGATAATGAACGTGATATTGCATAGCTTGTTAGTGAACTACAGCTCTGTGTATTAAATGCCGCTCCATCTGAAAGCAGGTGATGGAGATTTAATACTAATCACAGAACCGGCTTTACTGACGAGATGCACATTACTATCGCATGCAATATATCGTGCAGCCCTAGGCCACTGTATGCTTTATGATTAAGCCTATGAATACTGTACTACAGCTAGGGGTGGGCGATATGACCAAAATCTTATATCACGATATGACTAATTCTATATCACGATAACGATATATATCACGGTATAGTTATTTTTTTTCTTAAATTTTTTTTTATGATATTAAATCTTTGATACCATAGAATTTTCATAATCCTTGTCACCAATGTCAATATCAAACTAATAGAAATATAATACAATGTAAAAAATACAATATAAAACAAAAATTATGTTTGATGTGTACGAACATGCCTTTTTGTGTGTGTGTGTGTGTGTGTGTGTGTGTGTGTGTATTGTATTGTGTAATGTATATTGATGTGAATTAATGTTAGACAGTAAATGCTATTGGATGCAAAACAATATTTGGAAGAAAACCCAACAATAAAGTGAAATTAAATTGAATACAAGCCTAAAAAGAGACAAAAAAAAAAATTCAAGCTCACTGAAGACTAACAGTCAGTGATGAAATAAAGATAAGAAACTAATTGCAAGCAATAGGACAAAAACCTACATAAATAAGAAACGCTACATACATTGTGTAAATTAATTAGTCTTCACTGTGTTAATTAGACAGATATAATTAACGTGTATTATGTATAGATTCTATAGGATATATATAAATATATCATTATTTTTTCATTTATTCTTATTAAAGTTACAAAAGTGATATAGTCAAGAGCAGTGAGAGATTTTCTCTCACTGTTGTTTGATTAATGGCAGACAGGACAAATATTGGACAGCTTCCCCTTTAAGACCGAAGTCCGGATCCAATATACTGTTACATGTGCGTTGTTTTCAGCTGTTTTCTCTCTTAAGACCTAAATCACTGTGTTTATGAGGATACTTGCAAAGACGAGGATTGTTACGCATATAAGTGTGTTTATGTAATCGTTCAAAGCCAATAAAGCGGCAAAAAAATGCGCGCTCCTCTCACACAGAAACAGAGACGGCGCACGCATATAGCTCTGTTGTTTGTGTTTCAACAGCTTAAAATCGCTTGTTTTAAAATGGCTGTGCTTAAAAACACGTGTCCATGCTACAGATGTAGTCCCTCGTTTAGGAACGAGCTCCTCGTTTTGTCCTGGCTGATCGTGCTCCTGCTAGGAGCCACCTGCTTCTGTCTCCCCTTCACGCCCCGTGGTGGCGTGTAAAGATCGCAGTCATCCAAATGATGAAAAAGTATTACCGTAAACAATGTATTTTGCGACACCACGAAATAAACGATAGAGCAAAATATGAAACGATAGACTTTTTATTTCGTCTATCCGATATATATCGTCATATCGCACAGCCCTAACTACAGCTAAACAGCTTGTGGAAATGTAAGTATTTGGCTTAAATAATTTACATGTTAGAAATGTATGTGTAATGGCATAACCTCTCATAATTCTTCATTAATTATTTTCTGATGACTAAATCATAACCTACAAGAGGTGACTATTCAATTCATCATCTAATGCACATCAATTGATTAACTTCAAAAGCACAATGTATATAATGTGTAAATAATTTAATTGTCTTCATAGCTCCATTGTAGAAGTTAAGAAAGTTGTAATAATTGTTGTAGTAGTATTAGTAGATAAACCGAACTTTTATTTTGACGGGTTGCCATGAGGACCTCTTAAGTTTCTATGTATGATATGACGATCATTTTACTCAAATGAAACGGTCAAATGCTCATGAAGTAACTCTTAGAGCAGTTCTGGGGATGTTGTTCATGTATTTATGTCCTCATTTATTGAGACGGCAGATGCTGAAAACACCGCGAGTGTCGCGCTCTTCAGTGTGTGTGTGATAATCAAAACCGTGCGTCTGTGCCAACATGAGAACATGCAGAATTCATATTTAAATAGTCTTTTTGCAGCTTAATGTTTACAGATACTAGTCCATAGCGTGAGTCGATTTAAGTGTACTGACCTACTTTTGATTAATTCATCCAAACTGACAAATTCAGTGACTCCGCGTTATACAGTAAATTCCATTTATATGACTGGATTCCGCGATTCCGTCCGCGTTTCCCCCATCACGGAAACCATAAATAGATAATATTGAAGTGTTTTGCAACTTCAGTGTAGTGGATTGTGATTTATTGCAACTTGAGCAACGTTTGCTGCTGCCTTTGAGAGACAACTGATGCGTGATCACTGAAGCAGCTCCAGTTAGCAAGCGCTTTCGGTGTGAGAGTGCCTTTAGTCTCCCACGCTGATTGGTCGGACTCGTGACTCCCAACAAATCAGATGCACGGTGGGTGGAGATTGCTGTAGCCCAGTTCAACAGGCTGCATCAGAGCCAAATAACGCATTTCAAAATTAAATTATTTTATCGGCACATCGGTTTTGGAAATGACCGATATCGATAATCATAAAAATGCTTAATATCGGCGGTGATAATCGGTCGACCCCTAATCCAGTCATGTAAGCTAATTCCTATCTGTAAACAAGACCAGCTACTCTTGTACAAATTCAGCTATTCCAGCAACATTTTGATTCCTATTATGGTGTAGGCTCTGCTTATGAATCTTAAATCATTTTTGAAATGCTTTGTAAACTTGAAGTCTTGCGAAGCATTTCTGCAACCATTTTCAAAATGTAAACATTCTGAATCCTACTACAGTGTGGACTTGGCTTATGAATATTAATTGGGTTCCTTTCTGGAGCATCCATGTAATATACTATCTGTATTATACACCAGCTATTTAGTCACCAAATCAAGCTATTCTAGCAAATTTATTAAAGTGCCCACATCTTATTGTTACGGCTGTACGTCACAAAGTAACACATTTGCATAATGTCCGCCCACGTTCTACGTCGCGAACAATTTGCCCGTCCACAAACACAGTAAAATGTCCATGCCGCTGTATCCTACGCTGTGAGTACATTTGTTTTATCTCATCTTATAATTACCACAAACTTGACACTTACCACTGAGAAAGTCCTGCTCCTGCTATTGTTGATCAGCCACTGCAACCGTTTCATCATCAGACTTCTGCTCAAATTGGTAAGGTACAATCATTACCATCTTTTCTATGTATTGACAAGTCTCCAGTCATTCCGTTATGGCAAGGGGCGTTTAGTTTCCGACACGCGCTGTACGCGATAGACCAATCATAAAGGACTGCGCCATCTGACCAATCACAGCTGTGAGGACTTACGGAAAGGAGGGGTTTAGAGAGACAGATTCTTCGAACTGCTTCGCACGAGTCGTTTACGAATCATTTAGAAATTAGGTAAATTAAATCTATTTTTTGAGAAAACTAAAGTGTTATTTGAACTTGGATGCATGTAAACCTGTTTTAGGAGACTCATAAAACAATATTAGCAACCTTAAAAATGGCATAATAGGGGCACTTTAATGGAGTGATTTCATGAATATTAATTATGTTGAGCATACGTTTCTTCATAACTTTACTGAGATATCCAGTCGTGTATCTCTATCTGTATTATACATCAGCTATTTAGCTTCTAAATTTAGCTATTCTACCAAAATTATAAATTCTACTATGGTTTGAGCTCATGAGTATTAATTAGGTTAGGCTTACGTTTCTTCATAACCTTGCTGGAGCATCCCATCACATAAGTTTTTACACATAAATTTTTATCAGAATGTCACACCAACAAACATTTTTTTGAAAAATTATTTCTGACAAATTGTTAATCCTACAATGGTGAAGGTTTAACTTAAGAATATTGATACGATTAAGTAATTTGAGTGCTAAAATTCCTTCCTAGGTCATTCAGTTGCCTATGCTAATATCGGTCTGTTTTCCACACCAGCAACCGTTCCATCACGAGTCTCTCCTGATGGACCGCAAGGAGTTGAAACTGACCAAAGCGGAAAAGAGAGCAGCCAAGAAAAGCTATGAAGATGAGAAGCGGGCGTCCGTGCCGTATCAGCGGCCCTCTTACGCACATTACTACCCAGCTAGCGACCAGAGACTCACCAATATCCCTGCCTTCAGCCAGAGAAACTGGTGAGACCACCACAGAAACCCTCAATGTAACACCCTTCTGTTTTGAGAGTGTTTAAAATGTTTACTTATCCAAACCTTTCGTTCAGGCGGCCCCCTCCTCATTTAGAAGAGAAACCAGTTGCAAGCGTGAGGCCAGTTCAGTCCACACCCATTCCCATGATGCCTCGACAGGTACCCATTGGTGTCCCCAGTTCAAGTGCGGGATTCCCGGTCAACTACCTGCAAAAGGCCGGCGTTTATGTGCAGCGCGTTGTCACCACCACTGGTACAGACAGTTCACTTGTAGTGCTTGCAACTTCTGGCTTCATGTTCCCAGTTTGTTTCTTCATGATTTAATATCTTTGCTCTGCAGATATTGTGATCCCTGGTTCCAACAGCAGCACGGATGTCCAAGCCCGGATCGGTGTAGGAGAGAGTATTCACGTTATCAGAGGATCCAAAGGTACCTCAGTTTCAGAAAACTGTTGAGTGTTTGTTGTTCACTGGGTGTTGGTAAGGTTTATTCACTTCATATTCTGTCATTTGCACTGCAGGCACGTACATCAGGACCAATGATGGGAGGATATTTGCCATCCGCTCTGGAAAGCCAAGACCACCGGTAGAAGGAGCCACAGCTTTAAGAGGTGTGTTAATTTACGAATTTGTAAATTAGCAGTTCTTCTGGCATAAGCTTGAGGCAAAATTGATCCCATTTTATAGACTTTTAATGCTTTTCAGTTGGATGTGGGATATTCCTACTTCTGAGCTTTTAAGACGTTCCTTTAACTGACATTCAGAAGATGGTAAAATATAAGAAACCAAATGACAATAGTACCATTCGTCTTTGAGTTTGAGGATAAACAATGCTATGCAATACACATTCAATTGCATTGTTTCCAAGTAAGAATGTCAGAAAATTTATTACCGTGCAAAGTTCACCATTGCACATTTTTCCTAAGACAAAAGAACTGTTACTTCAAAAATTTTACTTTTTGGGCCTCTGTTTCACATGATCTGCGTAGGATGGATGTTTTAGTCCCATTCCCTTAAGATTTTGTCCTGAATATTGTCCCGTTCCTGCCATTTAAAGGCCCACTGATAGAGGTAGAGGCAAAATGAAGATGCTTTACCTCGCTGGTGTGTACAATCATAAAACTTTGAGAATATCGAAAACTGAAACTGTTCATCTTTCCTACCACCCCCACACTCATTAATTCAAAACTTGTTCTATGCCTCACTCTGTGGCATAGTATCCCGCAGTAGTCACAAAGGTGTAGAGGCCTCTACCTTGATCAAGACCACAGTTTGTATTGTTGATTGTTTAATCGTTTACTGGGGTGTGACTCTACGATCTTTCGATGACCACCTCAGACCTTTACCTAGTAGTCTACACCAACATAAACTAACAAAATCTCTTTCTTTCTCACAGAGGAATCCGGCCCTCCCTTGCATTCTGTCAGTAACGGTCGTGCATCTCCTCAGGAGCCAAAACGTTTAACCCCCAAGGCTCCGCCTCATCCTTCGCCCCAAGACAGCCCCAATCTGCTCCGAGAATTCCAGAGTAACAAGGACCCGGTTCCAGTGGGAGAGAATTTGCCATCTTCAGGAACACCCGAACCCTCGGGAGTGGACAGACCTATCCAGAACCCACTTCGAATCCCCGACCAACACCGGCAGCTCAGCAATGACATTGTGTCGTCTGTGGACGTTCAAAGTTTGAAGCGGAAGCTTTTGGAAAGTCGGACATCCAAACCACCTAGCGCCAAACGAACCTCAACATCAACCGGTGTAGCTGGGAGTTACCCGGGATTTCCTTTAAGCAGTGGATTTGGGTTCCCATCCATGGGGCTGAACCCTGCCTTGCTGGGCGCACTGGGTCACATGACTCCCCCCTCTCTTGGAAGCAGGTCGCACCTCCTACAGCAAGCCGGTCAGGCTCTGGGTGACCTACATGCCATGTTCCCCACTGACCCACTCGGACTTGGCGTGTCTAGCAGCACTCTTTCCTCGACCTGCTCGACCAACACCACGTCCTCCACCCATGCTGGAATGCTGGCCCCTTCTTCATCCTCGGTGCCCTCTTCGTCATCATCCTCCACTTCTTCCTCACTCTCACCCTTCCTCATGAACCCCGGCATGGCAAGCATGCTCTCCGGCTTCCCGGTACCATTTTCCCAGCCACTGTTCCCTGGGTCCCTTCACCCTAGAGGCCTGTCCTCCACGCCAACCCCTGCCTCCAATTTTCTCTCTTCCTCCAGCCTGCTGGGGGCAGCGTTCAACCGCCCCGACACACATCCCTCACTTGCGGAAAACGGCGGGAGCAGCTCGGACGACGATGTCATAGAGGTGATGGGCCAGTGATTGGCTGCCTTGGATTCCGTTGTTCCAAATTGAAGAATCCTATTGGATGGAGCTGAAATTATATAAATCCAAATGCTGAATATGCATGGAGTTAAGAAAGGCGATTATATATTTTTCTTTACAGTAAGGGACCAGAGCACAGAGCAAACGTGAAGAGCCCTAGTCGTATCTCTCTCGCGAGGGCCTGGACACGGACCTGACGAATTCCCTCGGAGAGAATACAGAACCGAACTTAAATGTGATTGTCTTTACAGACTGTTTGCATTCGTAAGAGATTACTTTAGAGATACTTAGCCATTTGCTAGACCTTGTAGCATCACCTGGAATGATAAACGAAAAAACATATGTGACCTTTTTTATTGTAATTGTAAGTACTACTATTACTTTTGTAAACGGTGGTCCTACATGAATATTCATATTCGTTTTAAATCGCAGACTGGGCAACGGGGGGGCATTCGTAACAATCGAATCATAGAACGACAGAAGCCATGCCTAGCATTAGCACCGCCGAGACCTTTTTGCTTTCCTTTGAGAGAAAAAAAAAAAAAAAGGAAAACCTTAAAAACTCGAATGTATTTTCATGTTAGCCTTTAAAATTTGGTGGAGGGACGTAAGTTTAGTGCGTTTAGTTCGATATTAGCCTTAAAGCAGACAAATGGATCTGTGTTCTCGTTCAATTGCGTAGCAAACAAAATCATCCGTTGTTCTCCATTGGGATCATCTTACGAATGTGTAGACTGTTATGCGACTCTACTGGCTGTCATTTTTTTAAATTTGCGCTTCGGATCATCTGCGCGCTCATTCAGTTTCATCCGTGTTGGGGCCACAGTCATGACCAAAGTGCTTGTTGGGCCGTTTCGAAGAATTTCGATGTGTTAAACGTTTGTGTTAATGTTGATTTGCGCTGGTTGACCTGTGACTGACAAATCCCTCAGCCAATAACACTGTTCATTCTCTGTGCCTATTAGAGCTCTTTATTTTGACTCCTCCCACAGTCTGCTTTCTGATTGGCAGATACCCACATCGTGAACTTAGTCCGAGTCTGCAGACGCTGTTATATAAATACAATGGTGTGCATTTGACATGTGATTATATCTTTTTTTCATTTTTATTTGAATCTTTGTTTTGTAACATCTTACGGCATACCTATGTATTAGTTTTGTTTTCTCTTTTAACTATGTACAAATTTACCAGAAATATTTATTTATAATGCTGAAGAGTAATTCATTTTCATTTTTTATTTTTATACGTTTTCAACCTTTTTTTAAGAAGGAAAAAAAAATCCCTCTATCCGAGAGACGCAGGGTTTTTTTTCCCCATAGGTGAGTTCAAGACCACGATCTGTGAGCGATTCAGCAGTCGGGACCCGCAAACACACATGATCTCATACAGGCGCTGTCCCGGGAGGTGTCCACATGTCATCTCATGTTCCCAGCATGGAGAGGAGTACATTCAAATGACATTGTATTTATTAAATATTGTTTTAACATAAATAAACCTGACTCCTTTTGTATTCAGAATATATATATATATATATATATATATTAAACAAAGTTAGTAAATATTAATATTAACATCATATGCTTTTATATTATTTTTTATAATATTTTGAAGTAAAGAAAAGGGTTTTCATACATTATCTGCAATTGTGTCATTGAATAGGAAAATTTGTAAAAACAAACAAAAACTGATCTCTGCCATTTAGAAATATTTGCTCCTTACAATTTTAATATTTTATTAATGTTGTATTTTAATGTATGTATAATAATATGCAAGTTTTCATAATGATCTACAATGGTTTAATTAAACGGGAAAAAGATTTTGTGCAACATTTAAACAAAACTATGATTTGTCATTTGTTGCTTAAGATATTATCACCATATTTAATGATAATATTAATAATATGAAACACGTTCAGTCAAAAGGCATAAATGTTTTCTCTCATGATCTGCAATTGTTTAATTGAACAGAAAAGAGTGGACTGGCACTGATAAATGCAAAAACAATTAGAAATGCATAAACATCAAAACAATAAATTATTTAATATCTTTGATCCTGGCATTTATGAAAAATAGTTGCCTTCAGTCATTTCCAAAGATATATGCAGTGAACATTGATGAAATGCATTTAAAAATATAAAACGGTTACAATTTTTTTTTTTTTAAGGACATTTACACAATTAACAATAAAATTAGCTCAGTGACTTGCAATTCTGATCCAGCTGATAAAGTTCCGTTTCAGTACTGCATTGGTTTGCGGGCCATGTAAGCGTTCGTGACCTGACTCATAACGACCAGAGCGCTCAGAACGGGACAGAGCACAGCCAGGTACCAGCCGGACCCGCTCACGCTGCTGCCGAACCACGCCGAGCACAGTCCGAGGAACAAGCTCAAACTGCCCAGCAGGTACGCCAGCAAACCTGAGGTGGCGTGGTAGCGCTTCAGTTTGGCCAGCGACCAGCCTCTGGCTAGTTTGGGGTAGAGGAGCGGAAGTCCTCCGAGCGACTGCAGCCCGACGACAGCGACCGTAAGCACTCCGACCGCCCCGTGCCATGTGCTGAAGTGCGGCTTGTCTTGGAGGTGTTTGTTGTAGAAGATAGCGGCCAGCCCCGCGGTCGCGCAGCAAACACACAAACCCTGCAGGACCCAGTGCAGGCGGACTTTAGCTTTGTGCTTCAGCTTCTTGACGGGAGACGAGTTGGGGTTGAACAGCAGCACGGCCTCGGTCATGAAGAAGGAGAACTGGAGGATGGGGATCAGAGAAACACACACAAAGAAATCTAAGTTAGGAGATAACATTCATTTACGTGCAAAACCATGAAGGCATGTGGGCGGAATTTGCGTCAAACTCACAGCGAGAGTCATGAGGAACGGATGCCATGAGAACAGACCTGTCAACAAACACAGCGCTGTTATTTTAGTATACACTATTAGTATTTATTATTTTGAATACATTTTTATCTTTATATTTTCTTTTTACTTTAAGTTTTAGTAATTTTGTTATGCTCTTTTGTCATTGTTATTTATTTTTACTAAATTTGTATTAGCTTTTGATTTATTTTTTTTCGGTTTCAGTTTTAGCAATTTTACTATAAACTTATTTCAGTTAGTTTCCAAGGTAACATTTCTAAGTTTCCTTTTAAGTTTTTCATCTAATGTTTAGATTTTTTTTAAGCTTTGTTTTAATTACCTAAAATAATTTTTAATAGTTTTATTAAAAATAACAACACTGACATAAATACATATTATGAGCCTTATACAAGAAATAATGCATTTATTTATTTTATTCATCCATTCATTCATTCACTTGACGTCATTATATTGTTTGGTGTTCATTATTTTATTTTTATATATTTAAAATGAATTATAATTATATGAATAGTAATTTGTGCATTAATATATATATATGTTATTAATAATATATTTTGCATCAAAAATATATTACAACCTTTAAAAATGTCAATATTGTACCATTTCATAATATTAATTTATATTACTATTAATGTATTATGATAATACAATATATATTTTAACAAAATAAACAATAAAGTATACATTCACTGTAAGAAAATGACTGATATAAAATGACTATTTACGGTGAAAACTGTATTAGGCATTGCATGTCATTTTACGGTAGTACACCATTTTTGGAAGCGGATTAACTAATTAACTAAGAAATGACTGTTTTTTCCTATCAGTTGTGTACATTAGGGTTGAGTTACATCTAATGTTGTTCAATTTATGTTAAATCCGTAAACCCTAAAATGCTGCTACCATATTTTTTACAGTAAAATTCTGGCAACCACAGCTGTTAGTTTTTTTACCGTACATTTTACCATATATAAACGTACAAATAAATGAAAATATCAATACTGTATTAGTTACAGTTAATATACGTAACTATAATATAACATAATATAGTTCAACTTCACAGTATAAAATCTATATTTTTAAACATTTTTCACTTAAAAATGTATTTTATTATCAGTAGTGTATTATTATGACGTTAATATCATGATACTATTTTATTATTATACAACATATGCATAAAATATGTAGAGAATTCATCATATCAGTACTTTCATTATATTGCAAAATATATATTTACATTTTTTGTAATGTATTATTATATGCTAGTGTTTATGTATTTCCTGCACTTAGATTTATGATGATGTCATTAGTCTTTTGTACATACAAACATTTTTATTTATTTATATGTATATAATTTATAGGATAGGACATTTTATTATTATTTTGTTGAATTATTATATTTTTTGTATAATATTACAAGAACGTCTATATTCCTGTCAGAAATACATTGCAAAGATCACAGATATGTTGGTCATATGCTAACACTATCACACTGCAGTAAACCCAGTCTATAACAGCGCAGCTCCGTGAATGTCTGATAAACTCTCTTCAGCGGTGTTTACTCACTGGATCCAGGTCTGCTCAGCGCAGCGATGAAGCCGGTGAACAGCGCGCACAGCGCGTGAGTGAAGACGCCGCACAGCGTCCTGCTGTAGCGGTACAGTTTAGGCTCCGACTCGTGATGGACGCTCATATTCTGTTTCTACTGACTCTACCTCAAATCTACACAGCACAGCTCATTTACATACACACACAATCAAACCCATTCTGCTCTCAATCTCAACCAGGAACTCTGATTCATTGAAGGTTTCCGGTTACAAACCAGCCTGTCAAAATAAAAGTCCCATACGTTCACGCAAAATCTAATGTCAGATTTATCACAGAATATGATTATGATGTTTAATAATTGCTTATTGTCACTGCTATAAATTAAAGTCTAAACATTTAACATGATTCAAAAAGTTGGCCTCGTTTCCACCGAAGTCTGCTGTAGGTAGGGAGCTTTTATTCTGGCGATAACAGTAATAATTTCTTCCAGATTGTCTCGCTTTGCTCGTGCTGACGTGTGATTTGATGTTCTCATGCATGTCTTTCATCGCTTGACCTGCAGGACTTTTTATTTTTCCAGATTCTGCAAATGATTAAATCCTTCACAGTTTACTGTTATTTGTGTCCGTGTAGATTTTACCAGAAATTAGACCCATTGTTTATTATTAATAAAATACAATATAACTGTGCAATATGCAATTGTATTTTGAGAAAATAAGTTTATTTATTTAGCCCTATTGATTGATTAACTATATATATATATATATATATATATATATATATATAATTCAATTTTGATTTATTTGTAATTTTTTTATTTGAAGTTTCCTCTTGTAAAGGTATGTTTTTTGTTTGTATTTATTGAGAAAAAAAATACTTTTAGATTTTTTTTCCTGTTTATAAATACTGGGGTCAGTAATGTTTTTATCATTAAAAGTATGTTTTTGTTTACTTTCTATTTAGTTTTATTTATTTATATAAATTATTATGTTTATTTTATATTATATGTTTTATTTTAATTTGATTAATTTTCTGTCTATAAATACAGGGGTTGATTACATTTTTACCTTCTTTGAACACTTCATTTGAAAAATAATAATGTTGTGCATACTCAAGTACTTCATACTAGTTTACTTGATGGTTACATCACTTTTATTTTAGGGTCATTCATTCACAATTTCAGTGTGAAACAAATCTATTTTATGAGTACAAAAAATGCATCTTGGCATTGACCCATGCATATACTAATGAAACAGTTTATATTCTTGATTAAAGATTTAAAGGTGCCATAGACTGCATTGATACAATATTATAAATTGTTCTCTGATATCTACATAGAAGATATGTGGCTTAGGTAAGTGAAAGCTTATGTACTGTAATGTAACAGGCTACCGCTAGGAAGCAGCTAACCATGTCCCTTTAGTGGCTCGCGTTATTTTATTAGAACGCGTTATTTGTTTTCCGTGCCTTTCTGAATACAGACACCAACCCATCCCTGCACTTCACATCCCCAGCACAGCCTGGAACATATCATTTATTTCCATGATCTGCCATTTTCACTGTTGTCCTCGCTTGTTTCTTCACAATACCTGCAGAACTTCTGATGATTCGGCAAGCTGCTGGCCTAGAACATGGGCAGGTTTATGCAAATGTTGGGGGCGTAACTATTAGTGATCCCGACTGTAACATCACAGTCGGTGTTATGTTCTGATTCGCCTATTTTTCAGTGGTCTTTTTTATTCACCAGATTTACATAAGAAGGAGGAAACAATGGTGTTTGAGACTCACTGCATGTCATTTCCATGTACAGAACTCTTATTATTCAACTATGCCAAGGTAAATACAGTTTTCCATTCTATGACACCTTTAATAACTGCATACTGGACATTATTCTGAATCAAAATATTGCAAATTGGCCCCTAATATAGTTAGTCATATGGGAGAACAGCAGAGTTTGTTCAGTGAAATGTCATGAAATGACTGGAGAATCCAATGACCGTAACAAAAGCAGACATTCACGACCAATTACTGGCATGAATTCCTGTGTTCTGTGACCCGCTGGCCTTCATCCAGACTGAACAGAGGACAGAAACCTCAGTATCTCACTGCGGTCAAGCCAGCCGCCACTCCGAAATGCATGGTCAATCTAGCCGCCGCGCTGTTTTATTGTGCGCGCATATACAGTGTATTACAGCGATCTTCCGCCGCTCTTTCGCCTGCCTTCACTGAGACGTTTTTTTTTTTTTTACTGCTTAACTTATACATACAAACAAGAACAGGGAAATAAGAGTAATATATATTAAGAAAATTACCTATGCTAATTAACAAAGTAATATCAGATTAACTGTCTGTAATATTATTATAATAATCTCTAAAAAAAATATTTAAAATAGGACTTATAAAATGAAATTGTCTAAAAGTGTTAAGTAACAGCCCAATAATTGTGGTTCAAACAAAATGATATCAAAACAACTGATGTTGAATTACAAAATAAAAGCCCCCCCCCCCCCCCCAATCTCATATCCAACCTGCTTTACTTGGCATTTCAGATAGCTCTAAAACGGAAAGTCCCTGTTACCACAGACTAGTTTCACTTTAGATTGATAGTAGACCTTCTCAGGTTGTCACTCACCCAAATTCAGGTAAGTCTGATGTTGCATTACAAAATAAAAGTCTGTGGTAACAGGGAATTTCCTTTTTAAAGCTATCTGAAATGCCAAGCAAAACAGGTTGGATATGAGATTTTGGAGGGCTTTTATTTTGTAATGCAACATTAGAATTGTCTGATTTTTGGTGAGTGACAACCTGTGAAGGTCTACTATCAATCTGAAGTGAAACTAGTCTGTGGTAACAGGGACTTTCCTTTTTAGAGCTATCTGAAATGCCAAGTAAAACACCCTTTATATGATATTTTGGAGGGCTTTTATTTTGTAATGCAACATCAGACTTGCCTGATTCTTGGTGAGTGACAACCTGAGAAGGTCTACTATCAATCTGAAGTGAAACTAGTCTGTGGTAACAGGGACTTTCCTTTTTAGAGCTATCTGAAATGCCAAGTAAAACAGGTTGGATATGAGATTTTTTTTTTTTGGGGGGGGGGGGGCTTGGCTTTTATTTTGTAATTCAACATCAGTTATTTTGATATCATTTAGTTTGAACCTTAATTATTAGGCTGTTACTTAATTTTAGACAATTTAATTTTATAAGGCCTATTTAATTTTTATTTTTTTTAGATATTATTATTATAATAATATTACAGACAGTTAAATCTGATATTACTTTATTAATTAGTATAGTTAATTTGCTTAATATATATTACCCTTACTCTTATTTCCCTGTTCTTGTTTGTATATATAAGTTAAGCAGTAAAAAAAAACAAAAAAAAAACGTCTCAGTGAAGGCAGGCGAAAGAGCGGCGGAAGATCGCCGTGATGCACTGTATATGCGCGCACAATAAAACAGCGCGGCGGCTAGATTGACCATGCATTTCGGAGTGGCGGCTGGCTTGACCGCAGTCTTATCTCCTCCTGTGGGTCTCCAGACCTCCCTTCCTGATGATAGAAGACATCCGCTATCAGAGAAAGAGAGAATGAGTGTTACATCAAGCCTATGGACGTCTGCCAACTCCTAGTGTGCAGCAAGATAAGTGCACTAAATTTCGATGCAGTCACTGCACTGAAAGTTTCACAAGGGAAAATGGGAACTGATCTCCTGATTTGCAGTCTTTCAGTTTCTTAAGGTCATATCCAACACGTATGCACAATTCTGTAGCAATATTCTGAAGAATTGTCAAAAACGACGTAAACTTTAGTCTATTCCTTGCACATCATGTGACTTAAAATACATAGCATACAAGTTGTACAGAGCGCTTTTATGGGAAAGTGCTGCGTTATAAAAATCTTGTTTTTGTTCCTCAGAGGAAAGAATGATGTGAGAGTGAATCATTTTTGGCTGCTCTGTCCCTTTAAGAAAGAGTTTAATTTTAAATAAGGTCATTGTAAACAGGCGGGGGTTCGCAATATAAGACCCGAGGGTCCACCAAATGTTTCAGGAAATGATGTCCGCTCAAACTAGGACAGATCTCGCCGGATTAAGCGGTAATCTGAGTCTACGGCGCATGCGCAGAAACGCGCGCTAGCGGTCGCGCTGGACAAGGTGCGCGTTCAGAGGAGAAACTAGCGGCTGCGACCGCGGATCACGAGAAACATCTCGCCGCCGGTGGAGGATCAGTTTCACTTCAGTCTGAGCGTAATGGAAGACGTTTCCTCAGTTTTGCGCAATCACTGGCGTGATTTGCTCTCAAACGCGCGTCGCGCGCGCAGATTACAGGAGCGGATTTGAGGAAACCGACGCGTTTACTGTCAGTCTGACCATTACAAGTGACTTGCTTTGGTTTAAGGTAGGTTTGTCTTCTTACAGTTACTACAAGAGTTTCGAATACGAGTGAAAACTGAAATCTGACTTTAACTGACACATTATAGACGTGCTTTTTTAAATTTGTACGTTAGGCTTTTTTGCAATGACGTCAAATTGCTAATCTAATCTGTAAGAGATTATTTCTTTATATTTGTTTATTTGTCTGTTTTCTATTCCTTGTGTCATTTGTCTGCAACTAATAATACACATTTCCACATTAGTTTTTATCTGGATGACGTATTAATGTCGCATTCATGCATTTATTCATTTATGCTTTTATTAATTTTCTTATCTGTTGATTTATTTTCTATATTGTATTCTATTCGCTTGATTTGTTTATTTATGCATTTATTACTTATTAACTAGTTTATGCAGTAAATGCATTTGAGGTCACATTTTAACACCTAATCTGTATTCTATTAATTCATTTATTAATTTAAATTAAATGAATTAAATTAAAACAAAATTCGTTTATTAATTTATTTTTTATTTTTTAAGCATGTATTTATAGATTTATACATTTATGGAAGTAGTCACACATTTATTGGTGCATTTATTTATTTGCTTATTCCTTTAGCTAATTATTTGCATTATTTCCCAAGTAATTTGCCAATTGCACATGCTTTCAAATCTAATCTTTATCCAGTATTCTATTCTATTCTATTCTTCACTATATTTGCCTGTTTTATGACTTATTTATTTGCTATGCTTTTGTGACCCAGTTTTACGCCTCTTTCTGTTCATGGCTGGTTGTTCAGGCTGTTCTCTGGATTAGGACAGTAGCCAAAAGAGGTGCCCTACAACAAAAATGGTCCAAAACACCCTTGAATGCAATATCCCTCCTCACGCATACTGATCAGCCTCCAGATAGATGTGTCAAGTGGTTTTGTAAAGGACAGATTCGTTTGCACAAACCCACTGGAATGTTAAATCCACATATATTCCCATGTGTAGACTTTCTGTCTGATGTTTAAAGAAGACAGACTAGACATTTAATTCTGTTCAACATATATCAAGGGTCCTCAATTAAAAAAAAAAAAAAAAAAAAAAAAAAAAATATATATATATATATATATATATATATATATTATACAATATATATATATATATAATGATAGTAAAACACATTAATAGAGTCCTCTGAAGATCAGAGAGATTATTATAGTCCACATTTGCTGTAATCATACACAATATAGAGCATAATCTAATCTAAACTCTGGTGTTTTTCCTCAGACTGAGCCAGATGCTGCTGAAAACTGACTTGAGAGGACATCTTTCTGAAAACTCATGAAAAAACCATCATGTCTTTTATATTAAGACTGTCGGATGGACAGAGTGATCCATGTTTGTTCTGAGCCTGGATATGCAAACACATCAGAACCAGACCCGAAGTCTGTCGGCTTGGTTTGTTGGTTTGACGTAAACAGGATCACTCTGATGTGGTCTGAAGTTATAAATCATCTCCCATGACCTACTGAGCCATGCTTTTCAGCCTCTTGTGTTCCCAATATGGCAAAATGTGAACTTATTGAACTGCAGGACTTGACTCCAGATGACCGCATCGAGTTAGCGCCCCCTAGCGGCCCTCCGCCCCGTGCGGGGCCCACTCTGGAAAGGTGGAGCAAAGAGAAGGTGGTGCGGATGGTGGGGGAGCGCGTGCGTCTGGAGGACCCCGACTGGCTGACATGTAAACCGGGATGGGGACATGACTTCCAGCCCTGCAGCCAGACGCAGCTGAGCTGGTGCGACCTCTGCGGAGAGTTCATCTGGGGCCTGTACCGCCAGAGCCTCCGCTGCACACGTGAGTCATTAGGAGATAATCGAGACCATTTCCACTGCCGTATCTGTCGTATCTGTCTTCTGCTGCTGTCAAGACAATCTGGCTCTCAGAGAGCGTAAGCCAATAGGAAAAGGATATTTAGACAGGGAAACAGACAGTTTAGAAAGCGTCTTAGAGATTGTGTGGGTGTGTGTTGTAAATACACGGTTAAGAAATTTAAGAGGAAAGTCAACAGAAAATCAATCAATAATGTCATCAGTTTATTTATGGACAGAAAGTCACAAAACATAGCAAATAAATAATAATAAACATGTAAATACATGTAAATATTTTCAAAATATATACTGTATGTGTGTTTCTTCATATATAATAAAAATACACAGTACACCCACATATATTATATTAACAAAAACTTTTATTTTGGATGTGATTAATTATATGACAGCACTAAAATAAATGCATAATAAATAATTAATCAAATAAATAATTTAAAACCTGAATTATGTGTTTAATTGAATTGTTTCATAATGAAAAATGAATGAATTTATTAATGGCATGCAGATTAGTTGTTAAAATATGTGCAACTGACTTCAAATGTATTTCAAGTAAAAGACTGCACAAACAAACTAACAGAACAGATACAATATAGAAAATAAGGAACAAAAATAGTAAAGGGAAAATAAATAAATGCATAAATAACAGCATTAATTCATAAATGAATGCTTTAGCAACCACCTAAAACACTTTAGCAACCAGCCAGAACACCTTAGCAATTCTCTGGACTGCCGACATCCCAGAATATCTTGTAGTGTTGTTTTCAGTGAGACTTGAAATTACTACCCGCTTTTTCTTCAGAAAAGGTAAAAATATTGTTGTCTCTGTTTTTTTATTTCTTCATAATAAGTGATCAAATATTGAAACGATCATAAACAGCATTGTTTTTACACTTCGTAAGGCCTTGAGAAAAATGGGTCAGTCAAAACCAGACCACAGATGAATGACTTATTGTTACAAATAACTCAGAATATACATCAGCATGACCAGCAGCTGGCGCTGTACATTCATTCATGATGAACCAGACCTTTCTGGACTGGAAACGCTTGACCTCTCTTACAAAGGTTCAGTTTGTGCCACCAAAAAATAGACTTTTGATCTCTTAAACTGTAGCTCTGTGAATGGAGAACTGTATTTAAAGGGACAGTCACCCAAAAAAAATGAATTCTATCATCATTTACTAAACTTCATGTTTCAAACCAGTATGAGTTTCTTTCTTCTGTTGAACACAAAAGAAGATATTTTGAAAAATGTTGGCAACCAAACAGCTGACGGTAGCCATTGGCTTCCATAGTATTATCTTCCATACTATAGAAGTCAATGGGTACCGTCAACAGTTTCTTTACCCATATTCCTCAAAACAGCTTAATTTCTAAGTATTTGTGGTTTCGGTTTGTGTTTTTTTTAGACTGTAATTACACTTGTCACTACCGCTGTCAACCCTTCATTCAACTGGACTGCAGCTTGAACTGCGACGCCTTCAGCGAACAGCTAAACTACTGCGAGGACACGATCGAGACGGACACTAATGTGGTGAGCGAACTACTAACACTACTAGAGAGGAGAGTTTACCAGTAAATGTAAATCAGAGACATGCGCAGGCGTTACATTTAAACGTAATTAAATTGTTCCACCCTGTCATCTGTCGCTAGACGTAGATCAGCGTCTCAATGCACCATATGCCATCAGTGCGGTTTATTACCATCCTACACACTCTGTGACGAACGCAATTTACGACAGCGGAGGAGGAGCGGCTGCTTACATTTTAGCATTTGAAATGTAAATACATCAACTAGCCTGATTTGTTAGATCGATCCATTTTTTTTTAAGTTTTCTGAAAATGTGGATTTTATTAACCGTGTCTGTGTATTTAAAGTTGCATGGGATATTTGGTTTATAATTAGCTATTATTTACATAATAATGGAAGATTATAGTCACAGTGAAGGAGGGATCTGTCATTGATTGTCAGTGTAAGTGAGTGTGTGAGAGTGATACGGGGAGGACTGACAGCTGGGTGAATGAACTAATCAGCTTCACAATGCGGCTCTTATCTAATTACAAATGTGCAAATCATCTTAAAATCTCATTTGGTCATGCAACATTTGCGTGATGGTCTTTCTTATACTTTTAATCCTTTTAAATACACACAAGACTTTTCCAGTAGCACATTTTATGGAGATGGCATAGGATATATGGAGTATTTATATGTGTATATATCCTCCTGAAACCCAGCAATTATGCCTGTAGTAGTAGTAATAATAATAATAATAATTATTATATACATTTGATATACATATTAATGTAAAATACATTTATACTGTTATTTACAATTATAAGTGTATTATTTAATATATATGTTTATTTCATTATTTTATAATTATATGTAAATTATATTTTTAATTTTCAGCTGTAGTGATTAAGTGATTTGTTTGTTGCACAGCTTTTCTGTCATATCAAATGTTTGTTAATTGGTAATATTGGCTATAATAATAATAATAATAATTATTATTATTATTGATATATAAGTTTTATTTATTGTTATTATTATTAAATATACCTTTTATATATATGAGTATAAACATATTTAAAATACAATAATACTATTATTTATTATTATAAATGTTCTATTTAAAATTAATGTTATATATTTGTGTAACAAATATTACTGTATGTAATTATTTTTTTATAATTCTTGTATAATTATATGTAGATGTAGTAATATTTGTATTTGCCCACTGTAGTGACATTGTTTGTTGCATGGCCTTTTTCTCATACTAAATGTTTGCATGTGAATTGATATTGTAGATAATAATAATTTTAATAATTGTTATTATTATTTTATATCCTTGATAGTGTATATGTATTTAAAGTACATTTATTCTATTATTAACTATTATAAATGTACTGTTTAAAATAAATGTTATATTTTTGAAACATTACATGTTACTAGGCTATATGTACTTTTTTTGAAAATTATAGAATTTTATGCAGATTAGCAAATTGCTATTATTGGATATAACAACCACAACAACAATAATAATTATAATAATAATTATTATTATTATTTAAATATATATTTATACTATTATTTACTATTATAAACGTACTATTTAAAATACATTATATATTTTTATATATAGAAAATATTACATTACTGTATGTAATTTTTTATAATTATATCATTATTTGTAAGTGTAATTATATTTTTATTTGTTAGAAAATATATAGAAACTAAATTTTATACGTTTTAAACAGCAAACTATCTTCCATTGTTCTGCGGGGTTTCAGGGGGAGGGGCAGGACTGAATTGGGGGAGGAGCCTGTGTGCTGTAAACTCACCCCGGGGGCGGAGCTCAGCGGAAGGGTGGGGTTTCGAATCACGCCTAACGGTTGCGTCCCGGTTACACGAGGTCGGTCAGACAGCCACATCATCGTCCTCAGACACAGCGGAAGCTCTCACACAGTCCCGGTGCGCTCGGTGTCGGTGTGATAATGACGGACTGCGAGCGGTTGGACATGACGTGGGGCAGCAGCGCGAGCAGCGGATACTGCAGCCAGAGTGACTCCGAGCACGAGCTCGAGCTGTTCTATACCGCGCGCACCTCGCTCAGAAAGACCAAAAGACGCAAGGAAAAAGTAAGACAGTGGTTAATGGTCATACAGAATACAATATTAACCGTCAGTGTGTGTTATTTTGGCGTTTTTGGGCGGCTTCGCGACTTTATAGTCCATTTTGAACGGGTGAAACTGAACTAACGGAAATCCAATGCGTGCGCGCGTGCGTGTTTATTTTAAATGATGCTTACATCTACTCACGAGCTCGAGAACAAATTTAAGTAATATTATTAAAAAGTATAATCAGTAGATTGAATCTAATTATATATTATTTTTACATATTTGTTGTCTTTTTATATAATATTTTAAATTTATTTATGTGTGTGTGTGTGTGTGTGCGCGCGCGCTGGGGGGGGTTTCCTCTTCTTTAGATGACGTCATGCTGAGTAGCTCTTAACATGAACAAATCAAAGCATCACTGCAGTCTTACAGCACATAATCAATATAAAGACTTGATTCTTAATTAAACTTTCATTACTATTCATGAAACCAGCTTTTTTATTCAGACATAAAACTGGACCAGATTTATTTTTATTTATGTGACTTCAATGAAACACTTTATGTATTATTTTAGTGGTGCAAAGCACCAAATTGTACATTATTTGTGGAGTTCGTCTTATGCATTTATAAATATTGTAAATTATTTTTAAAATAGGCTGTAATTTTTAGAAAAAAACAGCAATTTTATTTATTATAGGCCTATATTACGTGTTTATTATATATTTATTAAATGACATATTTGTTAACTAATTAAATTAATATTTATTTCAATTTATATGGTACTTCTCATAGTACAGCTTTACAAAAAAATAAAAAAGATACCATAACCATATAAATGTAAAAAGGACCAAATAAATTTAATTTTAAAAATATGTATATTAACTTGTTAATTGAAGTAGCTATTACATATAATAAATGCTTACTATATAATAAATAAATCTACTTTTAACAAAATAGCTGGCTCTCAAATGTAGGAATAATTTCCCCCACAAATTTAGGAAGATTTTATACGTGTGAAGTTTTAGAGGTAATGGACTGACTGAAATCTGAAAGCGTTTAGAGTCGACATGAATGTGAGTGAGTGTATGAGTGTGTATGTGTGTGTGTGTGTGTTTCCACTTCCTGTCTGCTATTTCTGGGTGAGGGAGGGTTGTTTTCTCTGTGAGACGTGGGTAAAGGCATACAGCTGGATCTTAAAGACTATTTCAAACCCACTTTATGCCTCAGACGATTGTTCTGCTCTATAAACACAACCAGCTAGTGTTGTTCAATAGAGTTGCAAAAAAGTCAGACTGTTTTTGTCAAAGTTCTTCTAAATCAGATCCTGGTTGATTTGTGTCTCAGAAAAACCCATAAATATAAGTGTTTAGGACAAATGATCAAGTTTTCACATCTTCTCTATCAGGGGTGCCCAAACTTGGTCCTGGAGGGCCGGTGTCCTGCAGAGTTTAGCTCCAACCCTAATTAAACACACCTGAAGCAGCTAATCAAGCTCTTACCAGGCGTACTAGAAACTTCCCAGCGGGTGTGTTGAGGCAAGTTGGAGCTAAACTCTGCAGGACCGAGTTTGGGCACCCCTGTTATATATCTTGAGGAATACATCAGCCAATCTGAGTCTCTTGAGGTTTCTTTGCCTCCCTCTTGTGGTCATGTGACGCATCTCACTGTGTCCTCTTGTCCCACAGGATGAGCCAGTGGACTGCAGGAAACAGGAGCTGTCCCTCAGTGAAATACAACAGAAAGTGAAAGAATACAACGCTCAGGTCAACAGTAACCTCTTCATGGTTCTGGTAAGGAATACTTTCAGTGTTAAAGATGTAAATATGGTTACACTTTACTTTAAGGTGTCCTTGTTACAGTGTAATTATACATTTAAGTACTTATTAATATTAATTAACTACATGTACTCACTGTATGGTTAGGGTTTGCATTAGGGTTTGGTTTAAGGGCCGTTCACACCAAGCACGATAACTATAAAGATAACAATATAGATATAGTTCAAAAAATCAGAATCCATCCTGCTGTAATGAGCTCGAGAATTTAAAGCAGCAGATGAGCGTGCAGTGCTTAGAATAAACAGATGATATTGTTCGCTGGTGTGGACACTAATATCTTTATCTTTATAGTTATCGTTCTTGGTGTGAACGGGGCTTTGCATGTAATTGTGCAAAATTATTGTTATTGTTATAGTAAGTACATGAAACGTGTAACAAGGACACCTTAAAATAAAGTGTTACCTAAATATATCATACTGTTTTTTTGTTTTTTTGCCGTTTGTTAATTTCAAAATGTGAAATATTATCAAAATGATATTTATTTATTCTAACAAATAAAATTTGACAATTTTATTTAGTGATTTTAGTAATCTAGAAATTGTTATATATATATATATATAAAATATTTTTATTATATAATCTATTAGTTTATATAATAACAACATTTATAAAAATATATGTATGTTTATGTTTATAAAAAAATATATATAATATTATAATTATATATAGTAATGTGACATATTACCATATATGTCCTTTATGTATACATATACAGTTTATTCTACCAAATATATATATATTATTTTTTTTTATTTAAATATAAAATAATTATAGAATACTATTTCTTATATATAAAATACATAATTTATTTTAAAAATAGTAATACATAATTTACTTTATATGTATCTATAAAGTATATGTATGTGTGTAATTATATATATATATATATATATATAATATATAATCTATTAGTTTATATAATGACAAAATTTATAAATACATATATAGTTTATAAATTCATACAAATATGTATTTATTACTTTTTGCAATAAACAAAATGATACATAATATTAAAATATACATAATGTCATTATATATCTATATAAGTGATGCCTAGATTATAATTATATTAATAATACATAATGTATTATACATTAAATTATTGTATGTATATATTTATTTGTGGTGTTTGTATTGTAATCATTGTAATAATACATACATGTAATATATAAATATAATATACATAGTAGTTACAGTTATATTATATATATTTGTGGTATTTACTGTAAGTATTAAGCTTCAGAGTGTAACTGTAAAAATGTTTGTGGTCTTCCCCATCAGAACCGTGATGGATCTTACACTGGCTTCATAAAGGTCCAGTTCAAGCTGGCCCGGCCCGTGTCTCTCCCTCCTCCACGGAGCACGTCCTCCTCCTCCTCCCCGGGACGGGATGGCGGGTGTCGGGAAGACAAAGCACTGAAGCACCGCACCTCATTCTACCTGCCCAGAGACACGGTCAAACACCTGCACATCAGCTCCAGCACGCGGGCCAGAGAGGTCATCGAAGCACTGCTGAGGAAGTTCACCGTGGTGGACAATCCGGCCAAGTTCTCACTGTTCGAACGCAGCGAACGACAGAATCAAGGTGAGGAGACCACTGATAGTTATTCTGACATCTCTACAGGAAACAATAAATACACCGTAAACAAATAATAAAATTCATGTCATTTTTCTCTCTTTAGTGTACTTAAGGAAGTTAGCAGATGACGAACGTCCGCTTTTCCTGCGCCTGTGTGCTGGACCCAACGATAAAGTCCTCAGTTTAGTCCTTAAAGAGAATGAAACTGGGGAAGTTAATGTGAGTAAACAACCTTCTGACAGGAAGTCCTCTGAAAAAATACCAATTTAAATATGCAAAATAGCTTTTAAAGGCATATACGCACATTTGAGGCATGAACATGATGTTGTTATTTCTTCTGGCAGTGGGATGCGTTCAGTTTTCCTGAACTCCAGAACTTCCTGCGCATCCTGAAGCGGGAGGAGGAGGATCACGTGCGGCAGATCGTGCGGCGCTACACTCTGGCCAGAGACAAGATGAAAGAGGCTCTGAAGAACTTCAGCACGCCGGGCTGAAACAAGCTGCTTCTTATACCTCAGAAACGAAAGAAATCGTGAAGGAAAGGATGCTCGTACACAGCTTGTTACTGTTTGAATCCAAAGAGTGTGTGGAAGAACCCTTTGTCCTGCAGTGGACGTGAGACGGGTCAGAAGTGAAAGGGAAATGCAGTGAGAGAGGAGTAGCGTGTGTTTAAGCGTGACTGGTGAGCGTGAGAGGAGTGTGATGTTAAACTGGAAGAAATGCTGCGGTCGTAGCTGTAGATCCAGATGTGGAGTGACATCATTCCAGTGTGAGCCACAGATTATTAGTCTGTGGTGATTGAAATAATGCAGATTATTGGGTATTTTTAGCATCATTTATACTTGTAATAGAAAAAGAAGATTATTTTAATGTCTGTATTAAAATAACACCATTTAGTGATACAATACTTGTCAGATATTGAAGCACCCATGCATATATTGGATATTCACTGTAAATTAAATTAAATTAAATATTTTTCCCCTTTAAAATGACTGTTTTTGTTGTGTGCAGGAGCCATTAAGTTAAAAACATCAATGTAATTAAAGCTGCAAGTGGCGTTGAAAGGGACCTCGCACCCGGGCTTTAGGAAAACTGAATGGTGGGCATTATTTAAATTGGTGAATATGGAAGGAATAAGTAATTTATATGTGCCCAGCTACCAGGTGGTGGCGCTATGACTATAACTGAATATTGGCCTTTAGATGTCTTCAGGCCAGGACTCTTACCAAACATGTGAAGTTTGGTGCAGTTCAGACATTGTATGCCGGAATTATAACAACTTCACTTTTCATGGCGAAACATCGAAGTTTGTCGGGCTGCCACGGACACGCCCTTTAATGAAAACTCAAGATCTTTGCAATTTAACGTCACAAAGGGCTTTAGATTACACTGACCAAAGCTGGTGTTGATCTGTTTAAATCTCTAGGAGGAGTTTAAATACAATGCCTGAAAATGGCAAAAACGGCACAAAACTTATATGTGTCTACCGAATTTCATAAATGTACGTGAAACATTAGTTGAAATTTTATAGATGGTGTTATTGTGCCACACCCACTTCTGAAACCCATATCAGATGTACATTTTCACCACTTTTGGCTTGTGTGCAAAGTTTAATGAGTTTTCAAGCATGTTTAGGCACTCAAAAACGCAATTCATTTTGTAGAAGAAGAATCTGAGCAATTCCAATAGAGTCCTCGCACCACCGGTGCTCAGGCCCTAATTAATTACATTTAATAATAATAATGAAACTTCATGATTCACTTGTTACATGAATGTAAAGGGAAATCATTTAGCTTTCAAAACAATTTCTATTTGAAAAAAGTTCTGCAGTTGAATACTTCACAGTGCGACCATGTAATTACGAAAGCAATAATTTTGATTAAAAATTAATTGTTTGATAACTGATATGCCCAACCATTCTTAAATTAAGTTTTGACTTATTTTGACTTTTAAAAAATCTAATCAATAATGTATGTGCACAGTATATGAAATACATTTCTGTGTTCGATACATAGTGTTGTGATTCCATTGTTGGGTGCTTATCATATGTAACAATAAATAGTCTCAAAATAGTCGTTTTGATTATGTAATGGATTTTAAAAAATAAAAATCAAGTGACAATAAAATGAAATATTATGACAATAATAAATAAAGTTTGATTAGGAAAAATAAAATAAAGACTTTTATTCTATATAATCCTGAACTTTTATGCTATCCATTCGTCTCACCGAAGCGCTACATGTAATTTCCGGTTTCAGCAGGAGCGGCTGAGCGTGTCTTGATTCACTCTGATCTGCAGCGGTTCGTTTATGAGTGACTTTACACACTCAATAAATCTGTTCAAACCGGCGTTAATTCGCATTATTTCCGCTCTCCTGCTTCATTTAACATCAGGAGACTAAATTCAAGTAAGTGTCATCGTTATATATGTGAATAATTTTATGTTATAAACTCAAACGTTGTAGGACATTATGATGCTAGCCGTATTAGCATGAAAGCTACATCAATTTAGACTATTAGAAAATTAAATAATTGATTAGTAACACTATTTATATGCAATTTTGGTTTATTAATTAAATATAAGAAATTTAAATCTTGTTTTTGCTTAGTTATTTGGCTGTCAAACACAATCTGTCATGTTTTACAATGCTATGCTAATGCTGAGGTGAAAATTTCTGTTACATAAATATTATGTAAAATGTCACATTATTAAAAATTTTAGAATGAATTTCCTTTAATAAAGGGTTTGTGTGGGAAAGCAAAGCTCACAGGTTTCCCATGTTATAAAAAGTAGCCATATTTCATCATGACAGACATTATCAGATTCATGACATCAGATATGTCAATATTTAACAGTATGAGTTCAATAACAGTTTGTTTCTTCCTCCAGAGCTGTGCAGCCGTCCCGAGTGTGACCCGAGCAGGAGGAGAATGTTCTGCAGCCCATGATGGGTGGCAGCGGGTCTAAAGCTAAAGGCTACTGGCCGTTCTCAGGTTCAGCTGGCGGAGATGAGCCTGCTCAAGACGGTCCAGAGCAGAGTCTGTCCCGGGTGCGGAGCATCCGAAACGCCACGCCTTTCGTGTTTACCAGGAGGAGGTAAATATAACCACAGCTCCTGGCATGTGACTTGATTTCAGACAGCATAACTGGACCGCCGTGCCAGATACACTGGCAACAAGAAACAGATCATCTGAAAAACACATTCTTGAGTTTGAAAGTAACGTTTTCGAACTGTTCACAGTCATTGAGGAAACTGAAACTTTAGTGTTAAAGTACACTAACTAGGATACATTATTGCAAAATAAACCTTGACAGAGCGATCAAGTTTTATTTTGCAATAATAACTACCTGACTATACATTACTCTTTATTACTCTATACGTTATTCTTATTTCATGACTAACCAAATAAAAAATAAAATGATATGTATGTACAGTTGTAGTCAAAATATTACATAAACTTTGCAGTATCTGCAAAGTGTTAATTATTTTACCAGGATAAGATGGTTCATACAAAATGTGTATTATTTTTTACTTAGTACTGACCTGAATAAGATATTTCACATAAGAGACCTTTACATATAGTCCACAAGACAAAATAATAGGTGAATTTATAAAAGTGACCCTTTTCAAAAGTTTTTTTTCTTGTTATAATTGTTCATGAGTTCTTTGTCCTGAACAGTTAAACTGTCTGCTGTTCTTCAGAAAAATCCTTCAGGTTCCACAAACTCTCTGGTTTTCCAGCATCTTTTGTGTATTTGAACCCTTCAACAATGACTGTATGATTTTGAGATCCATCTTTTCACACTGAGGACAACTGAGGGACTCATACGCAACTATTACAAAAACATAAAACGCTCACTTTTATTTATTTATTTAACAGTAAATCTTTAAAATGTAATTAAGAAAATACAGATTTTCCGTTAGAGGTCAACTGATTTATGTTTAAGTGTCTGACAACTAATATGCATAACCAATTTTTAATTATTATTTAATCCACAACGTTATGCAAAACAATTAAATAAAAAAAATAATTTATGAATACATTTTTCTGTAGAATGTTGAAATGCCATTGTTGGTATTATTTATATGGGAAAATATAATATTTATCTCCAAGTCTTAAACTTTTATTACATATTTTCTTTAAAAATAAATATATCTATCTATATACACACACATATATATATATATAAAAATTAATGTTTGTATAAGAATTTAATGTTTAATTATAAGTAATTACATAAAAATATGATGAACGACAAAAACATTGACAGCCAATCAGAATCAATCCTGCTTTTAAGAACTCAACCATTTAAAGCGGCAGATGACAAAAATGCAGCTCATGATTTTAATAAAGAGAACGTTGTTGTGTGTTGGTGTCAACGCTAATGTAGTTATCATTCTTGGTGTGAACAGGCCTTTAGACTTGTAAAATGTATTATACTTTGCATATGTATGTTTTTTTTAACTAGTATTCATGTTTTTAAGCTCTTTGTACTTGGATGAGGACGGCGACCTGGCCCACGAGTTTTATGAAGAAACAGTAGTAACGAAAAATGGCCGCAAGAAATCCAAACTAAAACGAATCCACAAGAATCTCATACCTCAGGTAAATCAGCATGGGAGTGTTTTGAGAACGTTTGTTTGAATTACATTGAATTAGAATGACAAGCTGCGATAACTATAACGGTTTTATTGTAAATTTTTCCATAGGGAATCATCAAGTTGGATCACCCTTGTATCCACGTCGATTTTCCGGTCGTCATCTGTGAAGTTTGATGCCATTGGTGACCTCCTGCGAAGAATCCGTCCCCCTTCATTTTCCTCCCACCCGCTGGATCTCGGACACGCTTGCTGTGTAGCGCCCCCTTGTGTTTGGGAGGGCTTGACGCGTGTGTGTGACGAATCCTGGCAAACGAGCCGCGGGATGCTCCGGCTGTGTGACTGAGAAGAGGCTGCGGCCTGACAACGATGTCCTGACTCTTTTTGTTTTCTCGTTATCCTCCACATGAAGACTATTATGGGCTGTACGGCCAAGACACTAAGTGTGGTTTGTATATGAGTTTGTTTGTTTGTATGTGACCATAGAAATTAGCGAATACTTAGCTATGTTTGACTTTTATCAGGAGCCCATCATGAAGGACTCTGAAGGACCTTCTAGCACGTTCCGTTTAGAATTTTGAAGAAGCCCTCGGAATGATCAGGTTGCATTTGAATGCTGTAATTGATGAGCATTGTGTAACAAGCAGAGCTTCACAGATCGTAAGAACGCAATGTTCGTAGAGGTAACGCAGTTAGGGTTAGTACAAAAGTGAGTAAAACTACAGCCTGGGTTTTGCATGTAGTTCCTTATAGAACTGATTCTGCTTTCTTTTCAGCCTGTAGGAGAGAATCAATGGCTGTTTACTATGCTGTGATTTGTTTGTATGCTGATTGGATGATGGAATTGCTGCTGCTCCTTGATTGGACAGTTGAGGCACTGACTGACACAGTGCTGCCAGTCACTGTGAGAAGCCCCGCCCCCTCTCAGTGTTGTGGCATTCACTATTTATTACAGTTGAAATGATCAGATGACATTAAAGAAAATATCACATAAATGCACAACAAATTGTGTTTGTCTTAATATAATTCAATAGTAAAACAGAATATTAAGTGGAAATGTAGGTGAACCAGATTCTATCCATGTGGATTTGTGTGAAAAATAATCAGCTGTTTGAATTCTCATTCTGACGGTACCCATTCACTGCAGAGGGTGAACTATTTATTTAAGTAAATGGGGTCCACAGTGAGTTCATGTTGTTATAAAGTCTAGAAACAAATACTTGTTTTTTCTCCAATGATCAGTTTAATTAAGTTCATCCACAACAGCCAATAGGACAAGTTCAAATACTTAAAGCTAATTTATCTCTCCGCCAGTCGACTGTCTTTCCCTCCTGCGGTCTGTTTTTCCCAACTGTCCTCCACTCGAACTCTTGTTCTTTCCACAGGACTGAACTCAACCTTTGCCTGGTTTCCTTAATAATGTTCCATCCACAAACAAAAGAGATTGCTATCTTCTGCTGTAGGAAACTTTTATCATTACGAAGACTGTTTTCCAGCAATGCAAATCTCTGAACTGAACAAAGGCACTGGCAGAAACTCAGGAAAATCTTTTGGACCTGAGGGAAGCCAAATTTATAGGATTATTGCTAAATCAAGCCTCATTGTTGCTTGAAGAGATTTGAACAAACCGTTAACACTAAAGTCACATACAAATTTCAAACCAAGTACGATAATAACTTATAAGTTTTAATAATCATGTGACAGTGAGGAAAGGTACAACTATCACGATAACAACAGAGGAACAACATTGTTGTAATCACTTTAAAAACTATTTATTTTCGAGCTGATGAATGTGAAAACAGCTAATCAGAATCCATCGGCAGATGACAAAACGGCAGAGCGCTTATAGCAAACAACCTTATCTTGCCTTGATAAAGTAGACTTTATCTAGCTCCTCCCATAGCGCTGCGGTCGTTGTCTTCTTCCTCCGTTTGTATTTCCACAGCATGAATGTAAGCAAAGACAACAGAAAGTCGTACGAATTTTTGAATGTACCGCTCTTTTTAAAATCTCCCCGGTCTTCTTCAGTGGTTATGACATCTGCTTTGAGCATTACAATGCACTTGATTCGTTTCCTCTGTAATAAGTAAATCCACTTAACCAGCTAATTACAGGTGCATCTCAATAAATTAGAATGTCGTGAAAAAGTTCATTACTACTTGTAAGTTATTTAAAAAAGTGAAACTTTAATATATTTTAGATTCATTGCATGTAAAGTAAAACATTTCAAAAGTTTTTTTGTTTTCATTTTGATGATTAGAGCTTACAGCTCATGAAAGTCAAAAATAAGTATCTCAAAATATTAGAATATTTACATTTGAGTTTCAATAAATGACCATCCATACAGTATAAATTCCGGGTATCTCTTGTTCTTTGAAACCCCAATAATGGGGAAGACTGCTGACTTGGCAGTGATCCAGAAGAGGAACATTGACACCCTCCACAAAGAGGGTAAGTCACAGAGGGTCATTACTGAAAGGTGTGGCTGTTTACAGAGTGCTGTATCAAAGCATATTAAATGCAAAGTTGACTGGAAGGAAGAATTTGGGTAGGAAAAGGTGCACAAGCAACAGGGATGACCGCAAGCTTGAGAATACAGTCAAGCAAAGCTGATTCAAACACTTGTGAGAGCTTCACAAGGAGTGGACTGAAGCTGAAGTCAGTGCATCAAGAGTCACCACGCTCAGACGTCTTCAGTAAAAGAGCTACCAAGCCACTTCTGAACCAGAGACGACGTCAGAAGAGTCTTACCTGGGCTGTGGAGAAAAAGAACTCAGTGGTCCAAAGTCCTCTTTTCAGATGAAAGTAAATTTTGCATTTCATTTGGAAACAAGGTCCCAGAGTCTGGAGGAAGAGTGGAGAGGCACAGAATCCATGTTGCTTGAAGTCCAGTGTGAAGTTTCCACAGTCAGTGATGATTTGGGCTGCCATGTCATCTGCTGGTGTTGGTCCACTGTGTTTTCTGAGTCCACAGTCAACGCAGCCATCTACCAGGAAATTTTAGAGCACATGCTTCCTTCTGCTGACAAGCTTTATGGAGATGCTGATTTCATTTTCCAGCAGGACTTGGCACCTGCCCACACTGCCAAAGGTACCAAAAGCTGGTTCAATGACCATGGTGTTACTGTGCTTGATTGGCCAGCAAACTCGCCTGACCTGAACCCCATAGAGAATATATGGGAAGAGACACCAAACTCAACAATTCAGATGAGCTGAAGTCCACTGTCAAAGAAACCTGGGCTTCCATACCACCTCAGCAGTGCCACAAACTGATCACCTCCATGCCACGCTGAATTGAGGCAGTAATTAAAGCAAAAGGAACCCCTACCAAGTATTGAGTACATATACAGTAAATGAACATACTTTCCAGAAGGCCAACAACTCACAAATTTTTTTTTTATTGGTCTTATGAAGTATTCTAATTTGTTGAGATAGTGAATTGGTGGGTTTTTGTTAAATGTGAGCCTAAATCATCACAATTAAAAGAACCAAAGACTTAAACTACTTCAGTCTGTGTGCATTGAATTTATTTAATACACGAGTTTCACAATTTGAGTTGAATTACTGAAATAAATAAACTTTTCCACAACATTCTAATTTATTGAGATGCACCTGTACTCCTCAACAGCAATGCTATAGAGCTACTGCAAAAACGGTTCAAAGACAAAATGATAAAGATGGCTGCGCACTTGTTTCTCTTAGGTCTACTACCAGTTTAGTGTAAAGAGGCCTTAAGTATTAAACTTAGTGGTGTTTGTGTTTTACACCATTTGTGCTACAAACATTAATGATTTATCATATCATTTTGGCTTGTTGTAAGTGACTTAGAGGAAAAAATGAGTGAATAATTTCCATCATAGAGACTTTGGGTGGGATTTACTGATGCCTGCCAGAACAGCCACTAGCAACCACTCAGAACAAGTTACCGCATAGCATTGTGCTAATAACTACTTAAGAACATTTTAGCAAGCAAATAACCTGTTTAGCATATTTCTTGAGCAAATTTTTCGTTAATCTCGATAATCAAATATTTTATGACATTGATGTTGTAATGATTATCACTGCTGAACGAATCTACATTCCATGTCCATGATTCCATCTTTAAGGAACCATGGTCTCAGACCCACCCATAGTCCTAACTGGGGACGTTTATTCCCGCTTGGTTTTCTGAAGCTGTGATTTCCTTGGAGACACCAAAAATGAGCTGTGATGGCTTTTAGCTGCTGTGCCTGGAGCCTCATAATCTCTATCATATGAGTTACTCAAACTACTTCAGTGCATTTGAAACAATTTCATATCCCAAATCTGCAATCAAAACTCCCACGTACGAGTTGACTCAGAATTACATGGATGCTTCCATCCATCTCAGCTGCGCAGCTGCATGTAGCATTAGAAGATAGTATCTACAAGTGGTTTACAGTTTAAATTTGCACTCAATTTCATACCAGTGTTATAGAGCACAACACTTGTATGTTATACAGTATGTTTGAAATTGAAACAATTTCAGTTTTTGCCCTTTTCTGTGCAGATTTTTGGAGAGAATTGGATTGAAACATGGTAAAATGTGTTAAATGAAGCTGAGAGTACTACACTTTTACTGGTAGGTGAAAACATCATGTATAGCCTACACTCTGGAGTATGCCAACCGGTTCTGATGAGAAAATGCAAGTATTTTATGAATTTCATACAAATTTGTACAATGTGATTCATAGGAAAATATTAAATTTGTAATAAAAAGCAAGCATGAAGATGCACCCATTAACCCAACCCTCAATGAGGCGAAAGCAAGTCATACGAATTCACTAGTATGCTTGTATTTCATTCGGATTAGACATCTTTTTGTGAATTACACTTGTAACATTGCAATGCCACATTACAACAGTTTAGTACACTAATATTTTAAGTCTCCATCTTTGCATGCTGCTTTTGTTTTAGGAGATAAAAATGGTCTACTGTATGCCACAATGCAATGTGCTTGTTTTGTCCTCGGAAAGGTTATTAACTTTGACTCATTGTTTAATTGGACTACTATAAATAAAGACATTTTTACACAAAATTGGATTTAACATTTAAATTAATTAAAAAATATATGTTTTTCTAAAATTAAACCTTGGCCCATGTTCACAACAGCATACTACCATACTATTTCTCCATTATATAGTATGTGCTGTTGCATACTACTATTTTAAACTTCTATCAATGCATATTGCATACCATTTAGAAAAATATTAAGCAGTATACTTTATATATTATGCTAATAATATATTCTTTTAAAAATTAGATGTTTGAAATGGTTACCATTACATATCACCAGAGCATGTGAGCGGAGCGGAGCGTGGAGCGAGCGGGGAGCGGAGCGTGCGAAATATAGTCGGAGTGCGGAGCGGATTTTTATCCAAAGACCGGAGCGATCGCTCTGTCTCGCTCCTGTTCCGCTCCGATACCGCTCACACCACGAGTCTAGCATGCACAAATCCACCCAGAATTCACCTGTGCCTTCAACAATTAACAAAACTGTCAGCCTACACTTCAAAAAATCGTTCGTTGTGAAGGAGAGATGGAGTTCGTGAAATATTTCCAAAAGCAAACCGACAGGTCATACAGGTGCACAATTCCTGTCAAAAAACTAGATGATAACGATGTTGAACATGATCAGGAATGTGGTGATACGATTTCAGTAAGTAAGGATTCGTATTTTAATCTAAAAAGACACATCATGCGGAAACATGAAGAACATGGGGAGGCCAGAGCAAAACGTGAGCATTTTGAATATGGTTGAAATAGGAAATATTGGCTAATAATCAATTAAATAAGTTTTGTCATACGAATATTTTAATGTAGCCTACTTAACCCTGTCCGTGATTTTTTATTTCATAGAGAAAGAGATATAAATATGTTCTATTTTGACTGATGTTGCTGTGAGTTCTTTATAGGATATAGGCTGCGTGGCGGACGCGTGTTGATTTTCCTTTCCGCACCTATGTTAACAGATTAGAGCAGCCACACTGCCTGCGGGATATGCGCGTATCAGGTGCGCGGTCCAAACACACCGCAACCGCGGCCCCGCGACAGAATAGAAGTGAAGCGGATTTTTCCGCAGCAGTTACGCAACAAACCCGCTCCACGTCCGCCACGCAGACAGTGTGTCCCAAGGCTTCGGTTGAAAACGGCAGGTGTTAGGCATGCAGAGGAATTTTAAATGCGAGCGAGCGTGGAGCGATTTCACCGGAGCGGGATGAAATTGTAGGTGAGCGGGGAGCGGAAATGAGCGGAGCGGTCTGCTGTGACTTTGAGCGGTGGAGCGGGGGAGCGAACACCCACGTGAGCGAGGAGCGGGAATTCTCACCGCTCAGCTCCGCCCACATGCTCTGCATATCACACACCAGTGTTACTTAAGAATCTGATGCTATTATAGGTTTTATTAATAGTTTGAATTAGTTATATTTTTTCATTGTCGTTTTAATTTTTGTTGAAGTTTTAGTAATTTTGTTTTTGTCCTTTTTTTAAAGGGGTGGTTGATTGCGATTTCACTTTTTTAACATTAGTTAGTGTGTAATGTTGCTGTTTGTAACGCTCTGCAATATCTGCAGAGTTGTGGCGCTGAAAGTTCAATGCAAACGGAGATATCGTCTTTTAAAATTCTGTCAGTTTAACGCCTACAAAAACGACTGGTAAGGGACTACAACGAGTTACTTGGAGTAAAAGCTAACAGAAGCAGTAGCACTTACAAATAGCAGCGTATTTAAAAGTATGAGACAACAACAACCAAACATACCATTAAGAGCCGTGCTTGCACAGGTTCTGCACGATCCTCTTCACTAATATCCTCTGGGTCTCAATCGGGCTCAAACTGATAAGCATTATAGACAAGGCCACTGTTTACAATTCAACCGGAGCACATGCCACTGAGGTGAGGGGCGGGACGTTCAGACGTGCAGTAGAGGCGGTTTAGCCAATCACAACACACTGAGCCAGCTAACCAATCTCAGCCCATCGCGTATTTCTGAAGGAGGAGCTTCATAAAACCAGGAAATAAATCGAGGCGTTTGTCAGAGAAGGGACAGAGAGGTGTGGAATAAAGGTAAATTATGTGAAAAATAATGCGTTTTTAAAAAAAACAAGCATGAACACATGCTAGACTGCACCCCATAAACACAATCAAGCCTAGAAAAAAAAACAGCCAACCACCCCTTTAAAATGTTTATATACAATGTCCCAATACTTTTGGCAAGTCATTGGTGTTTGGTGATGAGTTTTTGGCTCAAGGTCTGCATTTAAAGTCTTATTTCAGTTAGTCTGACTTATTTTGAACCAAATCAGCTGACAATAAGTCAGACTATCTGAAATAAGCCTGGCTTATTTGGTAAACTTGTTTTATGAAACAGGCCCCAGAGGTGTAAAACTGGGATTAGGACTTGGTTTTATGCAGACCAGTCAAGTTCTTCCACACTGACTGAATCAATCATTTTCTTTTTGAACCTTGCCTTATACACAGAGGCATTGTCATGTTAGAATAGAAAAGAGTCCAAACTGTTGCTATAATATTAGAAGCACACAATTTCCTAGAATATCATTATGTGCTTCAGCATTAAGATTTGTACTCATAGAAATTACTAAAGTAGTCAAACCTGTTCATTAGAAGGGGGCAGGTGCGGACTGGCCATTGGGAGCACCGGGACATTTCCCGGTGGCCTAGCGGCTGATTTGGCCCGCTGCCCTGTGTGTTTTTTAAAAAAATGTATTATTATTATTTTATTATAATTTTTTTTTTTGCCTTCCCAATGTGCCAAAGTGATCATTTCCGATTGTGGCATTCCCTAATAAATCGATAATAAATCATAAATCGGTTAGTCTTGACTGGCAGCGCACGCTTCACGTCTGTTCCTTGCCTCCGTCAAACGGTTTTGAACAGAGTCGAAGGAGAGGAAACGGCCAGAAGAAACAGTTAAATGTAGCGAAATTACTAACCTGTTCAGGGCTTCAGGTGCAGGTCAGTTTCATCTGTAATACACTACTGTAGTTTTGTCTTTATTAACCTAGTTGAGTATTAAACTGCTAGCACCTGTTAAGCTGTCAGTAGCACCCCAGTATTATAATCAGTCAGAATACTGTGCTAAAGGACATCATTATCGATTGGAAAGTTACATTAATAAATTTAGCAGGCAGATATTCACATGGATTTATTGTATAGAAAGGGAGGGAGCTAGAGCAAACATCAACACAAAAATATCAGTGAGCCCAAAAATACAATATGTGTTCAGTATTAGGATTTTCAATGTACTAATTTTGGCATTTAGGCACTTTAGAAAATTTGTTTTAATATATATTTGTATGAATTATAGGTTTGTTAAATCTTGGGTATTTAAAGGGATAGTTCACCCAAAAATGAAAATGCTGTCATCATTTACTCACCCTCAAGTAGTTCCAAACCTGTATGAATGTGTTTGTTCTGCTGAACACAAGGGAAGATATTCTGAAGAATGTGGGAAACAGAGAAGTTCTGGATCATAGTATTTTTTTCCTACTATGGAAGTCAATGGTGCCCCAAAACAGCCTGGTTACAAACTTTCTTCAAAATATCTTCCTTTGTGTTCAGCAGAACAAAGACATTCATACAGGTTTGAAACAACTTGAGAGTGAGTAAATGATGACAGCATTTTCATTTTTGGGTGAAAAAATAATTACTCTTTAAGTCATTTTAAGAGAAATAACAACATTATGTGCAAACAAATTGCAATGAGGTGGTTGTTTTGCAACAAGGTGAACACAGTTCTGTTAATAACAGCAGACCTGCTGGTGAAGAAGTGACAGGTGCAAGAAAAAAGGGAGTGACAGAGATATTGGAGAAAATGAAGAAAAGGGAAGTGAAGTTGCAGTTCAAAAGAGAACCTTTAATTATTTTCCACGGCCCCGACTAAAGACTTAGACCTTTTTATGTGATGGTCATACAAATAGGCTAATAGGGTTGTCCATGTTTCAGAATATGTTGTGGGTGTATGGGATGGCCTGGATGAGTGTGAGATTTCCCGGCCTGAAATTTTGTCCCAGTCCGCCCCTGGAAGGGGGTGTCAATACTTTTGGCAATATAGTGTCGTTTTTATTTCAGTTATAGTTATTTTAGCACATCAAGAAATGTTGCTTTGTCAACTAGCTAAAATAAAATATATTTCAAAATGTTTTTTATTTTATTTTATGTTTAATGTTTATTTTAGTTCAATTAACAAAAATGTTTTTTTTAATGGTTTAGTTATCCATAATAACCCTGCACACTGTTTCAGATATTATTTTTAATCGTTTGCAGAATGCAATACTCTAGTATTTCATTCAGAACACAGCTGTTGAGAGTGTGCGCAGGGCTGATCCATCACCGTGAACTGGTCTTGTACTTAATCGTTTTCAGATGATTCTCAATAATTGAAACCTCAGGCTCATTAGGAAACAGCGTTCATGTATCTCAAATATTTAGCCATGCGAGCAGGAATGTTCCAAACTCTCAGTTGAGCCGTAAATGTTCCTTAAGCCTATAAATTTTGCTTTATGGTAAGTTTGTAACATAAACATCCCCTAAATGCCTCTTTTTTTCAAAATGGGATTGCTTAGACAAATTCACGCAGCCCTTTTCAATGATGTGTCCTTGGGTACCGTGAACGTTCTCCCAGCATTGACGCACAGCAGCCTGATTCTTGCTGTGCCAGGAGTCCATGTCCTGCTGGTGGCAGTGACCTTCCTTCCCCTCCGAACAGTGACTGTCCTGACCAACAGAGTCACGGGCCCCCGGAGAGGAACAGGGGAAAATATGTGTACTCATCCCGTTCACTGACACAGGAAAAAACTCAGTGAAAGTGTGTGTGACTTTAAAGGAGTAGTTCACCCAGAAATTCAAATTTGCCGAAGATACAGGTGCATCTCAATAAATCAGAATGTCGTGGAAAAGTTCATTTATTTCAGTAATTCAACTCAAATTGTGAAACTCGTGTATTAAATAAATTCAATGCACACAGACTGAAGTAGTTTAAGTCTTTGGTTTTTTTAATTGTGATGATTTAGGCTCACATTTAACAAAAACCCACCAATTCACTATCTCAACAAATTAGAATACTTCATAAGACCAATAAAAAAATTTTTTTTTGTGAATTGTTGGCCTTCTGGAAAGTATGTTAATTTACTGTATATGTAGTCAATACTTTGTAGGGGCTCCTTTTGCTTCTCCTGCAGTGAATGGGTGCCGTCAGAATGAGAGTCCAAACAGCTGATAAAATCAACACAATAATCCACAAGTAATCCACACAAATCCAGTCCATCAATAACCATCCTGTGAAGCGAAAAGCTGCGTGTTTATAAGAAACAAATCCAACATTAAGTGTTTATGTTCACATACTTGGCTTGGGTTTATTCTAGTTAAGTTGACTGAAACACATCCTTTACTTTCGTGAAGCAGAATAGCAGTTATTTAGCCGAGTGTTCCGGGTGCTTTTCTCCATACTAAAACAGGACAATAAATATTTGGGATGAATAAATATAAATTGTAGTATTAATAATAAATGTTTATTAACATTAAAATAATATTACAAAAACATATATAATTACTTAAAATGTTAATAATTATAATTCGTTCACTTTTCCTTTAAGGAACTAAAAAAGACCAATGCTTTTTATGTGTCAGTTTCTGTCAGAACAGCATGTGTGCTTATAATCAGATTTCAGTGTTTTCCTGTTCATTTTTCAATAAAGCTTCATGTTATTGCTGAGCTCAAGGGTTTTAAGGATTCAGTCTCTCTTGTTTTCTACTTACGGGTCTCTGTTCTTTGCTTTCTCTGCAAACCCCCCCGAAAGCCGCTCCTGAGTCAGCAGAGAAGAGGAAACAAGAGAAAGGGATGAGAGCAGTTCAGCTGTGTTTACTGGCTTCATCAAATATGATGATCGCTTCGCTCAGACATTGTTCAGTTATCGATCTTCTGATTAGTGAAGACAGAGCTGATTGATCTTTACTCAGGAATTCATCACTCTAAACAAGCCTTTCAGACTCCACTGACGTCACTGTTTAAACCGTGAGCCAAAATTTGTTTTGGAGTTTTTGTGCTATGGACATGAATTATAATTCAAATTGTGTGGCTTGTCAGTTTTTTTTCTTCTTAACTTTCAATTTTCTCAGCAGCTTTTTACTGCCCTGGGCACCCTAACAACCACACAGCGATCAATGGAAATGTAGCTTGTACAGATTTGCATGGCTTTGTATGTTTTTTTATGCAAAAAAAAATTAATGTTGTCAATAGTGTAGCAATGTATGCACAAACCAACCAAATTTCTGTTGGCAAAACCAGGTAACCAACGTATCCAGTTTATGTATAATCTACTGCTCCTTTGCATATTACTGTGTGTGTATATATGTGTACATAATGTAGAATGTGTACATAAGGTGTATAATGTATATTGATAACTGTAAGTATGTCTAACAGTACACTGTGTGTGTACTGAGTATATGTGTATATTGCACATTATCTGTATAAGTCTGTAAGAATGTAATGGTACTGTCTATATGTTAATTGTTTCTGCACTATTGAAACTACTATTTAGCCTGTGAAAATTCATTGAACATTGGTAAATATGATTGCACTTTAAAGCCTTTTATTTTATACAGTATTTGATACAGTATAAATACAGTATAGATACAATAGTGGTCTTGAACATATAATATACTGACACCTACTGGTGTGGATGCATGAAGTTTTTGCTTTAATAATTCATATGATTGTCAAATGAATTATGACATCATATGATATCTATGAGGAACCAGTAAAACAGTTTTTTGTTTTTTTACATTTATCATATACTGTACATGTATCTAGTATCATTTCTATGATATTACTATTAATTTGTATATTTTCCATTTTACTTTTAGTTAAAGTTTTAGCTGCTTTTTTTGTTTCAATTGTTTTAATAATTAAAAAAAAAGATTATTTGTTTTTTATTAATTTTTATTTCAGTTTTAGTCATTTGAGTTAGAAATGGCCCTAACTAACTAACTATGGCCCTGTGTCTCACCTGGTTTGCCGTTAACGGCAACATTAACTAAAGTTGCCCCATGTATCATCAGCCTAAAGGTCTGTGTTCCTAAACAAATGATACAATAGTGGTTTTGGACTTATAATATACTGACACCTACTGGTGTGGGTGCATGACATTTTTTTGCTTTAATAATTTAGTCATATGATCTCCATGAGGGACTCCACACTAAAAATAAATCAGCTTTTTTTAACATTTATCACACACTTATATCCACAGTGGCACATATTTATCAGTAATTATATCCCCTGGGAATGAAATTCAAGTGTTACTAGTGCCATATTTTTTAAGTACTATTAATTTCCTTAGCTATAAAACATTTTAATTAACATTCTCACCTCTATCTCTGCCACCATCTCTAGTTTCATTACTTTCGCGATGATTTATTAGTTTATTATACCTTAAGTTCTGCACAGAGGTGGGAGTCTTCTACATCACCCTGGCAACCAGAACTGGGATCTGCATGGGGTCTCCCGCAGGGGCTGATCTGAGATCAGACTAAACCACTCAAATCCAATCCTCAGTCACTGAAAGATCAAAAGTCTGGCCGGGCTCCCGGGGCTGGTGACGGGTGGGTGAGATGGGCAGGAATGTGTAGGAGGTACAGGGGTGTGGTCTCTCCCAGATCAAAACTGTGAGTCTCTCTGAAAGCAGCTGTGCATTCAGTGACAGGCGAGCTGAAGCAGGTGTACATCAACATATAGAGACAACTGAGGACGTCTGTCTGCTGGGAGAGAGATCACCTTTCAGCACAGTAAGTACAAGCTTTCATATGAAGTGGCAAAAGAAAGAATGTGTTAATTTGAAAAGTTTTCTGAAGAAAAATATGTTAAATATTAATATATATTGTGTTTAAAGCTATATTTAAAAATATAATGAATGCAGTGTACCATAGTAATATGGACAATATGGAAAAAACATTACATAAAACATTACATAACAAATTGGTATGCATGCAAATATATAAAAGTTTTTAATCTGTCATCATTTACTCGCCATAATGTCTTTTCAAACAAACATGATTGTCTTTTTCATAGAATGCAAAAGGAGAAGTTCAGTAGATTGTCCAGGCTGCACTTTTCCTTACAATTAAAGTAAACGGGGACTGGAGTTTTCGAGGTCCAAAAAATAACTATAGGACTAACAGTAGTCCATATGGCTTGTGCTTCACATTCCAAGTCTTTTGAGGTCATATGATAGTTTTGTGTGAGAGAAAAAACTCAATTTATGTCACTTTCATGTTTCCCTTCACCATAGCTGTGAAATCCCAAATGTGCTTGGGTATTTTTTTTATTTTGCGCAAAGTTTAACGTCAATGACGTTAAAGTTATCACATGGCTTCAAAAGACTTGAAATATATAGTGCGCAATTGCATGGACTACTTTTTATGTCGTTTTTAGACCTCAACATCTCCAGTGCCTATTCAATTTCATTGTATACTATAGAAAATATTGTCCAATTCAATTTTTGAGTGAACTGTTACTTTAAGCCATGACCAGAGTTATTTTAGTACCATTACTATACTATTGTAGTATTTATTAATATTTTGGATTTTTCATTTTATTTAAAGTTGGTAATTTTGTGTTTTAGTCATTTTAATTCATTTCATTTTTAAAACGTAAAATGTTTTAGTTAATCATTTTTAATTCAGTTTTTGTCATTTTAGCTAAGCAAAATGTGAAATTTTGCTTTCTCAACTAACTTGAATAAAATACGTTTTTTTTAATATTATATTTATTTCTTTTAACATTTCATGCGTTTCAATTCACATAAATATTTTTCCGCATTTTTTTGTTTTTGTTTTAATTAACGATAAAAACAGTGGCCATGACACTTCCTAAGAGGTGAGAGAAAGAATTTGAACATTAAGGAACAAACACCTGTCAAAGTCAGATGGAGAGTTTTTTCATGTTTTTACCTCACATAATTAGACATTAGTGGTGAAAATCACTCGCAGCTGTACGATCTGTCCTCTGTTTATAAGAGTCTGTAAGGCTCTTACAGTCCTTTATTAGTACAAGATGTGTTTTAGTATTGAGGTATTCCGCCCGGAGCGGGGACTCGTCCGGAATGTCTGCCTCCTGCTGCGGACAGAAGCAAACACACACACTGCATTCGTCATTTGAGGGAGAAATGCACTCGTACTACTCACCAAAGCATATTTTCAATTCTAGATGAAGTATCGAAACTATCTTGATTCCAGTTGTGACGTTTTCATGACATCTGCCCTTCAAAGGCATCATCAAAGGTGACCCCTTTGGCCTGCAGCTGTGGGTGGTTTTCCTTCTGTCCGCCCCCTTCCACTTTTCCACTAATGTAGACCTCAGACCTCCTATAGCACTGACCGCAGCATGTCATTACACCCATCTTCACTGTAACACATGGAAACGAGGTCTTTCCTGGAGGCCTTTAGGTTCTGTAGGCGTCCTATAGGGATTCATAGTTTGAGCCTGAATGAGCTTTTGTTCTTGAAACATTAGCAACCATAAAGAGCAAGTGGGTTAATCGGTTACTCATGGTGAAATGTGTGTGCATGCAGAGGATGGTGAGATATTATGAGGTGCTAAGTTTGTCACATCTGTGTGGGTTCATTCACAAATATGTCATCAGTTTCAGGTCAGCACACAGGATGGTCCCAATGCCACAGGAAACTGCTCTTCCCTGCAGTCAGCTGACTTCCTGTCTGTCAAAGGTTGATGCCAGATCCACTAACAATATGTTGCGTAATGTAATTTTTGGCTTATTTTAGTTTAATGTACTGTTTTAAAAGTTAATGTTTTTAATCTAAGCTCTAAAAAGTTTGTAGTTTTAAAGCTTACTGACTCAGCTGTATTTAAGCTTTTCCAGAGTAACGTTAGTCTAATAAAATCAATTAAGAGTTTATGGTAACTTAATGTACTTAAAGAAGTACCATGCTATTACCATGATTCCTGTTCAGAAACATGGTATTAACGTGATACATGTCTTTAAAAAACCATGGTAGCCTACTATCAGTGTTGGGAAGGTTACTTTGGAAATGTAATAGGTTACAGATTACAAGTTACCCTACTTAAAATGTAATAGTGTACAAGTAGTGTAACTTTTCCATTACTTTATTAAAGTAATGTAACTAATTACATTTGATTACTTTTTGATTACTTTTCTAAATTTCTAATGTTTTCAACTGTTAATCATTTTCAAACATGTAAAGCAGGCAGGGATAACCTTACAGTAGTACTGAACACTGATTACTGTCAGACTTTTGAAATCTTTCATCACTTGAATTAAGATACTAATATTTTAATTTTAAAGGAGACATTGGATGAAAAATATCTTCATTTGCATATAAAGATGTCTTAGCAGTTTGTGGACACAACCACCCTACAAGGACAGAAATTCAGACCCTTGAGCAAGGCACCAAACCCCCAACTGCTCCCCGGGCGCCACAGCAATATGGCTGCCCACTGTTCCGGGTGGGGGGGGGGTGTGTGTGTGTGTGTGTGTGTGTTCACTTCTTACTGCGGTGTGTGTGCACATGGATGGGTTAAATGCAGAGTACAAATTCAGAGTAGGGGTCACATACTTGGCCACATGTCACTTCACTTCATTTTCACTAAATTCGTTTATGCCTGGCAGCGCAAATCATTTTACTCCAGACTGTTTTCTGAATGAGGGACAATTCAAGGCAGGTTTTGTTAAAAACTTGAAACTCAAGGATGGATCTCTTCCACAGAAGAGAGGGTAACCCCCTTTGTAATCCTTAACATTTTCATAAGTAACTGTAATTTAATTACACATTTTTTTCTCTGTAACTGATTACAATTACCTTTATTTTGTAATTAAATTACGTAATTCTGTTACATGTAACTAGTTACTCCCCAACACTGCCTACTACCGTGCTCAAAAACAACAGTAATATTAGGCTACCTCAGTACTTTTTACTTGTCAGTCTTTAGTCATGCTGGAGTTTTACCCTCATAACGAGGAAAATAATAAACAGAGCAAAGGAAGGAAAAGAGAAAATGTCATTCTCTGAATGATTTCGGAGTAAAATGTGATATGTATATAATGGCTCTGGACTCCTGCAGGTCTCTCAGCTCGGTTCAGTAGAAACGCTTCTTCATTTCCAGCGGAGAAATTCGGACTAAACCAACTCGCCATGTAGGGGGACAGGGGTATATTTAAGAGAACTACTTTGCTTTTACACACACAAGTAACGACTTCAGCACTTTATATAGACTTAATCTGTAATATTATATCGTATTACATCGAGTGGTCTCAAAATTGTACGTTACAGAACAGCAAATTGCGTCTTAAATATGACCACGCACCCCTCTATCCACAACTACATTTATCAATCTAAGGGCCGAGATCCGCACACATTCAATCACTGATCCAGATGAGCCAGCTGGGGCACCAGAGCTACTCACTGAACGCGAACGGGGCGTTTCAAAGACGAGGAAACAATGATAATAGATTGTTTTGAAATAGCGATTGGGAATTTCTAGTTATGAGGTGTTGGCATCCGCTGGATGGATGGGTGGAGGGTACGTGGTAGTTTATGAGTGATCGGACCGGTGTGCTGGACGGGTTCAGTCTGATCTATACAGGTCTGTGTTTCCTCTAACAGATTACAGTTAGTTTGTGTAACTGTTCCTAGAATGTGAAGCGGAAGCGGTTTTGTAACATACAACACTGAACGATGAGCCGAAACGTATGTTTGAAACAAAGTTTAAACGTTCTGTGGAATGTTCAAAATAAGAGTGCTTATTGATTGTTTTCTTTTGTTCTATTTCGAATGCCAGAACTGCGTTCTAATAATACTAATGCATGGGTTCGATTCCCAGCGATCACATGTACTGTAAAATGTGTTTTAGAAGCATTTGACAAAAGTTTGGTCAATGCCTGAATGTAAATGTTCTCATTTATTTGTGTAAGTATGTTGATAATGTTACAATGAATTAATGATGACTATTTTAATGCTTGCTGAGGATGTCATTTTGCAAGTGGTTGTTTGTATTAATAGTCATATTTTCTTCCTTCCTTTAAAAGTCTCTTCCAAACTTTTTTACTTTTAAAAAAGTAACTCAGCTGGTAGAGCATGGTTCTAACAAAGCCATGGTTCCCATGAAATGTGTTCTTTAAATATACAGTGAAATTCTTTCATGAAATTAGGGCTGTGTATTGGCAAGAATCTGGCGATACGATACATATCACGATACAGGGGTTGCGATATATTGCGATACTGTAAGCAAGGCAATATATTGGGATATTTCTTATTTTAGGAATAAGATATATTTTTAGGAAAGCTGTCATTAAGAGCACACCACTATATGCAAACCTTAGCAATAAATAAATAAAAATTGTTTAACCAGAACACACTGGGATCTGCATTTGCAATAATCAGTCCCTGTAACATTCAACATTATTGAGACACTTTTTGTGCAGTACGAGTCAAGGGGAAAAGATTCAAGTGCTTGCAGGATTCTTTACTTAAATGTATGTATAAAATGTATTTTATAAAAAAGACCATATATATTTTTAGACCCTGCTTTAAAGGTTCACAGTTTGTTTACAATTGTAATATACAATGTCATAACATTTTGATCTGAACAAAAAATTACATCTGCTTAGTAGGCCTATCAATGAAAAATAAAGTGCTTGCAGGATTCCTAAAGAAAACAAAGCAATTGTAAAACAATCAAATAAATACAGATGCTGAACATTCTCAGAACCTTTCAACTTGGATTTGACAGGTTTTTCAGTTTGTATTACCGCCCCAACTGCAAAAGATGCCCCCAACATGAGAGAAAGCTGCTGCCGCGCAGCGACCCTGCTGCCCGCCGTGCGAACGGACGGGACGCGGCAAGCGGCGGAACCGAGGTGCAGCTCGCGCCGCGGTCCCAGGGCGGACGTTACCACAAAAGCCTAAATGACGCTTCAGCTTTGTACACCGAAACGAGAGCTGGAACAGTTCTTTCATCCTCAGCGAACTATATTCACGCTAACATTAGTGGCGTGCCCTAATGCTAGTATTTCCTGGCACTGTTTAATTTCAGAGATGAAGACTGCTCTCTAGCGGTCGGGATATGAACTCAAAACGAAACGGCCATGAATCCTGTATGATTTTTTTTTTTTTTTTTATATCGATATTCCGTTTTTGAGAATCAATACAGTATCGCCAAACAAAATATCACGATACTCACGTGTATCGATATTTTCTTACACCCCTACATGAAATTGTGCAAAATTCATAATTGTATTTGTTCTAATATAATGTACCAATGAACCAACTGCACATGAAGCAATGTTTTAACATGCTTTTGAACACTCAAAGTGAGTTTGAAATTGTATTAATTGTAGTGTTTTGCTGTATTCTTAGGTCTGAAATGAAAAACATCAATGGTCTCTTTGGGGCGACCCGACCTCAGTGGGTCTCCTGGCTGCAACTCTTGTTTTTGATGCTCTTTTGGACCTGTTTAAAAGCACAGCAGTTAAAAAACACTAGATGGCCACTGTATTCCGGCAAGCCGTTGCTTTTGGCCTGGAACGCCCCTACAGAAGACTGTCGACCTCGACATGACGTCACCTTCCAGTTAGATCAGTTCCAAATAGTGGCGTCACCAAACGAGGGCTTCACCAAGCAAAATCTCACCATCTTCTATCTGGACCGTTTGGGTTTGTACCCATATTTTGAGCTAGATGGCACTCCAGTCAATGGCGGCTTACCGCAGGTCGCCAGTCTCACGCAGCACTTAGAACGGATGCCGGAAGGGCTCAAGAAATACATCAAGGACACGACATTGAAAGGTCTTGCTGTGATCGACTGGGAAGAGTGGCGGCCCCTTTGGATACGTAACTGGGGCACTAAAGACATTTACCGTGATCGTTCGCGTCGGTTAGTTGCTGAGAAAAACCCAACTTGGCCTCAAGATCAGGTGGCCAAAGTGGCCCAGCAAGAGTTTGAGCTTTCTGCACGTAAGTTCATGTTGGAGACGCTTCGATCGGCCAAGAGCTTACGGCGCAATCAGCTTTGGGGTTTCTACCTCTTTCCAGATTGTTACAATCACAATTACAAAAATAAGAGCTACACGGGACACTGTCCGGACTTGGAGGTGAAAAGGAACAACGAACTGCAGTGGCTGTGGACGGAGAGTACAGCTTTGTATCCTTCTATATACATGGCAAAAGTGCTGAAGGACCAACTGGCTGGACGACAGTTCGTACGGAACCGGGTCAAGGAGGGCATGAGGTTGGCATCTGTTGGAAATGGGTCAGCCAGGCCTGTGTTTATCTACACACGGCCCACTTACCAAAACAATCCCCCAGCTTCTAACGGCAACCCTTTTGAACTCCTGCTGCTGACAGAGGTGAGATTTTCGTAAGATGACGCTTGGTGTGGCAGTGTTTGATTTTCCTCAAAATGAGTGGAAACCAGTGTGGGTGCTTATTTGTTGAAGTTGACCTGAACCATAAGTAGTTGTGCACAACATATTGGTATCGTGTTAGTTATCGGGCAATACTAGAGTTTTTGTTTTTAATTTATCGGTATCGGGTGATATTGAATATTTAATGGTTGCTTATGGTTATTTGCTCTATTTTTACATTTAGATTACCTTTTACTTCATCTAAAGCTCACTGAAAGTTAATCTTTAAAAAAAATCTTTATTAATTTAATAATGCTGGTGAATGTAATATTTAGCAGATCTCCGAATAAATATCAATTTTTATCCTTTATACTATATATTATAATTGTGAGGACTAAACTTGTGGTATTTAAAATATTGGATTTTAATTTTCAGTTCATTTAATTTATTTAAGATAAAATAGTTTAGAATTGTAATTATTGGTTATTTATTGGTTATGGTCCATAACTTGAAAATAATTATCGGCCAGAAATTTTATATTTGTTACATGTATATACCATATGTAACCCTGGACCACAAACACAGTCATAAGTTGCACAGGTATAATTGTAGGAATAGCCAACAATACATTGTATGGGTCAAAATTATAGATTTTTCTTTTATGCCAAAAAATCATTAGGATATTAAGTAAATATCATGTTCCATGAAGATATTTTGTACATTTCCTAACGTAAAAATATAAAAACTTTTTGTTGAGTAATATGTGTTGCTAAGAACTTCATTTGGACAACTTTAAAGGCGATTTTCTCAATACTTTGATGTTTTTGCAACCTCAGATTCCACATTTTCAAATAGTTGTATCTCAGCCAAATATTGTCCTTCTATCCTAACAAACCATATACATCAATGGAAAACTTATTTATTCTGCTTATTTATAAATCTCAATTTAAAAAAAAATTACCCCTATGACTAGTTTTGTGGTCCAGGGTCACATATATTAAATCTATCATACGTTTTTTTTTTTTTTTTTTTATATTTAGTATTAGTATTGAAACACAATACTAATTTCAAAAAATAATACATTCTACAAGTAAGTTTAACATTAAAGGTGCTGTATGTAGGATTTTGACTCTACTAAAGCATAAAAATACCATAATATGTTTGCAGATATTTAAGAAACATGCTAAATTAACATACTTGTTTATCTGAAAAACAATGCTACAGTCAGTTATTCTCCTTTGAAAATGTGCGTTCCGGCCCGGAATGGCTGTGTTTGTTATGGTTTGTGAAACCCACCCACTGCCAGTTTACCCAATTGTATTTCGGCACCCCGGGTTGCCAGTTGGCGGAAAACACAGCGTATTTCATGTCATTCATCGTCATGTGCACTCGTTCCTGTTGGGGTCGTTAATCTGGCAACCTGCCTGTGTGTCAAATCTGAGGAGGAGGGGCAAAAAAAACCCTCTCCAATATTTTGAATTTGGACTGCAATACCTAGTTCAACCTACATACAGCACCTTTAAAATGTAATGTATGGTATGAAAAAATTATATTCATTTTGAAATTTACATTTTACTGTGTTAAATTATGACATTACATTTTAACAATGTTAAATTATAAATGTTTTTAAATATAAAGTGGTTTAAAATGAGCATTAACAATTAAATATATAATTAAAACATTTCTAATTTTGGCCGATAACCAGTATGGTCAACCGATATATTGTGTTGCCTTACTAAAATCTAGTCAATAATAATTTTATTGACATTTTAGTTTAAAGGGACACTTTTTGTTGATTCCTGAGGTGAGTAACCTGAGATCAGTCTTTGCAGAATTCAAATGTACAACCTTTTGGACACCAGCCCAGATCTTTATCCACAAAAAATACCAGAGGCAGAACCAAAACCTGAGCTACATTTGTCCAGATGAACCGATCTTTGTGATGGTCTGTTGGTTTCTGCGACTGTTTGAAGGAAGTTCAGATGTTCTTGAGGTGTTTGTATTTCAGGACTGCTGTCTCATGGTGTGTTTTTCCTGGTGTTGAGCAATGTTCCCAATGGGATGTAGGTGCAGAGAATTTAAACAGACTGATATATGTTGTGGCTTGTCCTAAATATAGAAATCACACATGCAGAATCATCTCAGCTGGAGACAAGGGCTCATCTGTGTTTCTCATCGAGTCTTGTTGGCTCTGTAGAGCAAATACCACAATGCCAGCAGAAGCTCGGATGACACGTTAGGCCCTGAGGTTTACCGGACAGGCATCTGATGATGCTTACCAACACGCATTCGAAACGACCCCAGTTCTTAACGAGCAGAGCAGTTAAAGCTCAGTATCCAGGCCAACTCAGAGTCCTAACCTGACACTACTAAATATGGGAAATATGAAAGAAAGAAAAAATCGCTCAAAAAAAGTGAGAGAAATTTTAAATGTAATATTATTTTTTTATTTTAATATTACATTAATAAATATAATGTTAATATAAATTTTAATTTAAAATTTGTATGTTTTTATTATACACACACACACACACACATACACGTATGTGTGTGTGAGAGAGAGACCATGGACCACAAAACCAGTCATAAGGGTCAATTTATTTAAATTGAGCTGAATAAATAAGCTTTCCATTGATGTATGTGGTTTGTTATGATAGGACAATATTTGGCCGAGATACAACTATTTGAAAATCTGGAATCTGAGGGTGCAAAAAATCTAAATATTGAGAAAATCGCCTTTAAAGTTGTCCAAATGAAGTTCTTAGCAATGCATATTACTAATCAAAAATTAAGTTTTGATATATTTACGGTAGGAAATTGATAAAATATCTTCATGGAACAAGATATTTACTTGTATCCTAATGATTTTTGGCATAAAAGAAAAATCTATAATTTTAACCCATACAATGTATTGTCTGCTATTTCTACAAAAATACCTGAGGTCCACTACTTAAGGTCCAGGGTCACATATATAAAATAACACTTGATTAATTAATTATTATTATTATTAATAATATTCTATTAGTTATATATTAATAATATAATATTAATAGTATAATTTATAATACAAATGATAATTTTCAAAATAATATTTCAACACAAAGTATGGCAATAAATTCCTAAAATTACAAATAAATAAATAAAAATAAAATTTGTTGTAATAATGTTGTGTCTTAGTGTGAACGTCCCATAACATCTACTCATACCACGCCTAGTTAGCAGACCTTAACTAGCTGTTCATACAGACATCCCCGCAGGTCACATGTCACATCTGTGACGTCTGTAAAACCGTTCTTAAAGCCTGTAAAGTGTTTCTGGTCTGTCAGGAGGCTGAAGATCACATAACATCTTCTGGACATGTCCATGTTTCGGTGTGGTGGTTGTTTGTGTTTGGTCTCCAGATTGCCAGTACGTGTGACGTGTGTTTGTGTGTGTGTGTGTGTGTGTGTGTGTGTGTGTGTGTGTGAGGGAGAGTGTTTGTGTGTAAGGGAATGACTGAGGTTTGGCATTTGGGGTTCGTCAGACGTGTGTGTAGGAGTGTTTGTGTGTGTAAGGGAATGACTGAGGTTTGGGGTTCGTCAGACGTGTGTGTGTGTAGGAGTGTTTGTGTGTGTAAGGGAATGACTGAGGTTTGGGGTTCGTCAGACGTGTGTGTAGAGGCTGAGCGCTGCCAGGTATAAAGATACAAGCCACGCCACTTTTCCAGCACGTCTCTGAGAGAAACGCCACACTCGAGCTACAACACACTCCTTGTGGAAAACATTTCTTGAGACATTGGAGTCTGAATTCATCACATGACCTGGTGAACTAACAGCCTTATGTAAGACAGTGCAGGCTTTTTTCATCTGAAGAAACTCTGCTGTAAAAGCTTCACACTAATTACACTTAACGCGGATGAAACCGAATACGTTTTACGGCACTCTAAGTTCAACAAATCACCACAACACTGTGATATATTTTGTTTAATTACATGAAAATGAAAACTCTGGCAGTGTAATTGTAAACACGAATCAGCAAACTGGAATCAGTGAAAAATGTTCATTATATACTCTATACTTTATATAAAAAATAAGACTAATGATTTTATTCTCGCTCAGTTGATATTTTTTGTATCATTTTATGATTATTATTATGATTGTTGTAGTTTTATTTTATATAATACAATAATTAAATTATATACAATAATTAAATTATATAAAATTATATATAATTATATATATTCTCATTAATTAGTATTTAATAATAATTATAAATGATATAATAATAATAAGTTTATTATTATTACATTATAATAAAATGCTAATTATTAATTAGAACAAAAGTATTATATTATCATAAAATAAAACTATGATGAAGATGATTATATTAAATATTAATACTACTAAATTGTTGTTGAAATTGTATTTATTTTATTATAAATATAATAATTTTATTCTAATTAATAATTGTCATTTAATAATAAATTATTTATTTTAATTGCTTATTCTTAAATATTAATACTATTATCATAATTGTTATTTCTTTCTAGTGCTGTCAAACGATTAATCACGTCCAAAATAAAAGTTTTTGTTTACATAATATTAGTGTACTGTTTATTTATGTATATATAAATACAAACACATGCTTGTATACATTTAAGAAAAATGTTATGTTTATATAAAATATATTTCTATAATATAAAATATAAGAATATAAATATATAACTGTATATACATGTAATATTTTCAAAATATGTACTGTGTGTGTATTTATATATACATAATAAATATACACAGTACACATACTTTTGTTTGGGATGCAATTAATCGTTTGACATCACTATTTCTTTTATAATAATATAACGATTATAATTAATAATCTGCATTTTATTGTAATTATTAATATTCTTATTTTTAGTATTACATATGAATACTATTATTATCATTGCTCTTATAATTTTATATTTTATAATATATGTTTTAATTATAATTATTAATGATGATTAATGATATTTTATATATATATATATATATATATGTATGTGTGTTTATATGTATGTATATGTAATGGTAATGTTAATTATTGTCATTTTATTTCACAATATAATTATTTATATAATAATTATAATAATTTATTATAATGAATAATTCTTATTTTATTACAATAATAAAAAAACAAACGAACTTTGCCCAAGTAAAATATGACAGACATAATGTAAATGTAATGACAGACACAAAGTAGTTTTCTTGTTGTGATTTGATACACAGTATGTCTGTTATGGAGAAGTCACTCATTCATTTATCACACAGAAAAGTTTGGATTGTCGCAGGAAATGACGTCAGTGTCTGAGGAACGAGAGGTGAAGCAGTTCAACAAAAGCCAGAGTGAACGAGTGATTGTCACTAATGTGATGAAAAGGCTGAAGACGAAGTGTGTGGTCAAGAAAGAGAAGAATGAAGTCTTTGTCGTTCATCACCGATGTCACTCGTCACAAATATACAAATGGCAGAACGATTAACAAATGCGCACACAGACAAACTATTCACAAACACTCACAAGAAGCTCAGTGTTTGGTGAAGCGATTACTTCAGTGACGCATGAAGCGTTATCTTCCTGATGGGATCCTCACATTAGTGCTGAACTGATGATTCTCTCTGTCTGTGTGCAGACGGATCTGGTGTCGACCATCGGTGAGAGCGTGGCGTTGGGTGTAGCGGGCGTCATCTTCTGGGGCGACTCCAACTACGCCAGCAGTCATGTAAGTTTGTGCCCTAATCAGTCTATACATTAATTGAAGGGTCGAGTGATGATGTTTATGTTTTTAATGGCAGATGGTGATAAATATTTATTCTACATAAGTAATGGGTCATGTACAATGAGTCTGTTATTATGACAAAATAAACCCTGACAGGGTGATCAGGACTTTAACATGTGGAGGGGTCTTTTATAATCATAATAGGGTTTATTAGGAATGCACAATATTTCAATACTATATTGGGTATCTGACAATATTAGTGTTTTTTTTTGTTAATGTATTGCATATTAATTTCCCCTATTTTTACTTAAATGAATGTTAGATTATGACAAAGGTAATCTTTATTCATTTAAAAAACTTGTAATAATTTAATTAGGAAATTAATTTTATTTTTCAGTGTTTATTTTAAATTTATTTAACTATTTTTTACAACATTCATCATTTGTCAGGCATTGCTCTTATTGTTTATTTATAGAGAGTGTGATGGAAACAGATGAATTAAATATTTTGCACAATCTTTTGCACAATTTTATTTATTTGTAATTTTATGAATTTTATATTTATATATTTGTATATTTATCACACATTTATTATTTTTATTTATATAAATGTGGTCATGTATGTGTAGTTTAATATATATATATATATATATATATATATATATATATTAAATATTATTATTATTATTTTCGAAGTAAAAAAAACATTATTCTTTCGATTTTGAAATGGACACAAGGAGTAAGTATATCTTTTAAAATGCCAATGCAGAAATTGGCCAAAGTAGATAATCATGAAATAAAAAGTTAAATATTGGACAATTAATTAGTGATTGCGAAAGATATTGGTCTAATTTACAACCTAATGTACAAAAATTCTAAAAGTCGTATTTGATTAATTCTTTAATCTTGTATCTTCCAGGCGTCTTGTTCCAGTCTTAACGAATACCTGCGAGGGCCGTTGGGTCGCTACCTACTTAATGTGACGTCGGCCGCCGAGCAGTGCAGCAGAAACCTCTGTGGATTTCACGGCCGCTGCCTTCGCAAACAGCCCGACACGGACACATACCTGCATCTCAGCCCGAACACCCACAGCATAGAGCGGCAGGGAAACACGCTGAAGGTCTCGGGCCAGATGGGAGAAGAAGAGCTGAGCCGCGTGCGCGACGAGTTTCAGTGTCAGTGCTATAACGGCTACGTCGGCGACGACTGCAGCCAGAGGGATGCTGGGAATAGAGCCGCGCTCGTCTGGACCACGTTTTTGCAGGTTTTGCTGCTGCCGCTGCTCTTGATGGGGTTCCTGCACTGAGGAGTTCAGTGGAAGCGGTTTGAGGTCAATACGCCAGACTTTCTCGTCAAGAGATGTGCAACGTCAACGGCAGGAAGGCCTTTTGTTCGCTAGAATTTGAACAGAAATGGAGAATTTGACTGTGCGCGCTAACTCTGTGTACTGTATTTACAGCACAGCGGCAGCTCGGTGTGTTTTTGGTTCGAGTGCATCGCCCCCTGCTGCATGGGAGGATAAACTGCGACAGGTGGAATTGCGATTTTTGGCTAGGTTTGTGTATGTGCGATAGAAATTTTATCTTGTCTGTGTGCATTTTTTATAAAAAGTAATTGATGTGGTGGTTTCCGCTGTCATCCGAGGCCTTTTTTATTTCTTTGCTGCCTTTATACCTGCGTAAAACCAGTTGTGACCTTATTTCTGCTGTGTGTCACATGACCAGCTCCTTAAATGGACACATTTTGTTACTTGCAACGCTGCTGCCTCATTAAAGCCTCACTTCGATTGAAACATGTCTCCTGTCTCACATTTCACTCCAAAATTAAAAGAAATTACAGAAATTATTTTGAATGAGGAAAATGGAGCCAGTTGTAGGATCATTTTAATTTGTTAGCATTGTTTTTGATTTATTTTCATGACAGTTGTGTATTTTCCTCCCTGAAATTCTCATAATACATTTATTTTTATTATTATTCTCATAGTTTTGCATTTGTTTTCTTATAGTAAAAAGAAAATCATAATGATTTGTAAATTAAGTCACATTAAAGGCAATTCAACAAGGTATAAAATGTACATTATTATACTATAAATTATTCATATTAAATCAGTAATATTAAAATATGCTTGAAACCTGTTTTCCATGACAGTTGATTTTTTTCTTCTTTTTTTTTCAGTTACTTTCATAAACTACACTCCCAGAAATTATCGTAATGCATTTTTTAAATTATAATTTTTCTCAATGTGATTCTCATTATAGTAAATCATTTTATTACAGTAAAAAAGAAAACCATAATGATTGTATAAATGAAATCATAACACGACTATGACAATATAAAATTACATTTTAAATTATTATATTTTATTATACTATAAATGTTTGTTAAATTAATAATTCTAACATTTAAAATAGAATTTTGAATTCGTCTTTACGGTAATAAGAATAATTATCTAAATGGTCCTACAATTAGGTTTCTTTATGCAAAAATATAAGTTTTGTCATTTTCTTTTAATTTGGGGTGAAATATGATTTCATACATGTTCTTGACAGTTTTCTTAGACCACTGCTGGATAGTGAGGAATTTTTGAAAGTCTTGTAACTTCTTCTGCCAAAAACATGAATGTAAATGTCAAATCAGTGAACTGCGGTTCACAAGCGAATATGCCTTTTTATTTTTCTGCCTAGGTTGCACAAATCTGTTTTGAGGCAGGATTTCCCTTTAATTGCTGAACTTTGCATTTCTGCTCTTTATTTGTGTGGGATAAACTAGAAAGGCTTTATTCATGTTTCTAGCGTGAGTTTGTGTCATTACGGCAAGAAAAAAAACACCATCATAGATTGGTTTTGTTTTCCTGTAGTTATTTCTTGTCTTTGTAGTGCCTTTAAAGGCATAGTTCACCTAAAAATGAAAATTCTGTCATTTATGAACTTATTTTCAAACCTGTTTGACTGCTTTCTTTTCTGGACAACAAAGCAAATAATGATATAAATTTCTCATTGATTGAAGCTTCATTTTTATTTTCATACAATAGAATTTTGATACCAAATGATGCTTGTTTTGTCCAGATTGATACGTATACGTGAGTTATACAAGATCAATCGCTTTCTGGTTGAATTTTATCAGGTGTTTGGTGACTGTCAAGTGAATTGTTATATTTTTACAATAAATTTCATATTTAAAAGCAACCTCTTGCTTGTAATTTTGTAGTTTCACAAAGTAACTCCAGTAGAGTCCGAAACCATGTTGAAAAGCTGGGGTTTGTTTTATTAAACTTCAAACATTGAAAAGTGATGAGACATTATTTAGGAATCTGTTTCTAAATGTCGATTACCCCTCATCCTCACTAGCTAGTTTACGTTTCCTCTAGTTTCTTGTAGCCCTTGGTTTCTTGTTTTCCAGGTCCTGCTCCACTTCTGAGGGGGTAGTCGACGGTGCCAAAGGGAACATTACGGGCTGGCAGCACAGAGAACGCCTTGTGTTATAACTCAAACCAGACATCCAGTCTTATTCTCTCCCTCCAGCGGGGCCTTTGCTCTGGGATCTTCCGTGTGTGTGTGAATAATACTGGAATCTGTTGGGAATCGCACTGCAATATGTCCACATGTCTAAGCCTATACGTCATCGGTACAATATTACACGTGGCTCTGCTGAACAATGGCACTTATTTTTCTCTTTATCTGACTAGAAAAGAAAGTAAAACTATGCCATGATTGCTGTCGTCAAATTGCTGTCCTTGTGACTATTGTACCATAGTAAAGTAATAGTATCAAATGGTAATTCTTATTTAGCAATAAATGTATTAGTATTAGATGCTGATATATAGATAGACAGACGGACGGACAGACAGATAGATAGATAGATAGATAGAAGAGAGACAGAACGACAGACGGATAGATAGATGCACTGTAAAAAAAATAAATTATTCTGGCAATCACAGCTGCCAAAATTATTTAGTAAAAACTACAGAAAAACTGTAAACACATTTACAGAACAAAGCTGTCAAATTTACAGTATGAAACTGTAATTTACAAAGAGTCTAAAACGTTCGGAACCATTGTTCACATTCACCCGTTTCCACACGGAACTGTTATTGTGTGTAACACGTTAACGCCGCGCTACTGACACTACATGCGAATTATGATCAGTACCAAACTTTCAGACAGTCATCGATTATTGAATATTTACAGCATTTCGTATACTTTATAGGTAAGTACAAAATGCACGACATAGCTGTCATGTTTTTGCGTTTATCGGCAGGTTGGTTGCAGCAGCAGCACGTCTGCGCACTTTGTTTTAGCGACGTTATTTAGATGTAGACTTTTATGCATTAACTAAAAATTTTAATTATGCATAGTTTGTTTTAATGTGCAAGTGTTTATGTAGTCGATCATGTATTTTAGATATTTTCGTTTTCTTTCTTTTTTTATGTCACCGGGTTAAAATGGAGTCTGGGGGTTTAATCTGCTGTGATTAATGAGATTAATGGATGTTCATTGTGTCAGTTTGTTAAACCGAGTGTGAATGTTTTATTTGCTGTAATTGAATGGGTTTACATGCAGATGATGAATTTCTTCCGCAACCGGCTGGTGGTTTTGGGGCTGGTGTTGCTGGCCACAGTGCTGCTGTATCTGCTGCTGCCCTCCATGCGGCAGGGGAGCATGGAGCCGTCTCTGGAGGTGCAGCAGCGGATGGGGCTGATCGCCGCCTCTCCTCCGCCGCCGCCGCCGCCAAACAGCATCAACATCACGGTCAGGACCGGACAGCTGCCCGGGGACCCGCCGCTCTTCTTCAGGGAGGCTCTGCCTGTGGACAGCACTGGACGACAGATAGTGCCCAGGTCAGGTTACTTCATAATTTAAGTTTTATGCCATATAATGACTGTATTGAGCTGCATAGATAGACATCAGTTTTGGCGCATTATTTGCACGTTCCAAATTTACATCATAAAGCTGTATAGAATTAAATCTGATTCGTTCTTCAGTTCGTAACCATTAAAAATCTAAATTATGTCTATGTAGCAAGGCATTGTAGCAGCCCTTACAAGAATTAACCATAGTTTTATTATAGTAAAAGTATAGTAACCATGTTTTTGTTTTTTTTACATATTTATTACTATTTGTATAACCACAGTATTACTACAAATACCACGGTTAAACTATGGTAAGTATTGCAAAACCACGGTTCATTTGTGGTGACTATGATTTAACTATTAACAATGTTTTTTTTTGGTTTTGTTGTAGTGAAACTTGTTAAAATGTTGTAAAGGAAAATGCAACATTATAGCCTACATTTTAAAATTATTCTAAAATTATTGTATAATCATTTACTAATTTCTCTGCACAATTATATCCCATATCCACAATTTTATCCCATCCCATAATGATTTAGAAACATTGAACCTTGCATTCGCTTGCAGAACTTTTGTATTCTCTTGCAAAATATTGCATTCCGAAGAAACTTTGCATTCGCTCGCAAATCTTTTGCCTTTTCTTGTAAAATATTGAGATCACAGAGAAACTTTGCATACACTTGCAGAACTTTTGTGTTCTCTCACAAAATATTGTTTCCCTAAGAAACCCTGCTTTTGCTCACAAAACTTGTTCTCTTGCAAAATATTGTGTTCACAGATAAACATTTGTGTTTTCTTGTAAAACTTTTGATTTCTCTCAAAATATATTTTTCCCCCGAGAAACTCAGGGCCTTTTTCTCGCAAAACTTTTTTTATTCTCTCGTTAAATGTTGTGTTTAATGAGAAAGCTTGCTTTTGCTTGTTACTTTTGGCTTCTCTTGCAAAATATTGTTTAACAAGATACTTTTGTGTTTTCTTGCAAAATGTTGCGTTTCCCCCGAGAAACCTTGCTTTCGCTTGCAGAATCAGTTTGCTATAGTAACTTTGCAGAAGCAAAACTTTCGCCCTCACATGAAATTCCCAACTGCACACTGACTGGATTTCGCCTGCAGAAGTTATTAGTATGAGTGCGTTCTGGCTGGTTGCTCGGCAGTGACTGAGGCGTTTTGGCTGGTTGCTTGAAAGTTTGATAGATAGAAGAACAGATAGACAGTGGTATTTTAATGAAAACTATGGTAACCATGATGATTTTCGAACTTACAAAATTCTGCATATAAGTATTATGACCTATTCTTACATAACAGTAAAGATTCAGAAACTGTCTCTCCTCTCCATCAGGCTGCAGATGGTGCTTCTTCATGGTCAGGCCTTCACCTCTAAAACTTGGGAGGAGTTGGGCACCCTCAGCCTGCTGGCTTCCAATGGGTACCAAGCTCTCGCTCTCGACCTGCCCGGTACTTATAATTCACTTTATTGATGTTCTTGATATGCTGTTTTTATATATTAAAAACATATAAAGCAGATCACTAAATCGTCTTGTTTCTTGTCAGGTTTTGGGAATTCTCCAGACTCCGAGTCGGTAAAGTCGGATCAGAGCCGCATGGACCTGCTAAAGCGTTTTCTGGAGTCTCTGGGCGTGCGAGCACCAGTCTTACTGAGCCCGTCTATGAGCGGTCATTACGCCCTGCCGTTCCTCCAGAAACACAGCGCCCAGCTGCACGGCTTTGTGCCCATCGCCCCCGTGGGCACCCGCGGCATCACCTCACAGCAGTACCGCGACATCCAGGTGTCGTATTTCTTTCGATTCATCTCACATTTAAGAATTTCTTGATTTTAATGCTTGGTTTTAATTCTCACTTCTCATCTGTATGACAGACTCCTACACTGGTCATATATGGAGAGTTAGACACCAATCTGGGTGCCCAGTCCCATAAGAACCTGATTCAGCTACCTCATCACACCGTGGTGAAGCTGGCAGGAGCGCGACACGCCTGTTACATGGACAAACCCCGCGAGTTCCACCGCGCTCTGCTCGACTTCCTCAGCAAACTCGAATGAGGGTCGGAGAGAGTGAGAACGGGTCGAACAAACATGTGAAAAGACTTTGGAAGAGACTGAGTGAAGAAATAGACAAGAAAACGATGAACAGGACTACGGTGTAGCTGTAAAACCAGTCCTGAAATGTAACACACACCTGAACGTTCTATCAGCCATCCACATCTGCTCACTCCTTATAATTTCCCTGCGTGCGCCATCAAGAGATGAGATATTATAATACATCAAACAAACAAAACTTCTGCAGAGTTACTATAGTAACGCTTCTTTTGTAGATTGTAAACATCCTTTTATCAATTTTGACACAGTTGCATGTAATGGCCCGTCTGAAGGTTGTTACATTTTCCAGCCTGAGGGTTGTTCTGTAATGCCGTTCCCATGATTTCCAGTCTGAGGAATATTCATGTAACAACACGATAGCCATGGTTTCCAGTCTGAGAGTTATTCCGTAACGCTGTTGCCATGGTTTCTTTCCAAAAGAGTTCTGGAACTCTGTTGCCAGGGATGTTCCTGTAACGCAATTGCCATGGTTTCCAGTCTGAGAGTTATTATGTTGCACTGTTGTCATGGTTTCTGGTCTGACAGGTGTTCTGTAACATAGTTGCCATGGTTTCCAATCTGAGAGTAATTCCATAATGCTGTTGCCATGGTTTCTGGTCTGACAGATTTTTCTGTAACATAGTTACCATGGTTTCCTTTCTGAGAGTCGCTCTGTAATTCCTTTTCCAGGGATGTTAGTGTAACACAATTGGCATGGTTTCCAGTCTACGCTGTTGGCATGGTTTCTGGTCTGACGGATTTTCCTGTAACATAGTTACCATGGTGAATTATTCTGTAATGCTGTTGCCATGGTTTCCATTCTGAGAGTTGCTCTATAATGCAAGTACGTTGCATCGCTGTTTCCATGGTGTCTTGTCTAAGGAATGTTCCTGTAATGCAGTTGTCATGGTTTCTTATCTTTGGGTTGATCCCGTAAAATGGTTGCCATGGTTTCCAATCTGAGAAATGTTCCTGTAAATAAGTTGCCATGGTTTTCTTTCTGCGGGATGTTCCTGTAACACAATTGTCATGGTTTCCAGTCTGAGAGTTATTCTGTAACGCTGTTGCCATGGTTTTTGCTCTGACAAATTTTCCTGTAACATAGTTGCCATGGTTTCCTTTCTGAGGGATGTACATGTAACACAGTTGCCATGGTTTTTAGTCTGACAGTTGCTTTCAATAACATAAATGCCATGGTTTGCATTCTGAGGATTGTTCTTGTAACACAGGTGCCATGTTTTTTGGTCTTTGGCTGTTCCTATAATAGGAAATTCATGATTTCCTGTATGAGGGTTATTTTTGTTATACAATTGTCATGGTTTTCTGTAACAACAAGAGTCACATAATGCCAAAAATCAGTGTCATGACTGTCATAACCATCGAATATGCTTGACATGTAACTGAAGTCATCAATCCTACAAGAACATCTCAGAGAAGAAAACAGCATTCCTCATTTTTGGCTCATATTGGTTTGTCTTATCATCAAGTGAAATCATGCAGAGTGTTCACACCAGCAGTTGGCACATACATACATAATGTAGCATGTCCATGTGTGAAAGACTCAACACATGGTTTTAGAAGTGCAAAAATAGAGAGAATATTTGCAGTACTGGACGCCTGTCATGCCTGTAAATTCAGTTTTTCGTTATCAGTAGTTGTCAGACTCATACTGGCAGTAGATTATTTCTTGCAATAAATAGAAAATTTCCTGAGACTGCAGAGAAGAAAAAGTGTTCATTACATTACCACACCTAAAAATGTAGGTGTTCATTACATATTTATTATTTATTGCTTAAAGCTTCTACATGACAGAAACTGTAATGTGTGTGGTATTTATGTGCTGTGATCTGTTGTTTTCTTTGTTTATAGCTTGTAAATATGAATATGTTTTAGAGGACTGTGAGGCACCTCCGACCTGTAAATATTTCCAACATCACGAATCTTCAACCTGAAGGGATCTGTCATTGGGACTGAATTCAGATTCTGGTGTGCATGGTACTGCAGAGTCATGAAACATGCTTTTGTTCAATGCAAAATAAAGTTCATTAACATTAATGTTCTGGGTTTGTGAATTAATGGACATGCACCACAAGGCACATCAGGTACAAACAAAAAATTGTAAGGGGTCTATTGTAAGTTCAAGTGCACTAAATGAAGTCAAAGTTTATTTATCAAAAATATGCAAATATGAACTAAACCACAAAATAAACGTCATTCTGTAAAATAAGTATAATGAACTACGCAAAAAACATTTCAATCACTTCACTGAATACCTTCCGGATAATAAATAAATGATTATTACCTAACAATCCATCTGTTTTCAAATCCACATTCATATGAATATCATGACATTGATGTCTGTCAAAACAATAACGTGCACAATACACAGCAGAACTTTGAGAAGCAGGGGTCCAGGGAGTACACGCATTTCATGGAAGTCCCACACTAATGGAAGTTTTGACTAGAGCAGAAAATGGCGGTCTGAGTAGCTTCAACATGTTGTCTGTCAGAGACCGTAACATACCTAATACATAATGCACGCGAGTATAAATTTATTCTTGACTTGCTGAAATTGACAGGTATTTTCTTCTCAACTGTTTAAAAGATTAAGGCAATAATCAAAGTTTGATAAAATGTTGTATAGTTTTGCAATAAAAGATGATACATTTTAAAAAAAGATTTGTTACATTTATTTACCCCTTTGCAGATTTTAAGCTATATATATTAGTGCTGCCAAATGATTAATCACATCCAAAATAAAAGTTTTTGTTTACATAATATATGTATGTGTACTGTGTATATTTATTATGTCTATATAATTTATATTATATATAAACATATTTAATATATAAAAACAAAAACGTTTCTTTTGGATGTGATTAATCGCAATTAATCGTTTGACAGCACTAATATATATATACATATAATCGTATTAATAGTAGTATAATTATTATAATAGTAGTATAATTGTAGTATTATTATTATTATTATCATAGAGTCATTTCTGTGAACTTCAAAGAAATAAAAAAAGAGAAATTATAAAATCAAGCTAACATGGAAATGCTTATATAATGCTTATTTGCTTATATATATATAGACTATAATAAAATTTACTTTTTAAGAATATTTAAAAATACTTTCTTAAAATCTTAAATTTTAAGAAAAAGCAAGAAAGTAAAGAAAGATTACTCGTGTTTTGACCACGTGTGTGTGGGCGTGGCCAGGCGGAATCGAATAATGCAGACGTCATGACGCACACCATGCATCTCTCTTCGGGAAGATGGCTGCTGTGTACATGATGCGAAACTGAATGGACGGAAAACAGCACAATATTTCTGAAAATCCCCCCTCTTCCCTCCTCTGTATCCCACTCCACGAAGCCGATTTTAACCTAGTGTGAAGAACAAGGATGATAATATGACCCAGAAAAAGAAGAAGCGAGTGAATCGCAGTTTGTTACTGGCGAAGAAGATCATCATCAAGGATGGAGGAACGGTGAGTGTCTGCTGGATTCAAACACAACAAACACCTCAGATACCACGATCGAAGTCTTAAATAGACCATACATAAGTATTATATTAATGTTTGAAGGACAAAATGCTTTGAGCACACATTTGAGGAGTGTAACTGACATTCATGGCTGTAAACATCAGCATTTACTTCCTGTAATGAGCAATAAATCACATTACATGCATAAATCTGAAAATTATAGGTGTTTGATGACACATTAGGTTTAAAGCTGTCATAACTCATGGCTGTAAACTTTAAATAGTTATATACTTTACTATTATGACATGTATTAGTATTGCTAAGCCTAGTTTTACCTTTTTTATGGTAGTAAACCAATACCGTGATAAATATCAAAGTACAATGTTATTATCATCCTATGCTATTATACTGCCGTAGTATTGATTTGTAAAAGTAGATATGTGAAACTTCATATCTGTGATTTGAGTATATAGTCTGTCAGACGACTCATAATAATCATGTCTAAGTTTACAAGGTTTGGATATCTGAATGAATTTGTCATGAAATGTACCTCTTGAATGTCCTGAAAATAGTGTTATATACTATTAATATGTTGAATTAGCTTTTAAATGTAAAATTCAGTACATAGTATTTGTAATTTGAGCATAAGTTTTAGTAATTTTGTTCGGTGCTTTTGTAAGTTTTAATAGTTTTTGTGTACATTTTTCGATTTTATTTCAGTTTTAGTAATTTTAGTATTATATTTCAGTTAGTCCTCAAGGCAACATTTCTAATTTTTTAAGTTTTAGTAATTTTAGTTACTAAAATTACTTGTTTTACTTCAGTTGAATTTCCGTTTAAGTTTTTCATTTAATATTTATATTTCGATTACTGAAAATGATTTTTAATAGTTTCCATTAACAATAACAATTCTGCCTCAAAACAGCCATTTCTTTACAAATAAACCATTGATAATAAATATTATAGTGGTCAGTAATGTGTAAAATGCTATAAACTCAAATAAGCTCCTCACATGTGGTCAGTCCCATCGAGTTGCAGATTATTTGCTTAAAATTTTCATCTTCTTACACACGTCGACAGAAACGACTGGCTTTTTCCCATGACAGAAGCAGACATGTTATCAAATGTCCTGCTCACTGGCTGTCAAGAGTCGCAATTTTTCATGTTTTTATTAAAATTGTAGGTTGTAATGGGTCTAAATTCAAACCTAGTTCCTCTTTGGATGTGTTTATCTTGCCTGCAGCACAAAATAAGCCAGAATCTGCAGAGGTCGGCACTCAAAAAACAGGTGCATGATTCCTGTCACGAAAACGTTTAATTCTCTATTTTGATAGATTAGGCCTCAAACAGTCCTGGGGGCTGTTTCATAAAACAAGTTTACCAAGTAGGCCAGGTTTATTTAAGTTAGTCTGACTTATTTTGAACCAAATCAATTGACAGTAAGTCAGACTAACTTAAATAAACCTGGCTTATTTGGTAAACTTGTTTTATGAAACAGGCCCCTGATCATGTCATCTCAGTGTCAAAACCAAAATGAAGCTTTAAAGGATGTGTAATAATACTGGTTAGTTTCTTTACTGTGGTTGACGTCTCTGGTTCTTCTCTCTCCAGCCTCAAGGCTTTGGTTCCCCCAGTGTTTATCATGCCGTCATCGTCATATTTCTGGAGTTCTTCGCTTGGGGTTTGCTGACAGCACCTACTTTGGGAGTAAGTTGTGGTTGTTTTTGTGTTAAATCGAGATATTATTTTCATATCAGGTGACGTTTATTTCATGTTACGGGTGTTAGAAACCCATTGTATGCCTCTGTTGTTATATTGTGTAATATGATCATGCAGGAAAGCTTCAAAGTTCAAAATACCCTCGTATGGGCATCATAACGGATGCTGTTTTGTGTCTCATATGTCTGCAGGCTCTTCATGAAACATTCCCGAAACACACGTTTCTCATGAACGGCTTGGTTCAGGGGGTCAAGGTATCATCTGCAACATCATAATGTTTACGTTCTGATAATCCAGTGTATGATTCATTAACAGCATGTTTTTGTTCGCAGGGTCTGCTGTCGTTTTTAAGCGCTCCTCTGATTGGTGCTCTGTCAGACGTGTGGGGAAGGAAGTCGTTTCTTTTACTCACCGTGTTCTTCACATGTGCTCCAATTCCTTTATTGAAGATCAGCCCATGGTACGCTGTGTTTCTTTTCTTTTTTTTTGGACACAAAATAAAAGATTATGTATAGTTATTTTTGCATTTTTTAGTAATTTCATTATTTGACTTTATATTAATTTAATATTTATAGTTTTCTATATTTAGTTTAATAATTTTAATAGTTTAGTTGCATCCTTTTTCCATTTAAAAATATTTACATTTTGTTTTAATGTATTTTTATTTCATTATTTAAAATTTTTAGTAATTTTAGTATTTAATTTGATTTAATTTATCATTATAATTAATATTTTTTAAAATGTATTATTAGATTTTACATAAAAAAAATGCAAATTAGATGTGTACAGTATTGATATATATATTTTTTTTATTTTTCATATTTTCTGTGTCTAGTGTCAAAATAAAGAAATACATTTAAACAAAAACAACTTTATTTTTATTGTAATGTAATATACTGATTGTAATATTGGTTAGTAGTCGATACAGATCATCTCAAAAAGCCTAAATATCAGTCTCACTGATATATCGGTTTGTTTGTATTTTGTAACACAAATGCACATCTTGAATCACATGCATTTACAATTCCTGTTGTGTTTTAGGTGGTACTTTGCCGTTATCTCTGTATCTGGAGTGTTTGCTGTTACCTTCTCAGTTATATTCGCTTATGTGGCTGACATCACCCAAGAGCATGAGCGCAGTATGGCTTACGGCATGGTACGTATAACCCATCAAGTCATCATCATCTCTCTTTTTGCCGCTTTGTTTTGTATTAAAGGGATAGTTCACTTTGAAATTAAAATTTGGTATCTATCAGCTTACCCCAAGGGCATCCAAGATGTAGGTGTATTTTTTTCTTCAGTAGATCCAATTTTGATGTTTTTAGGTCAAACCGTTCTAGTCTGTCAGTCATATAATGGCAGGTATAGGTAACTTTCTCTATAAGAGGGAAAAAGAACATGCACAGAGAAATCCAAATTAAACAATTCCCCATCGTAACTACACATTGATGGCCTAAGACACGAAACGAGCGGTTTGTGTGAGAAAACGAACAGTATTTATATAGTTTTTTACCTCTTGTACACAACCATGTCCAAGTGATCTGAGTGCGCACACGCATCCGGTGTGTGACGTGTGTGTGCACACGCTCTGGCTCACGCTGCATTCACACGGTGCGTCGGCGTCAACGCTTGACGGAGGGCGTGTCTGAAGCGTGGTGCTGACGCAACTTTTCAAGCGCCAACGGAGGCGTCAGCCAATCAGATCGCCTCATGCAAATACCCAATCCTGGTCATGCAACACCAGAGAAGTATGTGATTGTTTGTTGTAACTATGATGGCGCGTCAGCACCACGCTTCAGACACGCCCTCCGTCAAACGTTGACGCCGATGCCCCGTGTGAATGCAGCGTGAGAGCACACACCGGATGCGTGTGCGCACTCAGATCACTTGGACATGGTTGTGTACAAGAGGTAAAAAACTATATAAATACTGTTCGTTTTCTCACACAAACCGCTCGTTTCGTGTCTTAGGCCATCAATGTGTAGTTACGATTGGGAATTGTTTAATTTGGATTTCTCTGTGCATGTTCTTTTTCCCTCTTATAGAGACAGTGACCTATACCTGCCATTATATGACTGACAGACTAGAACGGTTTGACCTAAAAACATAAAAATTGGATCTACTGAAGAAAAAAAGACACCTACATCTTGGATGCCCTTGGTGTAAGCTGATAGATACCAAATTTTAATTTCAAAGTGAACTATCCCTTTAAGGTCTCTGTTCTTCCTCCAAAAGGTCTCGGCCACGTTTGCAGCGAGTCTGGTGATCAGCCCGGCCATCGGCGCGTACCTGAGTCAGGTGTATGGAGACAGTCTGGTAGTAGTTCTAGCTTCGGCCATCGCTATGCTGGACATCTGCTTTATCCTGGTGGCCGTGCCCGAATCGCTGCCGGAAAAGATGAGACCGGCGTCCTGGGGCGCCCCAATCTCATGGGAACAAGCAGACCCCTTCGCTGTAAGTAGATTTGACCTTTTTGAGCTCGTTTAAATTGAATAATCTACTGAATAATCAGTTTTATTAAATTAACTGCATTGCAAATATAGTAACTTGAGCGTGAGTGTTGGCTGGAAATGTGCATTTTAAAAACAGAGGACGCCACGCAACACTTCACTCATATCCTGTGTGGTTTTCTGTAGAGAAGCGTTTTTACGCCCATTTCCCCTCGACAGCATGAGGTGTCAACATAATGGAGTTTTCTGAACGCGTGTCATATAAGGCTGTTTTCACACGTGGTTTGTTCTAAGGAGTTCCTCTGAAGTCTGTTAGAGTTTCCCACAAGATTATTCTTGGTTTTGATTGGTTAATACAGTCCTGCCAAACTTAGAAGTCACATTTTAAGGTTGGCTGTAACGCATGTGAGCTCAAAGCACATAAACGAATGCAAAGCGAAAGATCTCAAATAGAGTTAGTACAGCATGTGTATGTGCCGTACCTTTTAGTGTTTTTATTATAATAATTTTTTTTTATCTTCCAATAAACTCATAACTATATATATTATTTTTAATTTTAATGTTAAAATTTGCAAGGATATCTGAATGTATTTGTCATGAAGTGTATCTCTTTTAATATTATTTATATACTACTCATATTTTGAATTAGCTTTTATATTTCCATTTCTCACTTTTATTATGATCTTAGTCAGTGCCGATCCTAGACTTCTGGGGGCCCTACGCAAAACTGTGTCGTGGGGGGGGGGGGGTGGATGAAACGCATTTGTCCGTGTTTCACTCCGTCTCGAATCGTGCTCATGGAAAGCGCTCGAGAAACAATCTCTTCCGTAGCTCGTACGCTTTCAACTCGTTTTTTTTTCTCAAACAAGAGACTGTACGACATTCACGTTACATGATTTGACTGATTTTTACGTAGAGAGGGTGACAGCGCACCGCATTAAAAGAAATGAAAATTAAATTAAAAGAAATTATGTGCTTTTGTAAATTTTATTAGTGTTTGTGTAAATGTCTATTTTGCAATTTTATAACCTTTAGTTGTTAAATTTTGTATTAGTTTATATACCTAAAAAAAAATTATATAAATTATAAAATTTCATATGTATTTATTTTATGTATTTATTTCATAATTATTTATTATAAAATAATTATATTATTATTTTAATATTAATTTTATGATGTAATAATTAATAGATTTTTTTCATCTCAGACTGCATTAGTACAGCACATCGTGTGCAATATTTATATAAATAGAGATGTGTATTTAGTAAAATTCTAACCAATGCATTTTTATATATATATATATTATTGACCAATAAACTAATAAATGACTGATATTAAAATTCTAGAAATTTGTAAATAAATTTAAACACTAAAAACTAAAACCAGTATTTTTAAAAGCTAAGGCCCGGTTTCACAGACAGGGTTTAGACTAAGCCAGGATTAGGCTATAGTTCAATTAGGACATTGAAGTAATTTTTATAAACGTGCCTCAGAAAAAAACATTACTGGTGTGCATTTTGAGACAAAATAAAGGCACTGATATATTTTAAGATCAGTCGGTGCAAGTTTCTTTCAGTTGAAACAGCTCAGACTTACATTTTAGTTTGGGATTACGCTTAAGCCTGGTCTGTGAAACCGGGGGTAAATGTGTTAGATATATAAAGAGTAAAATTCTGTTGCACAATTAAATATCCAATATCCATATTACATTTTTTAAAAATTTGATACATTTAAAAAACGTCTTTATATTTACACACAGTTTTTCTCTACAATTTGATGGGTCAAGACTCATTGGTTCTGCTCATCTAATTTTTATAGAACCACTGATAAAAATTTGAGCGAAACCAAATAGAGTAAATTGTAAAATTGATGAGGTTATGTTAATCTCTGAAAAAAGTTTAATATCTGAAGAATTGTTTGGTGCCAATTTGAAAATTTCTCTTAAAATATTTCCTGAGAAGTCAATACAGAATAAATATGTATGTAAATTGTTCAAAGAGCTGTTCTTAAATCAAGAAGAGTGTTAAATTACATTCACACACAGTTTGTTATAGACGTCAATATCTTTCTCTCTGCAGTCTCTGAGGAAAGTGGGTCAGGACTCGACGGTTCTGCTCATCTGTATAACAGTGTTCCTGTCGTATCTGCCTGAGGCTGGTCAATACTCCAGCTTCTTCCTCTATCTGCAGCAGGTACGGCAAGAGACAGATTTCATTTATCTCTGTGGTTAATCTTTAACTCGCTGTTTAATTGTGTTTACTGGGTTAAGTCTGGTTTATCGAAATCCTGTTAGCAAAGGGACCGTAAAGTTTTATTGTTTTATCCTCTTATGCAGATCATGGGATTTTCACCTGAAAGTGTCGCAGCTTTCATCGCTGTCCTAGGATTGCTGTCTATTGTTGCACAGGTCAGTATTTTCCTAATAAAGGACTTTACGTCATTATTTTTTAATGTGGATTGTTAAATGTGTCTTTTTTCATCTACAGACTGTAGTATTAAGCTTACTAATGCGTTCCATCGGGAACAAGAACACAATTTTGCTGGGATTGGGATTTCAGATTTTGCAACTCGCCTGGTACGGGTTCGGATCGGAGCCTTGGTAAGACCGAAAGCCTAAGTTTTCATTTCTAAAATTGATAAAAAAATTAAATTCAGCTTAATGAATAATGTAACACGTAATGACTCTTTACTAATGGCATCGTTTCCAATCTCCAGGATGATGTGGGCAGCTGGAGCTGTTGCCGCCATGTCTAGTATCACTTTCCCTGCTGTTAGCGCCCTGATTTCCCGCACAGCCGAACCGGATCAACAAGGTTGGTTTTCCAGAGATATATGATGTTACAGATGCAGGATTATTCTTTAAGGCTGACTGTAAAGCTCTTGTTCTGTAGGTGTGGGTCAGGGTATGGTTACGGGAATCCGTGGGCTGTGTAACGGTTTGGGTCCGGCTCTCTACGGTTTCATCTTCTACATCTTTCATGTCGAGTTGGACAAAGTTCCAGAGAAAGAACCGGATGTAACGCATCACCATGATCACCACCAACAGGTAAGTCACCGCACATTGTTGAATTTAACTGAACCACGCTGATAGCGGTTTACTGACAATTTAGTTTTTTTTTAATGGATAAATTACTTTTTGATAACAGCAGGGGTGCAAACTTGTCACCTTTCGGCGAAATTCGCCGTTTTCACCTTGAAATAGGTCATTCACGTGAATCGTGTAGATCTGTAAAAAAAATTAAATTGAGGAGGAGGGGGGGGGGTCTTTGTCGTCAGATCTGCCAGTCATCTGTGTCACGTCACCTGCAGCGTCTTTTCCCCCTGTTGGCAATGGACCCGCCCTACTCTGTCTCTGATTGGCTTACCTTGGGGTCGAAGCCCACACCAGTGCGGGCTGTCTCCTATTTTCTTTATGACCGCGAAAAGAACTAAAAATACTCTTGTCAGTTTTGATTGTACAGATACGAATAAGGTATCATTTGAATCTGCAAAGGGTCTCCTTTTATTTCTGTATAGTCATAATAACAACGAAATTATGTGCTTTTCTAAAATTAATAAAATAAACGGGGTGCGTTCTCTGTCACCTTTCTTCACAGACACGTAAATAAAACAACCTGAATCTCCGCGAATATTCGCCTCAAATACATGAGAAATATATGTATAGAAAGCTTAAAATGTCTACTTATAAATGAAGTAAGTCACGTCCAAAACAAATATTCAATGTTAAAGTAATCCATATGAAACTCATTATATCTAATACGGTCACGGTCACGCCCATGCGCCGTTCGCGCCTTTCAGATTCAAACATCCACGTGAGGCATGCACAAATGTAAACACATAAGTTCATCCCGGCCAGAGCATGTGAGCGGAGCGTGCGAAATATAGTCGGAGCGCGGAGCGGATTTTTATCCAAAGGCCGGAGCGATCGCTCTGTCTCGCTCCTGTTCCGCTCCGATACCGCTCACACCACGAGTCTAGGGCATGCACAAATCCACCCAGAATTAACACGCCTTCAACAATTAACAAAACTGTCAGCCTACACTTCAAAAATCGTTCGTTGTGAAGGAGAGATGGAGTTCGTGAAATATTTCCAAAAGCAAACCGACAGGTCATACAGGTGCACAATTCCTGTCAAAAAAATAGATGATAACGATGTTGAACATGATCAGGAATGTGGTGATACGATTTCAGTAAGTAAGGATTCGTATTTTAATCTAAAAAGACACATCATGCGGAAACATGAAGAACATGGGGAGGCCAGAGCAAAACGTGAGCATTTTGAATATGGTTGAAATAGGAAATATTGGCTAATAATCAATTAAATAAGTTTTGTCATACGAATATTTTAATGTAGCCTACTTAACCCTGTCCGTGATTTTTTATTTCATAGAGAAAGAGATATAAATATATGTTCTATTTTGACTGATGTTGCTGTGAGTTCTTTATAGGATATAGGCTGCGTGGCGGACGCGTGTTGATTTTCCTTTCCGCACCTATGTTAACAGATTAGAGCAGCCACACTGCCTGCGGAATATGCACGTATCAGGTGCGCGGTCCAAACACACCGCAACCGCGGCCCCGCGACAGAATAGAAGTGAAGCGGATTTTTCCGCAGCAGTTACGCAACAAACCCGCTCCACGTCCGCCACGCAGACAGTGTGTCCCAAGGCTTCGGTTGAAAACGGCAGGTGTTAGGCATGCAGAGGAATTTTAAATGTGAGCGAGCGTGGAGCGATTTCACCGGAGCGGGATGAAATTGTAGGTGAGCGGGGAGCGGAAATGAGCGGAGCGGTCTGCTGTGACTTTGAGCGGTGGAGCGGGGGAGCGAACACCCACGTGAGCGAGGAGCGGGAATTCTCACTGCTCAGCTCCGCTCACATGCTCTGATCCCGGCTACTTTCTGTTTCTGGAAGAAGATCTGCTGAGAGAAATAACCCAGAATTTCTAAATGCGTGTTTGTTTGTTTGTTTTTTTCCTTCAGAGCACATAAACAATATACACTATGAAAATGCCAGGTGTTGTAATGTTTTTGTAAATAATTATCTTCTTCATTACTTCAGTCTTACTCCAAGTGTAACAATATACACTACAGGTGCTGGTCATATAATTAGAATATCATCAAAAAGTTGATTTATTTCACTAATTCCATTCAAAAAGTGAAACTTGTATAATGTATACATTCATTCCACACAGACTGATATATTTCAAGTGTTTATTTCTTTTAATTTTGATGATTATAACTGACAACTAATGAAAACCCCAAATTCAGTATCTCAGAAAATTAGAATATTACTTAAGACCAATACAAAGAAAGGATTTTTAGAAATCTTGGCCAACTGAAAAGTATGAACATGAAAAGTATGAGCATGTACAGCACTCAATACTTAGTTGGGGCTCCTTTTGCCTGAATTACTGCAGCAATGCGGCGTGGCATGGAGTCGATCAGTCTGTGGCACTGCTCAGGTGTTATGAGAGCCCAGGTTGCTCTGAAAGTGGCCTTCAGCTCTTCTGCATTGTTGGGTCTGGCATATCGCATCTTCCTCTTCACAATACCCCATAGATTTTCTATGGGGTTAAGGTCAGGCGAGTTTGCTGGCCAATTAAGAACAGGGATACCATGGTCCTTAAACCAGGTACTGGTAGCTTTGGCACTGTGTGCAGGTGCCAAGTCCTGTTGGAAAATGAAATCTGCATCTCCATAAAGTTGGTCAGCAGCAGGAAGCATGAAGTGCTCTAAAACTTCCTGGTATACGGCTGTGTTGACCTTGGACCTCAGAAAACACAGTGGACCAACACCAGCAGATGACATGGCACCCCAAACCATCACTGACTGTGGAAACTTTACACTGGACCTCAAGCAACGTGGATTCTGTGCCTCTCCTCTCTTCCTCCAGACTCTGGGACCCTGATTTCCAAAGGAAATGCAAAATTTACTTTCATCAGAGAACATTACTTTGGACCACTCAGCAGCAGTCCAGTCCTTTTTGTCTTTAGCCCAGACGAGACGCTTCTGACGCTGTCTGTTGTTCAAGAGTGGTTTGACATGGACCCTGAAACCCATGTCTTGCATACGTCTGTGCATAGTGGTTCTTGAAGCACTGACTCCAGCTGCAGTCCACTCTTTGTGAATCTCCCCCACATTTTTGAATGGGTTTTGTTTCACAATCCTCTCCAGGGTGCAGTTATCCCTATTGCTTGTACACTTTTTTTCTACCACATCTTTTCCTTCCCTTCGCCTCTCTATTAATGTGCTTGGACACAGAGTTCTGTGAACAGCCAGCCTCTTTTGCAATGACCTTTTGTGTCTTGCCCTCCTTGTGCAAGGTGTCAATGGTCGTCTTTTGGACAACTGTCAAGTCAGCAGTCTTCCCCATGATTGTGTAGCCTACAGAACCAGACTGAGAGACCATTTAAAGGCCTTTGCAGGTGTTTTGAGTTAATTAGCTGATTAGAGCGTGGCACCAGGTGTCTTCAATATTGAACCTTTTCACAATATTCTAATTTTCTGAGATACTGAATTTGGGGTTTTCATTAGTTGTCACTTATAATCATCAAAATTAAAAGAAATAAACACTTGAAATATATCAGTCTGTGTGGAATGAATATATACATTATACAAGTTTCACTCTTTGAATGGAATTAGTGAAATAAATCAACTTTTTGATGATATTCTAATTATATGACCAGCACCTGTATATTCAAAAGCTTGTAGCATATAGAAATTAAAACTTTTATTTAGCACACAAGTAATGATAAAGACATTTATCATGTTACAAACTATGCTGTTCTTCTGAACTTTCTATTCATCAAAGAAAAAGAAAAAAAACTTCTCAACTCTTTTCAACAGAATAATAATAATAATAAATGTTTTTTTGAGCAGCAAATCAGAATATTAGAATGATTTCTGAAGGATTATGTGACTGGAGTAAAGATGCTAAAAAGTCAGCTGTGAAAGACAGCTTTGTTTGTTCCTAATAAACTGTTTAACTGCACTCGCAAGTGAATCTCAAGTTATTTTGTGTGATTGCTAAATATACTAAATAAACTACAAACAAAAAATATATAAATTAATCAATAAAATTATTAATTTACTTAACGTGTTAAAATTGATTTACAGTACTTTTTTTCTGTTTTCTAACTGTTTAGACTTGAATAAAGAAAGAAAACTTGCACTTAACCTTTTCACAGGCATTTTGTTTTCATAGTTAGACAGATATCGTGATGTATCATTATATGATTGTCTAGCAATATATCGATTATCGCAGAATCGCTGTATCGTGATTAGGGCTGCAACGATTAGTCGACATTATCGACAACGTCGACAAAAAATTGTCGACAAATATTTTTGTTGTCGAGTAGTCGTTTGATCTCATATGACCTAATGTAAGAGCCTGCAATACTGCGGTTTGACCAGTGTGGCGCTGTAGCGCAAGACTCTAGTTCAGCCCTCCTGGATGCAGATCAAGAGAAGAACACACACAGCACTCGAGCGGCGTTTGGATGAATATGTAAATATATGTTGCGCGCTTTCCTCTCAGTAACGAAATAAACAACAAAAACTGACAGCAGCGTGAAAGCAACAGTTAAAAATGCATCTGATTACAACGATGTGGATGTTTGCATGAGCTCTGCAGTTCAGTAACGTAACATTACTCCAGTAGAGTTCGGTCACATTATGTTTATTTATATAGTACTTTATGCAATAGATAGCCTTAATTGAAGCAGCTTTACGGTATTAAACATGAAAGTCAGTGTCGCTTTCAGTTAGAATTACAACTTGATTTTCTGTTATAAAGCAGCTCTCCAGTGTGAGCTAGCTAATGATCAAATATTTTTATTAGTGGGAAAAAAATAATAATTTCATTAAAGTGACAGTTTGGTTTGCAGAGATCAAAGCTTGATCTAGCTCAGGGCTGTTTTGATTATCATAACCCTATAAGGTATTTTAAGACATTATGTTGTGAATAAAATAGTTTATCCAAAGCATCTTATCACTTACCTTTATTTTGTTTCTTATCTATATGACTTACAAAAGGAGATGTTAGGCAGAATGTGCAAAATGTGTCATTCAGTTACTTTTTCATGTAGCTAATTAAATGGTGAGAGAGTGTCTCTGTCTGTCATCTCATTTTGTGTGCCAAATACAGCTATTTTTATAATGAATTGGTAACATTACAATAAGGTATCATTTGTTAACATTAGTTAATGTAATTAACATGAATGAACAATACATTTATTACATTTAAGTATTAATCTTTGTTAATGTTGGTTAATAAAAATACAGTTGTTCATGTTAGTTCACAATGCATTTATCAATGTAAAAAAAACAACTTGTGATTTTAATAATGCATTAGTAAATGCTGAAATTAACATTAAGATTAACAAATGCTATAGAAGTATTGTTCATTATTAATTCATGTTAGGCAAGGCAAGTTTATTTATATAGCACATTTCATACACAAAAAAAAATCAAAAACACAAAAGTGCTTTACATAAAAGGAAGTGAAATAGACATTAAAAATAATAACCACAACAATAAAAACAAGGAATTAAAAAAAATAGTAATCACAACAATAAAAACAAGGAAATTATATAAAAATGTATTTAAAATGAATTTAAAACCATTACGAATAGAAAATGATTATACATAAAATACAGTGCAGTCATGTTAAATAATGTTAACTAATGAACCTTGATGTAAAGTGTTACCAATTAATTGTGTAATAATTGTAATTGCATAATATGCTTTTCTAAAGCTGAAGTGACCTTTATTTATGTTAGAATATGTATAACTTAATATTCTAACTAATTGCAAAAACTGAATAATCAATCAAAGTCTACTGATTAACCAGTGAACTAATCGACGATTAGTCGATTAATCGTTCTAATAATCGTTAGATTAATCGCTTATCAAAATAATTGTTTGTTGCAGCCCTAATCGTGATTATATTGTATCGTGAGGTACCCTGCGATTCCCACCCATGCATGTGTATGTGTATATATATATATATATATAAGGGGGGGGGGGGAGTTTAGTTTGTCACCTTTTTCACCCCTGACGAGTTTGCACCCCTGAACAGACACTGAAGTTTTTTTTAAAATGCTGAAGGCCGATGCTACTAAAGAACATTCAAGTATAAAATATTTGCAAAGATTTTTCATGACATTTAAAAAGAAGAAGAATAAAAACTCAACCTAGCCTCCACAAGTCAAGTGGAAACAATTTGTTTTAAATCGTTCGCAAAACCACTTGCTAGAATTTAAACAGAGTAAGTTTGTTGCTAATTGTTTGTAGAACTATTCGTCCATGAAATTATGAAAAGTTGTTCATAGAATTATTTTGAAGTCAAGTAGAATACATTTAAAACTATTTGCAAGAATTAGAACAGAATGAGTTTTTTTGGTAATTGTTCATAGAACTATTCATAATAATCTGAGCAGAACCAGTTTGTGTAAACTTAGTTAAATTGCAGCATTTGTAAACTATTTGCAGGAATTTAAGCTGAACGAGTTTGTTGGGAATTGTTCGTAGAAGCATTCTTAAAGGGATAGTTCACCTAAAAAATGAAAATTCTGTCATTTACTCACCCTCAAGTAGTTCCAAACCTGTATGAATGTCTTTGTTCTGCTGAACACAAAGGAAGATATTCTGAAGAATGTGGGAAACAGAGTAGTTCTGGATCATAGTATTTTTTTTCCTACTATGGAAGTCAACGGTGCCCCAAAACAGCCTGGTTACAAACTTTCTTCAAAATATCTTCCTTTGTGTTCAGCAGAACAAAGACATTCATACAGGTTTGGAACTACTTGAGGGTGAGTAAATGATGACAGAATTTTCATTTTTGGGTGAACTATCTCTTTAAGAAATTGAGCAGAACCAATTTGTATAAAGTCTATGTAAAATTGCAGAATTTTTATTGTTTTCTGAAAGAAAAAAAAAAAAAATTTTGGTAGGAATTTTTTGCTACCAATTCATAAATTGCTCGTCAAACAATTCTTAAGAAGTGGAAGCAGAATAAACTTTATTTAAACGTTATTTGTTCGTAAAACCATTTGTAACAATTTCAGCTGCGATCCAATTCTTGTAAAATTGCAGAACTTTTTTATTCTGTGAAAAACTTTGTAATTGTTCGGTACCAATTATTAAATTGGTTGTAAAACAATTCCAGGCAGAATTAATTTAATTCATTCTTTAAAATATATGCTAGAATTCAATCAGATCTAATTTGTGTAAATTGTTGGTAAAATTCCATAATTTTTGGTATCCAAGCAATTCAAAACTCAATCTAGCCTCCGTATGTAAAAATGAATGAATTATCACAGTACGATGTTTTTTCAGTAGGTTGAAAGAGCCGTCTTCATTTTAAAACGTCATAGCGCATAGTTTAGTTTCGAAAACTTGAATCTAAATAGGCCTTCAGTGTAGACTGTAGTTTTTGACTGTGTTAATTGTGTTCCTGTGTCATGTGTTTCCCTTACAGAGTGCAATAATCCCGGGACCGCCATTCCTCTTCGGCGCTTGTTCTGTGCTGCTGGCGCTCCTGGTGGCGCTTTTCATTCCTGAGCACCCTCATTTGGGTGCTCGTGCGGGCAGCTGGAAGAAGCACACGTCACCCCACGGCCATCCGCACAGTCCCCACCCACCCGGAGAGGCCAAAGAGCCCCTCCTACAGGACACTAACGTGTGATTGGGAGTTTCGATGTGGCTGAATTGGCCACACCCCCTATTCCCCATCGAGGAACGAACTGCGCATGGAGGCTGTTGTCATTTATTGAAACGTAAAGCTATATCGGAGGCATGGTCAGTCTTGCACTTAGAGCTCTACCTTTCTGGAGTGTTTCGTTTAAATACACCTGAACTTGTTAATTAAGGTTTAGGGAAATTACAGACAGGAAGGAAAGTCTCCATGATTAAGACTGGGCTTCCCTGCTGAATCGCCAATAGAGCACCACTTTTTAAAAGAAATGTATATAGAAGAACATATATTTAACGATGGTTCTGTCCAAAGGCACTATTGCAATGGCTTGTATTTATTCTTTTTAAGTTTTTTTTTTTTTTCGTTGCTCTGTTTTGACTGTCTAGATCTTCATTACCATAGTTCACTCAGGGACATTATCCTGGTCAGGAATGTTTCCAAACACAGTGTGTTCCCCTTATCAGAATGTCCTAGCGACGACATACAAATAACAAAATCCATTCATTAAACCCAAGCAGATTGAATTTGTGTAAATCGCTCGTGAAGCTATTCGCAAGAATTTGCATTGAACAAACTTATGTAATTCATTCGTAAAACCATTTGAGTCAAAAAAAATTCTGTAAACCATTCCTTAACTTTTTGCAAGAATTAGCGGAGAACAAATTTATGCAAGTAATTCATTAGTCGTTCGTAAGAATATCAGCTAAAAGCATTTGTGTGAATTGTTCTTAAAATTGCTTTCAAATGTTTGAGTGGAACGAATTTAGGTAAATCCTTCAAAACACGAGATTACTAAATTAAGTTTAACAAATCTGAGTAACTCATTCGTAAAACCAATCATAGGAATTTGAGTTAAAAAATGGTGTAAATCTTTTCCTAAAACTTGCCAAGAATTTGCCTAGAACAAAGTTATGCACGTTATTCGCAAATTTTTTAAATTGTGTTTGGGTTAATCGTTCGTAAAATTACTTGTGAAGTTTTGAGTGGAAAGACTTTGAATCGTTCATACAAATTCATTTTTGAGGCCCATTGACCTTACTAAATTAAGTGGTTTTGCTATAAATGTTCTGCGTTCATGAGTTCACGAGTTTGTTAGGGAACATAGAATAATTTTACGGATTTCTAATGCTTTGACGTGAATGGCCTTAACTGACGGTTCGGTTTCAGACTTTGACAAACAAACGTCGCAATGGAATGATTGTAGTACAGCTTCAAAGTTCCTTTTCATTTTCTACTCATGTTTAAGTTGAAGCCTGTTTTCTTTATACCACTTAGAATCAATGGTGCCTTTTCCCAGCTTAAATTGTGTTAATGGAAACTGGCGAATTTAAGTGATGCGCAAGACGCGAGATCTGACCAGTGTCAGACTTGCGCAACTGAAAAGTCTTGCGTAAAATAAAGGTAGAGCTGATCTAGATCAGCAGGGAAATTGAAATACGGGACGCGTCTTTTGTTCATCTGGATTCGCTTTCGGCCTTGTGTAGAAACATTCTTTTATTAAAAATATGTACGTTTACGCAAAACACTTCGCAAATGCCAACTGACAGAAGTACATTGAGAAACAGGAGGTGAAATTTGCCAGTGGCCTTTCTTCATTTTTTTGTTTTCATAAAGACAGATGAATGGCTCATTTTAAGATTCGACATTTGACCAAATGTGTGGATATTTTATTGACGCAAGACAGACGAGTTAATCTGTAATATTAGTTGTGTGCTTTGGATATTTGAGATGATTTCCTGTAAAATACTTCCTTCGTCTCAGAATATAGTTTTTTTACGTTCTGTGGTTCTGTCTTCATTAGAAATTTTAAACATGGTGTATTGTTTTTTCTGAACAATGTAAATGTCAAAGTATCTAAACATGCATTTCAATAAAATTTAAATATTTTGATGTATATCAGGTTGTATGGTTTTATACTTTTAGCTTCACAGTAAAAAGATGAACAATTCTTCAAACTGCATTAGATTTTATTTACGCTTGTCCTAAAATTGAGCTACTGATGAACAAGCAGCCAAACTGCAATCCATGATAAACAGATTACTATAGTAAACCATAAATACAAAAATATAGATGTACACACAATGAATTATATACAGTTTTACACAGCAAACCACACACTGCCATTCATATCAAGAACTCCATTCCTTATATTAGCCTTAAATAAAATTGCCAATTACATTAATAGCACTATTTGAGAATACAAAATGGCAGCTCTGAGAGTTTGGCAAAAGTTTGTTCATTCAGAGACAGTTCTTGTATGGCACAATCAAGTTGAAGACACTGAAAATATATATTGTAGGCACCACAGACTTGAAGGACCAAAACTTAGCACCATTATTATTGATAAATTAGTCCCATGCTAATCCCAAAGTCTCAAACAATCAAGGAAACTAAACTATGGAAACCCATTAACCCACAGAGTAAAGGTAAAAAAAATCGTAACTCAATTCGGACTTTTTTTTCTTGTGACAGTTTATTTCACAATTCTGTTGTTTGCTTCCACTATGGAATGTAAAATAAAAATGCAACCGCGACTTTAATCTCAGTTTTTACCTCACAATTTCAAGTTTTTTTTTTCACAATTTGGACTGCTCAGAATTGCAAGTTAAATCAGAATTGTGGCAGGAAAAAAGCCTGTTCCCATCACAGATAAAAAGAATAAAAATCTGACAATTTAGACGTTGTTTTCACAATCCTAAAAGAGGCATAACAGCAAGATATAAACTGCAATTTTTCCACCCGCATTTTTTCTTTCAAAATTGCAAGTTTACATCTCGCAATTCTGCCTCTTTCTCTTTTTTTTTATTCTGTGGCAATAACTGGCTTCCAGTAGTAAACACATTGAGACATGGGTTTAAAAATAAATGTTTTAATAAATTACATTTTAAAAAAACATGAATATCATCTGCATGGACACTTTGCAATGAATTCCCATCTTAGTAGTGGTGTTCACACACAACGTAGTGATGAATAGAAGTGCATCTAAACTGCTGTTCGTCATCCTGGGAAATACGCAGAAGCTGCAGACGCCGGTGGTTTTGCTCCAGCCGTGTTCAAAGGCTTAGGAACTTCTGTAGGTAGAGATATTAAATACTTAATAAAAAGGTCTAGAAATTAGGAATAAATGGGGGAAAAAAAATTTGTGGTTTGCCTCGGTTTAGATGCATGTTGGGTAAAAGGCCGCGGAGAGGAATGCTGTCATCTCGTCTCTCAAAGTACTTGGAGTCCAGACCGACAGGTTCTCCGCTGTTGAGATCAGAGATATGATCACACCAAAGGCTTTATTACAGAGAACAGGAAGTAAATGGATTGAAAGAGGAACTCACTTCTCTTTATTGGAGGGCTGGGAGAGTGCAGTGGGACTCACGTCTGCTGCTGAAGATTTGGCACTCATAGGGTTAAACTGGACCTAAAAAGAATTCAGCAGTGTTTTGTCTGACATTCAGAAGCAGTGATTGTCACTGAAAAAGGCTTTGCTCACACTGACAGCTACAATCTGATTTTTAGGCCCATCAGAGTCAATTGAGCTCAGGTTTTTGTAGCAGTATGTATGTGTGCATTTATTTTTAACAAATTATAGACAAATTTTGAAATATTTAATTTTTTAATTGTTTTTAATTAAAAAAAAATTATAATTGTATGTTTGGAAACTTTTTCGGGGAAAAGTTCACAATTCACAAAATTGTGGTAAAAATCAATTAAAAATGTATTTTTTGGAAAATGTGTGTGAGGGAGGGGATATATTCACATTTTTTATTTGTTTTTTAATATAATTTAGTTTTTTGGACAATTTGGATTTTTTTGTTTTTTCATGATGGCGACAAATTTTATAAAAACTGAATTTTTAGACAATTTACTAATATTTTCACAAAACGGTGGTGGAAAATGTTATAAAAATTTTACTTTTATAAAACATACATACAAAAACAAACACATTTTTAATATTTTCGCAAAATTATAGTAATAGAATAAAAAAAATATACGTTTATAAAATTTGGAAAATATATATTTTTTTATATTTTCACAATATTTAAAAAAAAAAAAATATTTTTGACAAATTTGGAATTTTTGCTATTTTTAATATTTTCAGAAACTTTTGGTAAAATATAAATTTTTCACAATAATATTCCTTTTTCAAAATGTTTTTTTTTTGGGGGAAATTCAGTCCAAAATATTTTCTCAAGTAGATTTTTGTGGCACTACATGTATTAAACATCATTGTTCAGCACCAGAGTGAGACGCCATAACTGACATGAGCAGCCAAAAAGGCCAGATTTCCATCTGCTCCTGCCACAATCGACTGTCTATAATACAAAGGTTAATTGCCAAAAAATTGTATTATAGCAACTGCAGTAAATAAAACACTATGGCCCGGTTTTACAAACGGGGCTTAGCTTAAGCCAGAACTAGGCCTTAGTTAAATTAAGATATTTAAGCAACTTTTACAAAAATGCCTTAACATTAAGGTGTGCATCTTGACACAGAATATGCATATGATATTTTAGCATATTTTAAGATATGTCAGAGCAAGATATTTTCAGTTGAGACAGCTCAAACATGCCTTTTAGTCTGGGACTAGATTAAGCCTGGTCTGTGAAACCAGGGGTATAAATCGAATCATTCCAAGCATTAACAAAAATAAAAAAAAAAGTGGACAGTCCTTAAGTTTGGAAAAACAAATCAGAAATAATTGTGTTCAGTGTGAGCAGAGAACATAAGAGACATGCAAACTAGACAAAAAAACTAATAAATGTAGGGGGAAAAAAGATGGCATAAGAGAAAAGAAGAGGAGATGAGGCCTGCCTTTGGTCCAGACGTCTGATTGTGTGCTGACAGGACAGAGCGAGGTCCTGAGCTCACACAGGAAAGAGGAAGAGGATGAGGATGAAGATATTTGGAGTTTATCGTAGAGGTGATGGGGAAACCCTGTCCCAAAGACGAGGGGAAACCTTTGCTATCAAGCTAGAGAAGACAAGAACGCCTACATCATTTCAAAAGACAAGTCCATCTCACGTGCAAACAATCAAACTGATAGTTACTGCTTGATTTCCTGCTACATCTACAGACAACAACCTGTTTGGTGGATTTTATGCTAGACTTTAAGTGAAAGCGATTCATTACCATATTGTGAGGAACACTTCCTGTTCTCAGACCTGCGGCAGGAGTCTCGAACATTCCTAAAGTTTCCTGCTTCCGAGAGAACTGGTTCTCATTCAACTGCTTGTTCAGCCAAGTTATTACTGAAGAATACATGTTAAAATTTAAAATATGATTTTCATGGCATATACAGTATGTGTGTGTGTAAAACTACAAAATAATAAATATAAATAAAAATACAGAAATAACAGAATTAGAAAAAAAAAAAGATAAAAAAAATTAAAAAAAAAAGATAAAACAGACAAATGTTAAAGGTGCTGTATGTAGGATTAACACCTAGCGGTTGAACTAGGTATTGCAGTCCAAATTCAAAATATTGGAGATGGTTTTTTTTCACCAGCCCCTCCTCCTCAGACTTGAGCACAAGCAGGATGCCACATTAACGACACCAACATGAACGAGCACACATGACGATGAATGAAATGAAATACGTGGCGTTTTCCACCAACTGGCAACCCGCGGTGCCGAAATACAATTGGGTAAACTGGCAGTGGGCGAGTTTCACAAACCATAACAAACAGACATTCCGGGCCGGACCGCACACTTTCAAAGAAGGATTACTAACTATAGCATTGTTTTTCAGATAAACAAGTATGTTAACTTAGCATGTTTCTTAAATATCTGCAAACATATTTTGGTATTTTTATGCTTTAGTAGAGTCAAAATCCTACATACAGCACCTTTAATTGCCAAGTCTATAAAGTACATAGATGGAAAATAATTTGTAAAAAATAGAAATATAACCAGAAAGTAAGCAAATACATAAATGTAAATAAAACCAGAGAAATAAATAGAATTATAAATAAATGATAAAAAACAAAAAGCTAAAAAACACACACACCCAATACTTATTATGAAAAAAGTATATAAATTAATAAAATATAAATAAATAGAATGTAAATATAGAAAAATAAACATCACCATCAAGAATCTTGATAAATAGAACCTTGATAAAGAAAAATAAACAGAAATAAGAAACAAAATAACAGATAAAACAAAAATAAATAAAAAACAATTAGAAAAATGACCATGAATATAAATTAAGATAAAAACAAAAAGAAAAAGTCAATAAATAAAAGGTAAATTAATAAACAGTAAATGCATAAAAAAAAACAAATCAGTAGAATAAATAACAGTCCTCACCGTTCTCATTGGTTTTTAACACTTCTCTGCTCTCGTCCAGTTTCTGAGCTGTAGTGTCTAATTGTTCCTTTAATTTCATTACCTAAAGCAAAAGACAATGTTGATAAAAAGATCTATTCATGAAGCAGGCATTTGTTGGCAGCACCCTGTGGGGTCGATGCCGTACCTCTTCCTCTTTCTGTCGGAGTCGTTGTTGGGTGTCCTGAAGCTCTCGCTGCTCCCGCTGAAGTTTCTCTGTAGTTTCCTGCAGGATCTTTTCTTGAGACACCGTCACGGTGTTCTTCACCTTGATCTTCCCCACCAGCGCCTTCAGATCCCCCTGGAGCTTCTTGATGATACCGTTTGCCTGAGAAATTATGTCTGTGAGACGCATTCGACTGGACTTAAAATAGAAATTATTTACTTTTAAAATCGATGCAAACCTTGATGAGCTCCTCCGACAGGGATTTTACCGTGGCCTCCAGCTTGCTGATATGAACTTGCTTACTTTCAACATTTCCTTCGACAGAGTTCTAGCAAAGAAGCATAACAAACTTAAAATAAATCAATAAATAAAATGACATCCATTTCATATTTCATGCCAAAAATGTAATTTTTTACATTTATTTATTTTTGTATAATGCTAATGAGACCTGTGGGAAATGCGCTCACCCTCTGCTGCTGTGTGGCCTCCAGCACCTCTTTGGTCTGCAGCACAAGCTGGTCTTTATCTTTGATCTCCTGCTCTAAGACGGCCACTCGCATCTGCAGCTGGTTGACCAGACGCTCTTTCTCGTGGCATTCGGTGTCGAGGGTGCTGTTCTCTCTCCTCAAGGACAGAACCTGCTGCTTCGACCTCTGACACTCCTGGACAGAGACACAAAGATAAAACATCAGATGTTTCACTGGATTTCCAGACCACATCCTTCTGAATAAATCTCGCACCTCTTCCAGGCTGGCCAGTTTGGCTTTAAGGTCTCGAATGGTGGAGTCGCTCTTGTATTTCTTGTCGATGAGCTCTCTGTTGGCCGTTTCCAGCTCGGAGACTTTGGTTTGTAGCTGCTGGGTGCTTCTGTGATGAGACGACTCAAGTTCCTGTCGCAGTTGTTCGTTCTGCTGCTGCAGACGGGTTTGTGTCTATTAAATACAAATAAAACAACGAAATCAGTGCAGCAAGATCATTACTTTGTGAGGGGATACAATTAGAAAATATAGCTGCAAGCAGCGATGGCGGGCCCAAGCCATCAGTGCAACCGCCACCCTGGTGGCATCAAGAAAAAGGGGCACAGCGAGCACATGCATTTACAGTAACCCTCTGGCAGTCTGGTTTTAATTGATACAGCAATTAAAGGGTTAATCCAAACCATCAAGACTGTGAAAGACTGTTACTTTAATAAATCATCACGGCAACACCATTCAGATATCCAAAATCCATTTACAATTTAAGTTCCTCAGTGTTTTGGTATCATGTAGGCAAAGTTTGGTGTACAGTATAATGCTCCTCTGAGGAGTATGCATTAATTCACACCCATATTTTTCCAAATATCCACATTCAAATCAAAATAGCAGACTTCCTGTTGGTTGTAGCTAATGACTGTAAATTAGAAGGTTGTCCAGCTTGATGAGACCAATATATGTACCAAGTTTGGTGACTGTAGCTAAAACTAACCCCCCAAGTTTTCTGAAAAGGTGGCGCTATGCAGTGCCTCTTCCACGCCCGTTTATGAGCTTTTGCCAGTGTCTATCTATCATTAATACTGATATGTGCAGTGGTGGACTGGCCATCTGGAGTACCGGGAGTTTTCCCGGTGGGCCGCTGTACAATGTGGGCCGGCCCTTTGCGTAATATAGGCTATATAAAAATGGATTGAAGTAAATGTACATATATCCTTCCATCGGCCCAGATGAATGGCCCGGGCCGTGCGGCCCACTTCATTCAAAAAATCTAATTAATTTAGCATGCTTCGGCTCAGTTCAGCGGCTCAAAAGCGCTCATCAATGTCATAATGTTTGAAATAGCCAATCAAAGTGTAGAAGGCGGGATTTACTGTTCACAGACGCTGAGCTGTGCGCGACTTGAATGCGAGCTGAGGTAAGATGTAAGCAGCTAAACATGACGAGACAATTCAGCAATATTTGCCAACCGTTTAAGATAAAAAATAAATAAAAAAAATAAAAAAGGAGTTAAATGACAGACATTAATTTTCAGGAATGCAAACTACTACTGACTTTTTCAAATTCCTCAGATTTTAATGCCATTTACGTTATTCGTCACAATGCAGGCTACATAACAGCAGTTTTCATCAGACGTGAGATAAGAGTTAATGTATATCTCTATATATGCTTTCTTCCGTGATTTCACGTGTCTAAGAAAATGTTTAAAAATCTATAAAAAAATTATTAAAATTTAAAGTTGTATCTTTTGAATGTGACTATATTTAGTAACATTAAAAAGATTAATAAATGCTGTAAAAATATTTTGTTCATTGTTTGTTCATGCACTCGATGAAGAATTAACATGCTGTAAAAATATATTGTTCATTGTTAGTTCATGCTAGTTAATGCATTTACTAATGATAACAAATGAGACATTATTATAGTGTTACCAAAGCTTTTAATGATTTATAAGCATTTTATAACGATTAACCTTTCATTATTATTATTATTATTATATTAAGTCCAAAATGTATTAATACATTATTAAAATGTAAAGTTGTATCTTTTGAACATGACTATTTTTCTAACAATAAAAAGATTAATAAATGCTGTTAAAAAATATTTTGTTCATTCATAGTTCATGTTAGTTTATGCATTAAATAATGTTAACCAAAGAGCCCTTAAACCTGTAAATTGTTGGCAACAATTTTATGATCTATAACCATTTTAAAATTTCAATTATCTATAAGCATTTGTGAAACAATAATATAAAACTATATTAGCAGTAAAATACATATTAACTTATTTTATGTGCATGTTTCTTATTCATTGTTTCTTGTTTAACTGAACTGAGCAGTAAAGTGTCAGACTTAAAATATTATCCTATTGAACAAGTTCAAATACATAAATGTTTTAATTATTTTTCCTTTAAAGATAAAAAATATATATTTTAAAGCACTATAGTTTCTACAATAATTATGTGAAAGTATATTGACAGTACAGAATATTTCAACTGATTCTATGCATTATTTTTCATTCTGATACACAGAGAAACAGATCATGTAGCTCATCAGGATTAAGGTTATGCCTCCATCTGCTGTTCATCCTTGGTATTACAGTCTTCACCTTTCACCAATTTATCACTGATAGTTTAAAAAAAAAAGGCCCCTGAGCATGATACATTTTTGAAAGTAAGCATGTTTCCTCAGAATGACTCTTTCTCTGTAAGAAAAAAGTTTTGAAGAGTTTGGATAATGCACTTTAAAAATATAAGACAAATACGTTTTCCTTTTACTGTTACTTTAAAAAAATCGCCACGGAAATACCGTTCAAACTATCCAAAATCTTTCTGCAATTTAAGTTCCTCAATGGTTTGGCATCAAGTAGACAAAGTTTGGTATATGTAGTATAATTCTCCTCTGAGGACTATGCATTAATTCAGAGCCATATTTTGGCATTATTCCACATAAAAATGTAATTAGCCGACTTCCTGTTGGTCGTAGCTAATGACTGTAAATTAGAAAGTTGTCCGGCTTGATTAGAGCAATTTATGTACCGAGTTTGGTGTCTGTAGCTAAAACTAACCCCCCCATTTTTGACAAAAGGTGGCGCTATAGAGTGCCTCTTCCACGCCTGTTTGAGCTTTTTTCAGTGTCTAACTATCATTAATACTCATATGTGTGTTGAGTTTCATGGAATTATAATCATGTTATCTGCCTCAAAATCACCGGAAAAGAATATTGAGGTTTGATACATTGCCATGGCAACAGTATTCTAGATATTAATATTCGGCCGTGTTTTGACATTATTCTGATGAAGTTTGAAGCAAATTGAGTAAAAATAAGATGCTGAATTCAAAGCATTTTGAAAATGACACACTTCCTGCTGCCAGTTGGTGGCGCTATAACTTTGACTCCTAATAGTCACATATATAAGATCGGCATCATACAACGAACAAAACTCTGAAGTTTGATCAAAATCAGACAATGTATGTGGATGTTATTAGACGCTTCCTGTCTCTCATTTCTCGCCATAACTTCATCGCCTCGCCACGGGCAAACCGTTCGAGATATCAAAAATATCTTCTCAATTTAGCATCCCCAATGTCTTGAGATCATGTTCACAGAGTTTGGTGGCAATCGGGTGGTAATCCTCAGAGGAGTATATCAAATTCCAGAGCATGCACTTTTTAAACAGCCCTAAATAGCCGACTTCGTGTCGGGCTGAACCTATGACATGCAGCGTGAAAGTTGTTCGGCTCAATGAGATCTATATGTGTACCGAGTTTCATATGAATATGTGCAAGTATGTGTGAGATATACATCTGTTTTCTGACTGTCTTCCAGGGGGCGCCGTAGAGCCCCTGTGCCACGCCCGGGTCCCAGCCTCTGCGGCGTCCTAATGGCCGCAGATTCCAACATGTGTGCCAATTTTCAAGAGTTTTCGTGTATGTTAAGGGCCCCAAAACCCCCCAAAACCTTGAAAGAAAAATAATAATAAATATAGCTGCAAGCAGCGATGGCGGGCCCAAGCCGTCAGTGCAACCGCCACCCCGGTGGCATCAAGAAAAAGGGGCACAGCGAGCACATGCGTTTACAGTAACCCTCTGGCAGTCTGGTTTTAATTGATACAGCAATTAAAGGGTTAATCCAAACCATCAAGACTGTGAAAGACTGTTACTTTAACCCTCAGGGGTCTGAGATGATTTTGGGGCCCTTGAGAGGTTTTGACATGTCCTGATATTTGTGCTTATTTCAGCTACTTATAACATACTAATGACCAACATGTATTTGTTTTTGTATTCAGCACAAACTTTGCTACAATATTATGTGACCAAGATGGATGTACATCTTTGTATTTTTTTAGAAAAAAAATATTATGCGTGGTTAGTACGTTTTGGGAAAAAAAATGTAGCTGAAATAAGGCCATAAAACCCTCACTAAATAGTCCTGAATAAGACTTTAGCGTAATCAGTCTTGTTGGCTAGAATATTTACTTCACAATTAAGTGAGAATCATTCTGCTTACTCATTTACAGAAAACAATACATTGATTAAAATTTTTTAAGACATGTTTTGTGATTGAAAGCCTGTATGCGAGGGAGTGACAATGTCCTTGAATATTAAGTGATTCTCACCTGAGACACAAAGGGCCCTCCCCTAAAGCTGCTAATGGCCCATCAGTGTGACTGACTTTGAGGCAGGTAAGAGAGAATGTGAGGAGATTGAACAAATGTTTTTTTTAAATTATTTGTATTTTATTTACAACACCGTATAATCAAAACATACATAATGAAGGTCAAAGACACATTATTGTGCACACTGTTCTAACCACAGAGATGTGACCAGACTTTGAGTCATTCCTGCAACAGATTCTGTTCAACAAGTAAATCATGCCTGATATTTACATGTGTTATTTGAGTGTTTCTGCTACTTTCCATGGATTCAAGAAGAAAAAAAAAAACATAATCAGTGGTCAAGGAGCTTGTTTTACCATATAATATCAGTGTAGTTGGACATCTGATTCTGAGTTTGAAGAAAGTCATCAGGATTCATCATCTGTGGTGCAGGTATCTGATTAAAAAAAAATACACAACCAAAACATTTGTGAGCATATTAACATCAGGAGCATCTTTTATATATATGTTTTATAGACTCACGCATGCTTTGTACTATCGTAAACAAAAAAAATACATTTTATATCTGAGAAACTAATTATTATTGTTTAGAAAAAACGAACTATGATTTTGTAGTCATATAGCCTAGTATGTATGGCTTTGTACTACAAAAGATGTACTTTGTACTATAAAAAAGGATATTTTATATCTGAGAAACTAATTATTATCGTTTAGCACGCTATTCAATCCATTTGTGAACATTAAACATTTTTCTAAACATTGTAGCATTCATCATGTTGTCGTTTGGGAAAACAAATAAACGTCTTCAAGTTTGAGTCACAATAACACGTTAACTAATGCAAAAAAAAGAAACATTACTTACTCATCATATCGCTCTTCTCTTCTGGATGAACTCTTGCTCTTATTTTGAGGCAAATCCAGCTTTTATTCAGCGTGTCTTCTTCCAGAAACGAACAGTAATGTGAGCGCGAGGAAGGATCAGCCTTTGTTTATGGGCGTCTCCACGAGCACGTGGCTCACGCGTGATATTTACATATGAACACGAGGGGGCGGGATCGCATTAGAAATAATGAGTTAGACGGGACAGACTGGACATCGTGTTGGTTTCATACGGATTACTTCATCACAGAATGTTTGTTTTCGATAAGACTTACTTCATTTCAAAGTAGACACTTCCAGCTTTCTATAGATATAACTCCCATGTCCGTGTGTTGAGTTTTCGCTGAGTTACAGCTCATTTTAGTGACGTTTTTTGAAGAGCAGCTCGCGGAGATGGAGAAGACAAAGAGCGCATCCTGTTTGTTTTCTTTTTTTTTTCGAAAACCACAAAGTTTTGTTGTTATTGTGAGTGTACACAAAAATAATAGACACTTCAAAGTTTCAATTGATGTATAACACTTATCTGTACGACCAAAATCGACGGAGTATTTTTAATGTCTTTTGCACTGGTCTTAAAAAAAACGAGTTGGTATCGCCGGCGATACAGCCGTCCCCTTAGGGTTAATAAATCATCACGGCAACACCGTTCAGATATCCAAAATCTATTTACAATTTAAGTTCCTCAGTGTTTTGGTATCATGTAGGCAAAGTTTGGTGTACAGTATAATGCTCCTCTGAGGAGTATGCATTAATTCACACCCATATTTTTCCAAATATCCACATTCAAATCAAAATAGCAGACTTCCTGTTGGTTGTAGCTAATGACTGTAAATTAGAAGGTTGTCCAGCTTGATGAGACCAATATATGTACCATGTTTGGTGACTGTAGCTAAAACTAACCCCCCCAAGTTTTCTGAAAAGGTGGCGCTATGCAGTGCCTCTTCAAAAATTATTAAAATTTAAAGTTGTATCTTTTGAATGTGACTATTTTTAGTAACATTAAAAAGATTAATAAATGCTGTAAAAATATTTTGTTCATTGTTTGTTCATGCTCTCAATGAAGAATTAACATGCTGTAAAAATATATTGTTCATTGTTAGTTCATTGTTAGTGCATTGTTAGTTCATGCTAGTTAATGCATTTACTAATGATAACAAATGAGACAATATTATAGTGTTACCAAAGCTTTTAATGATTTATAAGCATTTTATAACGATTAACCTTTCATTATTATTATTATTATTATTATTATTATTATTATTATTATATTAAGTCCAAAATGTATTAATACATTATTAAAATGTAAAGTTGTATCTTTTGAACATGACTATTTTTCTAACAATAAAAAGATTAATAAATGATGTTAAAAAATATTTTGTTCATTCTTAGTTCATGTTAGTTTATGCATTAAATAATGTTAACCAAAGAGCCCTTAAACCTGTAAATTGTTGGCAACAATTTTATGATCTATAACCATTTTAAAATTTCAATTATCTATAAGCATTTGTGAAACAATAATATAAAACTATATTAGCAGTAAAATACATATTAACTTATTTTATGTGCATGTCTCTTATTCATTGTTTCTTGTTTAACTGAAGTGAGCAGTAAAGGGTCAGACTTAAAAGATTTATTATCCTATCAGTGAAACAAGTTAGAATATATAAATGTTTTAATTATTTTTCCTTTAAAGATAAAAAAAAGCTTTTAATGCACTATAGTCTCTACAATAATTATGTGAAAGTATATTGACAGTACAGAACATTTCAACTGATTCTATGCATTATTTTTCATTCTGATACACAGAGAAACAGATCATGTAGCTCGTCAGGATTAAGGTTATGCCTCCATCTGCTGTTCATCCTTGGTATTACAGTCTTCACCTTTCACCAATTTATCAGTGATAGTTTAAAAAAAAGGCCCCTGAGCATGATACATTTTTGAAAGTAAGCATGTTTCCTCAGAATGACTCTTTCTCTGTAAGAAAATAGTTTTGAAGAGTTTGGATAATGCACTTTAAAAATATAAGACAAATACGGTTTCCTTTTACTGTTACTTTAAAAAATCGCCACGGAAATACCGTTCAAACTATCCAAAATCTTTCCATAATTTAAGTTCATCAATGTTTTGGCATCATGTAGACAACGTTTGGTGTATGTAGTATAATTCTCCTCTGAGGACTATGCATTAATTCAGAGCCATATTTTGGCATTATTCCACATAAAAATTTAATTAGCCGACTTCCTGTTGGTCGTAGCTAATGACTGTAAATTAGAAAGTTGTCCGGCTTGATTAGAGCAATATATGTACCGAGTTCGGTGTCTGTAGCTAAAACTAACCCCCCCATTTGACAAAAGGTGGCACTATAGAGTGCCTCTTCCATGCCCGTTTATGAGCTTTTTCCAGTGTCTCAATAACATTAATACTCATATGTGTGTTGAGTTTCATGACATTCTAAGCATGTTATCTACTTCAAAATCAATGTATGTAAAAAGTTTTGAAGTGTTTGGAAGCTGCACTTTAAAGATATAAGAAAAGAACTGCTCTCTTTTTTACTGTAACTTTAATAAATCACCATTAATACACCGTTCAAGATATCCTAAATCCGTTAGCAATTTAGCATCTTCAGTATATTGGCATCATGTTGACAAAGTTTGGTGTGAACTACTTGTTTCTGCTTGGAGGAGTATGAATTTATTTACAGCTTGTTTTCCCCCGAAAATGACATTAAAAAAAAGATAGCCGGCTTCCTGTTGGTCGTAGCTAATGAGTGTAAATTAGAAAGTTGTAAGACCACGTGTATGTATCTTTAGATTTTGTTTATGTTGTAATTAACATGATTATCAGAATCAGAATCAGAATGAGCTTTATTGGCCACGTATGTTTACACATACGAGGAATTTGTTATAGTGACAAAGCTCCACAGTGCAACAGAATGACAGCAACGGGACAGGACACAGACAACAAAAGAACAATATACAAATATACAAATAGGCAATGTACAAAATAGCAAAAACACTATGTAATACAGACAATCATGTGTGTCCAGGTCTGATGTGCAAATTTGAAATGGAAAAAAAATTAAATAAAAAATATTATATGTGTGGTGAATAAATTATTAACCTAATTATATAAAATTATGTTGTCAGTGCCCTACAAATTAACTGGTTCTTGGATTTTTATATTTTTTTGTCCCTAAGACTGACAGAAAAAGATAAGGCCTAGGAGATTTCTTAAGCTATAATACAAAAAAAAAAAAAAAAAAAAAAATGAATAATTAAATAAATAAATAAAATAAAATAAAAAGAATAATTAAATAAATAAATACTGATTGATTTTTTTCTAGTGATTAAAGAGATGTTTAAAAGTCTCTCTCTCTCTCTCTGGGTCTCTCTGTGTGTCTCTCTCACCCCCCTCCTCACACTCACACTTAACACAGACTCACCCATCCCCCCACATACACAGAGCCAGTGTGATCAAATGTCTTGATAGTTTATTAATTTTCTATTATTCATAGACCTTTTGTAAAGTCATGAAACTAATCATACTTCTTCAGAATGACTTGCTCTATGTATGTAAAAAGTTTTGAAGTGTTTGGAAGCTGCACTTTAAAGATAAGAAAAGAAATGCTCTCTTTTTTACTGTAACTTTAACAAATCGCCATTAATACACCGTTCAAGATATCCTAAATCCGTTAGCAATTTAGCATCTTCAGTATATTGGCATCATGTTGACAAAGTTTGGTGTGAACTACTTGTTTCTGCTTGGAGGAGTATGAATTTATTTACAGCTTGATATTCCCCGAAAATTAAATAAGAAAAAAAGATAGCTGGCTTCCTGTTGGTCGTAGCTAATGAGTGTAAATTAGAAAGTTGTCCGGCTCGAATAGAACAATTTATGTACCGAGTTTGGTGTCTGTAGCTAAAACTAACCCCCCCATTTTTGACAAAAGGTGGCGCTATAGAGCGCCTCTTCCACGCCCGTTTATGAGCTTTTTCCAGTGTCTCAATAACATTAATACTCATATGTGTGTTGAGTTTCATGACATTCTAAACATGTTATCTGCTTCAAAATCACCAGAAACAAATTTTCAAGTTTGAAACGTTGCCATGGCAACAGTATTATAGATATCAATATTCCCTTCACAGTTTTACATCGGCCGTGCTTTGACATTATTCTGATGAAGTTTGCAGCAAATCGATTAAAAATAAGATGCTGAATTCAAAGCATTTTGAAAATGACACACTTCCTGCTGCCAATTGGTGGCGCTATAACTTTGACTCCTAATAGTCACATCTATGCGCTCTGCATCATACAACGAACAAAACCCTGAAGTTTGATCAAAATCAGACAATGTATGTGGATGTTATTAGACGCTTCCTGTCTCTCATTTTTCGCCATAAATTCATCGCCTCGCCACGGGCAAGCCGTTCGAGATATCAAAAATATCCTGGCAATTTTGCGTCCCCAATGTCTTGAGATCATGTTCACCGAGTTTGGTGGCAATCGGGTGGTAATCTTCAGAGGAGTATATCAAATTCCAGAGCATGCGTTTTTTAAACAGCCCTGAATAGCCGACTTCCTGTTGGGCGGAGCTTATGAAATGCAGGATGAAAGTTGTTCAGCTCAATGAGATCTATATGTGTACCGAGTTTCATATGAATATGTGCAAGTATGTGTGAGCTATACATCAAGTTTTCAGACTGTGCTCCAGGGGGCGCCGTAGAGCCCCTGTGCCACGCCCGGGTCCCAGCCTCTGTGGCGTCCTGATGGCCGCGGATACCAACGTGTGTGCGAATTTACAAGAGTTTTTGAGCATGTTAAGTCCACCAAAAATGCCCGGACGGTTGATAAAAAAAACAATGCTTAGGGGAACAATGATTCAATATAGCTGCAAGCAGCGATGGTGGGCCCAAGCTGTCAGTGCAACCGCCACCCCGGTGGCATCAAGAAAAATGGGCACAGCGAGCACATGCATTTACAGTAACCCTCTGGCAGTCTGGTTTTAATTGATACAGCAATTAAAGGGTTAATCCAAACCATCAAGACTGTGAAAGACTGTTACTTTAATAAATCGTCACGGCAACACCGTTCAAGATATCCAAAATCCGTTTACAATTTAAGTTACTCAATGTTTTGGCATCATGTAGACAAAGTTTGGTGTGTATAGTATAATGCTCCTCTGAGGAGTATGCATTAATTCACACCAATATTTTTCCAAATATCCACATTCAAATCAAAATAGCCGACTTCCTGTTGGTTGTAGCTAATGACTGTAAATTAGAAGGTTGTCCAGCTTGATGAGACCAATATATGTACCAGTTTTGGTGACTGTAGCTAAAACTAACCCCCCAAGTTTTCTGAAAAGGTGGCGCTATGCAGTGCCTCTTCCACGCCCTTTTATGAGCTTTTGCCAGTGTCTGTCTATCATTAATACTGATATGTGTGTTGAGTTTCGTGAAATTCTAATTATTATTTGCAGCACAAAAATTTATAAGACTACGTGTATTTATCTTTAGATTTTTTTTATGTTGTAATTAACAATTATTAACCTATTTATATAAAATTATGTTGTCAGTGCCCTACAAATTAACTGATTCTAGGATATTTTTGTCTGTAAAACTGACAGAAAAGGATAAGGCCTTAGAGATTTCTTAAGCTGTAATGCAAAAAAATAAAACATAGTAAATAAATTAAGTGCTGATTGTTTTTTTTTCAAGTGATTAAAGAGATGTTTAAAAGTCTCTCTCTCTCTCTCTCTCTCTCTCTCAATTCAATTCAATTCAATTCAATTCAATTCAATATGTGCTTTATTGGCATGACAATTGTTACAACGTATTGCCAAAGCATAGTGTTTACATTAAATAGAGAACAAATATGTATTTAAAAAATAAAATAAATAATAATTAAAAATAAATAAATAAATAAATATATAAACACATGCATGTATATATAATTAAACAAAATAGAACAAATCAATTCTACGAATTCTAGAATTCTATGAACAATTTAAAATTTAGTGTGGTGTGTGTGTGTGTGTTTGTGTTTGTTTGTGTGTGTGTGTGTGGGGGCGCATCACTGATTTGTTGACTCCTCCCTCTTTTTGTGACAGGTGTCAATGTATCTTGCTGCTAGTAAGATACAATCTTGTTTTTCATCTAATAAATATTGAAGTTGTGTTTTCTTGTTTAACATTTTGAAGTCAGGGTAAAGTATTTCCAATTTAAGATAACATTTCTTTCTAATTTCTTCATAGCAGGTGGTAAGGAAGTGTTGCTCTGTCTCCACTTCTCCATGGGTACAGTATGGGCAGATGCGGCTCTCTCTGGGCAGCCAGTGCTGTCGATATCTGCCCGTCTCTATAGTCAGAGTATGACCACTCAGTCTGTACCTCGTCATTTGTCTTCTTAATTTACAGTCTTTCACTGTACTCAGATACAGAAAAAGATAAGGCCTAGGAAATTTCTTAAGCTATAATGCAAAAAAAAAAAAAAAAATTAAATGAATGAATAATTAAATAAATAAATAAAATAAAATAAAAAGAATAATTAAATAAATAAATACTGATTGATTTTTTTCTAGTGATTAAAGAGATGTTTAAAAGTCTCTCTCTCTCTCTGGGTCTCTCTGTCTGTCTCTCTCACCCCCCTCCTCACACTAACACTTAACACAGACTCACCCATCCCCCCACATACACAGAGCCAGTGTGATCAAATGTCTTGATAGTTTATTAATTTTCTGTTATTCATAGACCTTTTGTAAAGTCATGAAACTAATCATACTTCTTCAGAATGACTTGCTCTATGTATGTAAAAAGTTTTGAAGTGTTTGGAAGCTGCACTTTAAAGATAAGAAAAGAACTGCTCTCCTTTTTACTGTAACTTTAACAAATCGCCATTAATACACCGTTCAAGATATCCTAAATCCGTTAGCAATTTAGCATCTTCAGTATATTGGCATCATGTTGACAAAGTTTGGTGTGAACTACTTGTTTCTGCTTGGAGGAGTATCAATTTGTTTACAGCTTGATATTCCCCGAAAATTAAATTAAAAAAAAAAGATAGCTGGCTTCCTGTTGGTCGTAGCTAATGAGTGTAAATTAGAAAGTTGTCCGGCTTGAATAGAACAATTTATGTACCGAGTTTGGTGTCTGTAGCTAAAACTAACCCCCCCATTTTTGACAAAAGGTGGCGCTATAGAGCGCCTCTTCCACGCCCGTTTATGAGCTTTTTCCAGTGTCTAACTATCATTAATACTCATATGTGTGTTGAGTTTCATGACATTCTAAACATGTTATCTGCTTCAAAATCACCAAAAACAAATTTTCAAGTTTGAAACGTTGCCATGGCAACAGTATTATAGATATCAATATTCCCTTCACAGTTTTACATCGGCCGTGCTTTGACATTATTCTGATGAAGTTTGAAGCAAATCGATTAAAAATAAGATGCTGAATTCAAAGCATTTTGAAAATGACACACTTCCTGCTGCCAGTTGGTGGCGCTATAACTTTGACTCCTAATAGTCACATCTATGCGCTCGGCATCAAACAACGAACAAAACCCTGAAGTTTGATCAAAATCAGACAATGTATGTGGATGTTATTAGACGCTTCCTGTCTCTCATTTTTCGCCATAAATTCATCGCCTCGCCACGGGCAAACCGTTCGAGATATCAAAAATATCCTGGCAATTTTGCGTCCCCAATGCCTTGAGATCATGTTCACCGAGTTTGGTGGCAATCGGGTGGTAATCTTCAGAGGAGTATATCAAATTCCAGAGCATGGTTTTTTAAACGGCCCTGAATAGCCGACTTCCTGTTGGGCGGAGCCAATGACATGCAGTGTGAAATTTGTTCGGCTCAATGAGATCTATATGTGTACCGAGTTTTATATGAATACGTGCAAGCATGTGTGAGCTATACATCAAGTTTTCAAACTGTGTTCTAGGGGGCGCCGTAGAGCCCCTGTGCCGCGCCCGGGTCCCAGCCTCTGTGGCGTCCGGACGCCAACAGATTCCAACGTGCGTGCGAATTTTCAAGAGTTTTTGAGCATGTTAAGGCCCCCAAAAGTACCCGGATGGTTGAATAAAAAAAAAAAAAAAAAAAAAAAAAAAAAATATAGCTGCAAGCAGCGATGGTGGGCCCAAGCTGTCAGTGCAACCGCCACCCCGGTGGCATCAAGAAAAATGGGCACAGCGAGCACATGCAGTAACCCTCTGGCAGTCTGGTTTTAATTGATACAGCAATTAAAGGGTTAATCCAAACCATCAAGACTGTGAAAGACTGTTACTTTAATAAATCGTCACAGCAACACCGTTCAAGATATCCAAAATCCGTTTACAATTTAAGTTACTCAATGTTTTGGCATCATGTAGACAAAGTTTGGTGTGTATAGTATAATGCTCCTCTGAGGAGTATGCATTAATTCACACCCATATTTTTCCAAATATCCACATTCAAATCAAAATAGCCGACTTCCTGTTGGTTGTAGCTAATGACTGTAAATTAGAAGGTTGTCCAGCTTGATGAGACCAATATATGTACCAGTTTTGGTGACTGTAGCTAAAACTAACCCCCCAAGTTTTCTGAAAAGGTGGCGCTATGCAGTGCCTCTTCCACGCCCTTTTATGAGCTTTTGCCAGTGTCTGTCTATCATTAATACTGATATGTGTGTTGAGTTTCATGAAATTCTAATTATTATTTGCAGCACAAAAATTTATAAGACCACGTGTATTTATCTTTAGATTTTTTTTATGTTGTAATTAACAATTATTAACCTATTTACATAAAATTATGTTGTCAGTGCCCTACAAATGAACTGATTCTAGGATTTTTTTGTCTGTAAAACTGACAGAAAAGGATAAGGCCTAAGAGATTTCTTAAGCTGTAATGCAAAAAAATAAAACATAGTAAATAAATTAATAAGTGCTGATTGTTTTTTTTTCAAGTGATTAAAGAGATGTTTAAAAGTCTCTCTCTCTCTCTCTCTCTCTCTCTCTCTCTCTCTCAATTCAATTCAATTCAATATGTGCTTTATTGGCATGACAATTGTTACAATGTATTGCCAAAGCATAGTGTTTACATTAAATATAGAACAAATATGTATTTAAAAAATAAAATAAATAATAATTAAAAATAAATAAATAAATAAATATATAAACACATGCATGTATATATAATTAAACAAAATAGAACAAATCAATTCTACGAATTCTAGAATTCTATGAACAATTTAAAATTTAGTGTGGTGTGTGTGTGTGTGTGTGTGTGTGTGTGTTTGTGTTTGTTTGTGTGTGTGTGTGTGTGGGCGCATCACTGATTTGTTGACTCCTCCCTCTTTTTGTGACAGGCGTCAATGTATCTTGCTGCTAGTAAGATACAATCTTGTTTTTCATCTAATAAATATTGAAGTTGTGTTTTCTTGTTTAACATTTTGAAGTCAGGGTAAAGTATTTCCAATTTAAGATAACATTTCTTTCTAATTTCTTCATAGCAGCTGGTAAGGAAGTGTTGCTCTGTCTCCACTTCTCCATGGGTACAGTATGGGCAGATGCGGCTCTCTCTGGGCAGCCAGTGCTGTCGATATCTGCCCGTCTCTATAGTCAGAGTATGACCGCTCAGTCTGTACCTCGTCATTTGTCTTCTTAATTTACAGTCTTTCACTGTACTCAGATATTCTGCAGTTGTGTAATCTCTATTTAGGGTCAAATAACATTCAAGTTTACTTTGTTTTTCTGTTGTTTCATTCCAATAGGTTTGTTTTTATAATTTGGGTGGGCAGAATTTTGTGGATGGGTGTTTCAGTGTCCTGATGCTGGAGGTCTGTTAGTCATGTTAGTTTGTGTTTGCAGCTTCAGGACACTCTCTCTCTCTCTCTCTCTCTCTCTCTCTCTCTCTCTCTCTCTCTCTCTCTCTCTCTCTCTCAGTGTCACCCTGACTCTGAACACACACACACACACACACACACACACACACACATCCCCCCACACAGACAGATGGAGAGTGACATCAAAAGTCTGATAGTTTTAAAATTTTCTGCTATCCATAGTGTATTGTATATTCATGAAATTAATCACATTTCCTAAGAATGACTTGTTCTGTGTATGTAATTTTTTATGAAGTGTTTGGAAGCTGCACTTTAAAGATACAAGACAATTACTGCTATCTTTTTTTACTGTTATTTTAATAAATCACCATTGCCACACTGTTCGAGATATTACCATTTTTAATAATTATTTTAATGATCTATAAGCATTTGTGAAATATTTTGCCTGCATTACAGCTTAGTCTTCATCTGTGAGCTGAACTGTTTTACTGTTACATTCATGAGATGATGTAAATTCAGATGAATATCATGTCAGAGGGTGTCATAGTTCACTATCAAATTACTGTCAAATTATTATTTGCAGCACAAAAAATTATAAGACCACGTGTATGTATCTTTAGATTTTTTTATGTTGTAATTAACATAATTATTAACCTAATTATATAAAATGATGTTATCAGTGCCCTACAAATTAAATGGTTCTTGGATTTTTATATTTTTTTGTCCCTAAGACTGACAGAAAAAAATAAGGCCTAGGAAAAGCTATAATGCAAAAAAAAAAAAAAAAAAATTAAAAAATAAAATAAAATGAATAATTAAATAAATAAAATAAAATAAAAATAATAATTAAATAAATAAATACTGATTGATTTTTTTCTAGTGATTAAAGAGATGTTTAAAAGTCTCTCTCTCTCTCTGGGTCTCTCTGTCTGTCTCTCTCACCCCCCTCCTCACACTAACACTTAACACAGACTCACCCATCCCCCCACATACACAGAGCCAGTGTGATCAAATGTCTTGATAGTTTATTAATTTTCTGTTATTCATAGACCTTTTGTAAAGTCATGAAACTAATCATACTTCTTCAGAATGACTTGCTCTATGTATGTAAAAAGTTTTGAAGTGTTTGGAAGCTGCACTTTAAAGATAAGAAAAGAACTGCTCTCCTTTTTACTGTAACTTTAACAAATCGCCATTAATACACCGTTCAAGATATCCTAAATCCGTTAGCAATTTAGCATCTTCAGTATATTGGCATCATGTTGACAAAGTTTGGTGTGAACTACTTGTTTCTGCTTGGAGGAGTATCAATTTGTTTACAGCTTGATATTCCCCGAAAATTAAATAAAAAAAAAAAGATAGCTGGCTTCCTGTTGGTCGTAGCTAATGAGTGTAAATTAGAAAGTTGTCCGGCTTGAATAGAACAATTTATGTACCGAGTTTGGTGTCTGTAGCTAAAACTAACCCCCCCATTTTTGACAAAAGGTGGCGCTATAGAGCGCCTCTTCCACGCCCGTTTATGAGCTTTTTCCAGTGTCTAACTATCATTAATACTCATATGTGTGTTGAGTTTCATGACATTCTAAACATGTTATCTGCTTCAAAATCACCAAAAACAAATTTTCAAGTTTGAAACGTTGCCATGGCAACAGTATTATAGATATCAATATTCCCTTCACAGTTTTACATCGGCCGTGCTTTGACATTATTCTGATGAAGTTTGAAGCAAATCGATTAAAAATAAGATGCTGAATTCAAAGCATTTTGAAAATGACACACTTCCTGCTGCCAGTTGGTGGCGCTATAACTTTGACTCCTAATAGTCACATCTATGCGCTCGGCATCAAACAACGAACAAAACCCTGAAGTTTGATCAAAATCAGACAATGTATGTGGATGTTATTAGACGCTTCCTGTCTCTCATTTTTCGCCATAAATTCATCGCCTCGCCACGGGCAAACCGTTCGAGATATCAAAAATATCCTGGCAATTTTGCATCCCCAATGTCTTGAGATCATGTTCACCGAGTTTGGTGGCAATCGGGTGGTAATCTTCAGAGGAGTATATCAAATTCCAGAGCATGGTTTTTTAAACAGCCCTGAATAGCCGACTTCCTGTTGGGCGGAGCCTATGACATGCAGTGTGAAATTTGTTCGGCTCAATGAGATCTATATGTGTACCGAGTTTCATATGAATACGTGCAAGCATGTGTGAGCTATACATCAAGTTTTCAAACTGTGTTCTAGGGGGCGCCGTAGAGCCCCTGTGCCGCGCCCGGGTCCCAGCCTCTGTGGCGTCCGGACGCCAACAGATTCCAACGTGCGTGCGAATTTTCAAGAGTTTTTGAGCACGTTAAGACCCCCAAAAGTTGCCGGATGGTTGAATAAAAAAAAAAAAAAAAAAAAAAAAAAAAAAATAATAATCCTTTGGAAATCAATAGGGCCCTGCGCCTTACTGGCTTGGGCCCTAAAAAATAATAATCCTTTGGAAATCAATAGGGCCCTGCGCCTTACTGGCTTGGGCCCTAAATATAGCTGCAAGCAGCGATGGCGGGCCCAAGCTGTCAGTGCAACCGCCACGCCGGTGGCATCACGAAAAAGGGGCACAGCGAGCACATGCATTTACAGTAACCCTCTGGCAGTCTGGTTTTAATTGATACAGCAATTAAAGGGTTAATCCAAACCATCAAGACTGTGAAAGACTGTTACTTTAATAAATTGTCACGGCAACACCGTTCAAGATATCCAAAATCCGTTTACAAATTTAAGTTTGTGAATGTTTTGGCATCATGTAGACAAAGTTTGGTGTATAGTGTACAGTATAATAATCCTCTGAGGAGTATGCGTTAATTCACACCCATATTTTTTCCAAATATTCACATTCAAATCAAAATAGCCGACTTCCTGTTGGTTGTAGCTAATGACTGTAAATTAGAAGGTTGTCCAGCTTGATGAGACCAATATATGTACCAAGTTTGGTGACTGTAGCTAAAACTAACCCCCCAAGTGTTTTGAAAAGGTGGCGCTATGCAGTGCCTCTTCCACGCCCTTTTATGAGCTTTTTCCAGTGTCTATCTATCATTAATACTGATATGTGTGTTGAGTTTCATGAAATTCTAAGCATGTTATCCGCCTCAAAATCACCGGAAAATAATATTCAAGTTTGACACGTTGCCATGGCAACAGTATTTTAAATATCAATATTCCCTCAATATGGGCCTATTCCTTTTACATTGGCCGTGTTTTGACACTATTCTGATGTAGTTTGAAAAAAATAGAGTAAAAGTAAAACGCTGAATTCAAAGCATTTTGAAAATGACACACTTCCTGCTGCCAGATGGTGGCGCTATAACTTTGACTTCTGATAGTCACATCTATGAGATCGCCATCATACACCAAACAAACCCCTGAAGTTTGATCAAAATCAGACAATGTAGGTGGAGATGGTAGGTTTAGGTGTATGTAAGGTGGGAGGAGTGATCCAGCCACACCCCCTGGATCTTGTGTTCTGCAGTGAGGACCATCTCTGGAAATCCCTGACTAGATGGGCGGTTTAACACAAGGGTAGCACTGGGCACGTAGCTAGACCCAGAGGGCGGGCTGTCATTAAACGTCAAAATTTGATTGGCTGATGATTCTGTCACTAATGCTCGTAACAAATCAGATGTGACGTCTTTCAACAAAAGGGTAGCACTATCTGTAGTGCTGGCCTCAGACTTTTTTATGTAGGATATTCCAGTTCAACCTCAACTAAACTAATCATAGGCAATTTTGTAGACATTACACAAATGAAAATGATACCCAAATAATCAATAAAAACATTTTTTCACACTATTTTATTTTTTTATAAGGCCAGCAGAGAAGGCCCTGCTGCCCCTGACTGCCCAGATTAAAAGACTCATTTATCTCCCAAACAGAAAAGTTAAACAAACACAACACAGAGGGATACAGAACACAAATATTTTTTTCAAGATGCAAAAAATGAAACCCTACATCTGTACACTTGATAAAAAATGAAATCTAAACCTCTGAAATTTCATTGTAAAAAATAAACTAAAATAAAAATTTCAAGTGTACAGTTTCATTTTTTGTATCTTGAAAAAAATATGTATGTGTTGTATCCCTCTGTGTTGTGTTTGTTTATTTTTTGTGTTAGGAAGATAACTGAGCCTTTAAATCTCCTTTGTAATAGATATGCCTAATAAGTAAAGAACAAGGCATTTATAGCTGTATTTATAAACTACTTACTAATGAATATTAATATTGGGGCAATGCTTTATAAAGGATGAACTAACTATTTACTAATGCTTACCTAATGATTCATAGTGTGCAATCATTATGAAGTGTTACCTCTCTCTCTCTCTCTCTCTCTCTCCCACCCCCTCACCCAGCTCCTCACTTCCACACTCAACACACAGAGACACACCCATCCACACACACACACACACACACACACACACACACACACACACACACACACACACATGTTTGTTTTTTGGTTTACGGGGACTCTCCATAGGCGTAATGGTTTTTATACTGTACAATCTGTATGTGCTATTGCCCTACACCAACCCTACACCTAAACTTAGCCCTCACAGGAGACTGTGTGCATTTTTAGATTTTCAAAAAAACACCATTTAGTATGTTTTTTAAGCCTTTTGAATTACGGGGACATAGGCAGTGTCCTCATAAACCACCTTCAAATTGTAATACCTCTGTCATACCCATGTCATTAAACAAATTTTGTCCCCGTAAACCACAAAAACCAGTACACACACACACACACACACACACACACACACACACACACACACACACACACACACACACACACATACACACATACACACACAGTGCACACAGATCAGTTGTCTGCTAGATTTTTTAATTTTCTATTATTCATAGACCTTTTGTAAAGTCATGAAACTAACCATACTTCTTCAGAATGACTTGCTCTATGTATGTAAAAAGTGTTGAAGTGTTTGGAAGCTGCACTTTAAAGATATAAGAAAATAACTGCTCTCTTTATTATTGTAACTTTAATAAACTTTAACAAATTAACTGGTTCTTGGATTTTTATTTTTATTTATTTTTTGTCCCCAAGACTGACAGATAAAGATAAGGCGTAGGAGATTTCTTAAGCTTTAATGCAAAAAAAAATAATAATAAAAAAGAATAATTTAATAAATAAAATAAAATAAAATGAATAATTACATAAATAAATACTGAATTATTTTTTCTAGTGATTAAAGAGATGTTTAAAAGTCTCTCTCTCTCTCTCTGTCTCTCTCTCTCTCTCTCTGTCTCTCTCTGTGTCTCTCTCTGTCTCTCTCTCTCTGTCTCTCTCTCTCTCTCTCGTTCTCTGTCTCTGTCTCTCTCTCTCTCTCTCTCTCTCTGTGTGTGTCTCTCTCTCTCTCTCTCTGTCTCTCTCTCTCTGGGTCTCTCACCCCCCTCCTCACACTAACACTTAACACAGACTCACCCATCCCCCACATACACAGAGCCAGTGTGATGAAATGTCTTGATAGTTTATTAATTTTCTGTTATTCATAGACCTTTTGTAAAGTCATGAAACTAACCATACTTCTTCAGAATGACTTGCTCTATGTATGTAAAAAGTTTTGAAGTGTTTGGAAGCTGCACTTTAAAGATAAGAAAAGAACTGCTCTCTTTTTTACTGTAACTTTAACAAATCGCCATTAATACACCGTTCAAGATATCCTAAATCCGTTAGCAATTTAGCATCTTCAGTATATTGGCATCATGTTGACAAAGTTTGGTGTGAACTACTTGTTTCTGCTTCGAGGAGTATCAATTTATTTACAGCTTGATATTCCCCGAAAATTAAATAAAAAAAAAAAGATAGCTGGCTTCCTGTTGGTTGTAGCTAATGAGTGTAAATTAGAAAGTTGTCCGGCTTGAATAGAACAATTTATGTACCGAGTTTGGTGTCTGTAGCTAAAACTAACCCCCCCATTTTTGACAAAAGGTGGCGCTATAGAGCGCCTCTTCCACGCCCGTTTATGAGCTTTTTCCAGTGTCTAACTATCATTAATACTCATATGTGTGTTGAGTTTCATGACATTCTAAACATGTTATCTGCTTCAAAATCACCAGAAACAAATTTTCAAGTTTGAAACGTTGCCATGGCAACAGTATTATAGATATCAATATTCCCTTCACAGTTTTACATCGGCCATGCTTTGACATTATTCTGATGAAGTTTGAAGCAAATCGATTAAAAATAAGATGCTGAATTCAAAGCATTTTGAAAATGACACACTTCCTGCTGCCAGTTGGTGGCGCTATAACTTTGACTCCTAATAGTCACATCTATGCGCTCGGCATCAAACAACGAACAAAACCCTGAAGTTTGATCAAAATCAGACAATGTATGTGGATGTTATTAGACGCTTCCTGTCTCTCATTTTTCGCCATAAATTCATCGCCTCGCCACGGGCAAACCGTTCGAGATATCAAAAATATCCTGGCAATTTTGCGTCCCCAATGCCTTGAGATCATGTTCACCGAGTTTGGTGGCAATCGGGTGGTAATCTTCAGAGGAGTATATCAAATTCCAGAGCATGGTTTTTTAAACAGCCCTGAATAGCCGACTTCCTGTTGGGCGGAGCCAATGACATGCAGTGTGAAATTTGTTCGGCTCAATGAGATCTATATGTGTACTGAGTTTTATATGAATACGTGCAAGCATGTGTGAGCTATACATCAAGTTTTCAAACTGTGTTCTAGGGGGCGCCGTAGAGCCCCTGTGCCACGCCCGGGTCCCAGCCTCTGTGGCGTCCGGACGCCAACAGATTCCAACGTGTGTGCGAATTTTCAAGAGTTTTTGAGCATGTTAAGGCCCCCAAAAGTACCCGGATGGTTGAATAAAAAAGAAAAAAAAAAAAAAAAAAAAAAAAAAATATAGCTGCAAGCAGCGATGGCGGGCCCAAGCTGTCAGTGCAACCACCACCCCGGTGGCATCACGAAAAAGGGGCACAGCGAGCACATGCATTTACAGTAACCCTCTGGCAGTCTGGTTTTAATTGATACAGCAATTAAAGGGTTAATCCAAACCATCAAGACTGTGAAAGACTGTTACTTTAATAAATCGTCACGGCAACACCGTTCAAGATATCCAAAATCCGTTTACAATTTAAGTTCCTCAATGTTTTGGCATCATGTAGACAAAGTTTGGTGTGCATAGTATAATGCTCCTCTGAGGAGTATGCATTAATTCACACCCATATTTTTCCAAATATCCACATTCAAATCAAAATAGCCGACTTCCTGTTGGTTGTAGCTAATGACTGTAAATTAGAAGGTTGTCCAGCTTGATGATACCAATATATGTACCAATTTTGGTGACTGTAGCTAAAACTAACCCCCCAAGCTTTCTGAAAAGGTGGCGCTATGCAGTGCCTCTTCCAAGCCCTTTTATGAGCTTTTGCCAGTGTCTGTCTATCATTAATACTGATATGTGTGTTGAGTTTCATGAAATTCTAATTATTATTTGCAGCACAAAAATGTATAAGACCATGTGTATTTATCTTTAGATTTTTTTTATGTTGTAATTAACAATTATTAACCTATTTATATAAAATGATGTTGTCAGTGCCCTACAAATTAACTGATTCTAGGATTTTTTTGTCTGTAAAACTGACAGAAAAGGATAAGGCATAAGAGATTTCTTAAGCTGTAATGCAAAAAAATAAAACAGTAAATAAATTAATAAGTGCTGATTGTTTTTTTTTCAAGTGATTAAAGAGATGTTTAAAAGTCTCTCTCTCTCTCTCTCTCTCTCTCTCTCTCTCTCTCTCTCTCTCTCAATTCAATTCAATTCAATTCAATATGTGCTTTATTGGCATGACAATTGTTACAATGTATTGCCAAAGCACAGTGTTTACATTAAATATAGAACAAATATGTATTTAAAAAATAAAATAAATAATAATTAAAAATAAATAAATAAATATATAAACATGCATGTATATATAATTAAACAAAATAGAACAAATCAATTCTACGAATTCTAGAATTCTATGAACAATTTAAAATTTAGTGTGGTGTGTGTGTGTGTGTATGTGTGTGTGTGTTTGTGTGTGTGGGCGCATCACTGATTTGTTGACTCCTCCCTCTTTTTGTGACAGGCGTCAATGTATCTTGCTGCTAGTAAGATACAATCTTGTTTTTCATTTAATAAATATTGAAGTTGTGTTTTCTTGTTTAACATTTTGAAGTCAGGGTAAAGTATTTCAAATTTAAGATAAAATTTCTTTCTAATTTCTTCATAGCAGGTGGTAAGGAAGTGTTGCTCTGTCTCCACTTCTCCATGGGTACAGTATGGGCAGATGCGGCTCTCTCTGGGCAGCCAGTGCTGTCGATATCTGCCCGTCTCTATAGTCAGAGTATGACCGCTCAGTCTGTACCTCGTCATTTGTCTTCTTAATTTACAGTCTTTCACTGTACTCAGATATTCTGCAGTTGTGTAATCTCTATTTAGGGTCAAATAACATTCAAGTTTACTTTGTTTTTCTGTTGTTTCATTCCAATAGGTTAGATAATTTTCTTTTAGTGTTTTTATAATTTGGGTGGGCAGAATTTTGTGGATGGGTGTTTCAGTGTCCTGATGCTGGATGTTGTTAGTCATGTTAGTTTGTGTTTGCAGCTTCAGGACCCTCTCTCTCTCTTTTCAGGTTCTCTCTCTCTCTCTCTCTCTCAGTGTCACCCTGACTCTGAACACACACACACACACACACACACCCATCCCCCCCACACAGACAGAAGGAGAGTGATAGTTTTAAAATTTTCTGCTATCCATAGTGTATTGTATATTCATGAAATTAATCACATTTCCTAAGAATGACTTGTTCTGTGTATGTAATTTTTTATGAACTGTTTGGAAGCTGCAATTTAAAGATACAAGAAAATTACTGCTATCTTTTTTTACTGTTATTTTAATAAATCATCATTGCCACACTGTTTTTGATATTACCATTTTTAATAATTATTTTAATGATCTATAAGCATTTGTGAAATATTTTGCCTGCATTACAGCTTAGTCTTCATCTGTGAGCTGAACTGTTTTACTGTTAAATTCATGAGATGATGTAAATTCAGATGAATATCATGTCAGAGGGTGTCATAGTTCAGTATAAAATTAGTGTCAAATTATTATTTGCAGCACAAAAAAATTATAAGACCACGTGTATGTATCTTTAGATTTTTTTATGTTGTAATTAACATAATTATTAACCTAATTATATAAAATGAAGTTGTCAGTGCCCTACAAATTAACTGGTTCTTGGATTTTTATATTTTTTTGTCCCTAAGACTGACAGAAAAAGATAAGGACTAGGAAATGTCTTAAGCTATAATGCAAAAAATGCAAAAAATAAAAAATAAAACAATAAAATAAAATGAATAATTAAATAAATAAAATAAAATAAAAAGAATAATTAAATTAAATACTGATTGATTTTTTTCTAGTGATTAAAGAGATGTTTAAAAGTATCTCTCTCTCTCTGGGTCTCTCTATCTGTCTCTCTCACCCCCCTCCTCACACTCACACTTAACACAGACTCACCCATCCCCCCACATACACAGAGCCAGTGTGATCAAATGTCTTGATAGTTTATTAATTTTCTGTTATTCATAGACCTTTTGTAAAGTCATGAAACTAACCATACTTCTTCAGAATGACTTGCTCTATGTATTTAAAAGTTTTGAAGTGTTTGGAAGCTGCACTTTAAAGATATAAGAAAATAACTGCTCTCTTTTTTTACAGTAACTTTAACAAATCGCCATTAATACACCGTTCAAGATATCCTAAATCCGTTAGGAATTTAGCATCTTCAGTATATTGGCATCATGTTGGCAAAGTTTGGTGTGAACTACTTGTTTCTGCTTGAAGGAGTATGAATTTATTTACAGCTTGTTTTCCCCCGAAAAATGACATTTAAAAAAAAGATAGCCGGCTTCCTGTTGGTCGTAGCTAATGAGTGTAAATTAGAAAGTTGTAAGACCACGTGTATGTATCTTTAGATTTTGTTTATGTTGTAATTAACATGATTATCAGAATCAGAATCAGAATGAGCTTTATTGGCCACGTATGTTTACACATACGAGGAATTTGTTATAGTGACAAAGCTCCACAGTGCAACAGAATGACAGCAACGGGACAGGACACAGACAACAAAAGAACAATATACAAATATACAAATAGGCAATGTACAAAATAGCAAAAACACTATGTAATACAGACAATCATGTGTGTCCAGGTCTGATGTGCAAATTTGAAATGGAAAAAAATTAAATAAAAAATATTATATGTGTGGTGAATAAATTTATTAACCTAATTATATAAAATTATGTTGTCAGTGGCCTACAAATTAACTGGTTCTTGGATTTTTATATTTTTTTGTCCCTAAGACTGACAGAAAAAGATAAGGCCTAGGAGATTTCTTAAGCTATAATACAAAAAAAAAATAAAAATAAAAAAATGAATAATTAAATAATTAAATAAAATAAAATAAAAAGAATAATTAAATAAATAAATACTGATTGATTTTTTTCTAGTGATTAAAGAGATGTTTAAAAGTCTCTCTCTCTCTCTGGGTCTCTCTGTCTGTCTCTCTCACCCCCCTCCTCACACTCACACTTAACACAGACTCACCCATCCCCCCACATACACAGAGCCAGTGTGATCAAATGTCTTGATAGTTTATTAATTTTCTGTTATTCATAGACCTTTTGTAAAGTCATGAAACTAATCATACTTCTTCAGAATGACTTGCTCTATGTATGTAAAAAGTTTTGAAGTGTTTGGAAGCTGCACTTTAAAGATAAGAAAAGAAATGCTCTCTTTTTTACTGTAACTTTAACAAATCGCCATTAATACACCGTTCAAGATATCCTAAATCCGTTAGCAATTTAGCATCTTCAGTATATTGGCATCATGTTGACAAAGTTTGGTGTGAACTACTTGTTTCTGCTTGGAGGAGTATGAATTTATTTACAGCTTGATATTCCTCGAAAATTAAATAAAAAAAAAAGATAGCTGGCTTCCTGTTGGTCGTAGCTAATGAGTGTAAATTAGAAAGTTGTCCGGCTCGAATAGAACAATTTATGTACCGAGTTTGGTGTCTGTAGCTAAAACTAACCCCCCCATTTTTGACAAAAGGTGGCGCTATAGAGCGCCTCTTCCACGCCCGTTTATGAGCTTTTTCCAGTGTCTAACTATCATTAATACTCATATGTGTGTTGAGTTTCATGACATTCTAAACATGTTATCTGCTTCAAAATCACCAGAAACAAATTTTCAAGTTTGAAACGTTGCCATGGCAACAGTATTATAGATATCAATATTCCCTTCACAGTTTTACATCGGCCGTGCTTTGACATTATTCTGATGAAGTTTGAAGCAAATCGATTAAAAATAAGATGCTGAATTCAAAGCATTTTGAAAATGACACACTTCCTGCTGCCAGTTGGTGGCGCTATAACTTTGACTCCTAATAGTCACATCTATGCGCTCGGCATCAAACAACGAACAAAACCCTGAAGTTTGATCAAAATCAGACAATGTATGTGGATGTTATTAGACGCTTCCTGTCTCTCATTTTTCGCCATAAATTCATCGCCTCGCCACGGGCAAACCGTTCGAGATATCAAAAATATCCTGGCAATTTTGCGTCCCCAATGCCTTGAGATCATGTTCACCGAGTTTGGTGGCAATCGGGTGGTAATCTTCAGAGGAGTATATCAAATTCCAGAGCATGGTTTTTTAAACAGCCCTGAATAGCCGACTTCCTGTTGGGCGGAGCCAATGACATGCAGTGTGAAATTTGTTCGGCTCAATGAGATCTATATGTGTACCGAGTTTTATATGAATACGTGCAAGCATGTGTGAGCTATACATCAAGTTTTCAAACTGTGTTCTAGGGGGCGCCGTAGAGCCCCTGTGCCGCGCCCGGGTCCCAGCCTCTGTGGCGTCCGGACGCCAACAGATTCCAACGTGCGTGCGAATTTTCAAGAGTTTTTGAGCATGTTAAGGCCCCCAAAAGTACCCGGATGGTTGAATAAAAAAAAAATAAAAAATAAAAAAAAAAAATAAATATAGCTGCAAGCAGCGATGGTGGGCCCAAGCTGTCAGTGCAACCGCCACCCCGGTGGCATCAAGAAAAATGGGCACAGCGAGCACATGCATTTACAGTAACCCTCTGGCAGTCTGGTTTTAATTGATACAGCAATTAAAGGGTTAATCCAAACCATCAAGACTGTGAAAGACTGTTACTTTAATAAATCGTCACGGCAACACCGTTCAAGATATCCAAAATCCGTTTACAATTTAAGTTACTCAATGTTTTGGCATCATGTAGACAAAGTTTGGTGTGTATAGTATAATGCTCCTCTGAGGAGTATGCATTAATTCACACCCATATTTTTCCAAATATCCACATTCAAATCAAAATAGCCGACTTCCTGTTGGTTGTAGCTAATGACTGTAAATTAGAAGGTTGTCCAGCTTGATGAGACCAATATATGTACCAGTTTTGGTGACTGTAGCTAAAACTAACCCCCCAAGTTTTCTGAAAAGGTGGCGCTATGCAGTGCCTCTTCCACGCCCTTTTATGAGCTTTTGCCAGTGTCTGTCTATCATTAATACTGATATGTGTGTTGAGTTTCATGAAATTCTAATTATTATTTGCAGCACAAAAATTTATAAGACCACGTGTATTTATCTTTAGATTTTTTTTATGTTGTAATTAACAATTATTAACCTATTTATATAAAATTATGTTGTCAGTGCCCTACAAATTAACTGATTCTAGGATTTTTTTTGTCTGTAAAACTGACAGAAAAGGATAAGGCCTAAGAGATTTCTGAAGCTGTAATGCAAAAAAATAAAACATAGTAAATAAATTAATAAGTGCTGATTTTTTTTTTTCAAGTGATTAAAGAGATGTTTAAAAGTCTCTCTCTCTCTCTCTCTCTCTCTCTCTCTCTTTCTCAATTCAATTCAATTCAATTCAATTCAATATGTGCTTTATTGGCATGACAATTGTTACAATGTATTGCCAAAGCATAGTGTTTACATTAAATATAGAACAAATATGTATTTAAAAAATAAAATAAATAATAGTTAAAAATAAATAAATAAATAAATAAATATATAAACACATGCATGTATATATAATTAAACAAAATAGAACAAATCAATTCTACGAATTCTAGAATTCTATGAACAATTTAAAATTTAGTGTGTGTGTGTGTGTGTGTGTGTGTGGGCGCATCACTGATTTGTTGACTCCTCCCTCTTTTTGTGACAGGTGTCAATGTATCTTGCTGCTAGTAAGATACAATCTTGTTTTTCATCTTATAAATATTGAAGTTGTGTTTTCTTGTTTAACATTTTGAAGTCAGGGTAAAGTATTTCCAATTTAAGATAACATTTCTTTCTAATTTCTTCATAGCAGGTGGTAAGGAAGTGTTGCTCTGTCTCCACTTCTCCATGGGTACAGTATGGGCAGATGCGGCTCTCTCTGGGCAGCCAGTGCTGTCGATATCTGCCCGTCTCTATAGTCAGAGTATGACCGCTCAGTCTGTACCTCGTCATTTGTCTTCTTAATTTACAGTCTTTCACTGTACTCAGATATTCTGCAGTTGTGTAATCTCTATTTAGGGTCAAATAACATTCAAGTTTACTTTGTTTTTCTGTTGTTTCATTCCAATAGGTTAGATCATTTTCTTTTAGTGTTTTTATAATTTGGGTGGGCAGAATTTTGTGGATGGGTGTTTCAGTGTCCTGATGCTGGATGTTGTTAGTCATGTTAGTTTGTGTTTGCAGCTTCAGGACCCTCTCTCTCTCTCAGTGTCACCCTGACTCTGAACACACACACACACACACCCATCCCCCCACACAGACAGAAGGAGAGTGACATCAAAAGTCTGATAGTTTTAAAATTTTCTGCTATCCATAGTGTATTGTATATTCATGAAATTAATCACATTTCCTAAGAATGACTTGTTCTGTGTATGTAATTTTTTATGAAGTGTTTGGAAGCTGCACTTTAAAGATACAAGAAAATTACTGCTATCTTTTTTTACTGTTATGTTAATAAATCACCATTGCCACACTGTTCGAGATATTACCATTTTTAATAATTATTTTAATGATCTATAAGCATTTGTGAAATATTTTGCCTGCATTACAGCTTAGTCTTCATCTGTGAGCTGAACTGTTTTACTGTTACATTCATGAGATGATGTAAATTCAGATGAATATCATGTCAGAGGGTGTCATAGTTCAGTGTCAAATTACTGTCAAATTATTATTTGCAGCACAAAAAATTATAAGACCACGTGTATGTATCTTTAGATTTTTTTATGTTGTAATTAACATAATTATTAACCTAATTATATAAAATGATGTTATCAGTGCCCTACAAATTAACTGGTTCTTGGATTTTTATATTTTTTTGTCCCTAAGACTGACAGAAAAAGATAAGGCCTAGGAAAAGCTATAATGCAAAAAAAAAATAAAAAAAATAAAAAACAATAACTAAAATGAATAATTAAATAAATAAATAAATAAAATAAAATAAAATAAAAAGAATAATTGAATAAATAAATACTGATTGATTTTTTTCTAGTGATTAAAGAGATGTTTAAAAGTCTCTCTCTCTCTCTCTGGGTCTCTCTGTCTGTCTCTCTCACCCCCCTCCTCACACTAACACTTAACACAGACTCACCCATCCCCCCACATACACAGAGCCAGTGTGATCAAATGTCTTGATAGTTTATTAATTTTCTGTTATTCATAGACCTTTTGTAAAGTCATGAAACTAATCATACTTCTTCAGAATGACTTGCTCTATGTATGTAAAAAGTTTTGAAGTGTTTGGAAGCTGCACTTTAAAGATAAGAAAAGAACTGCTCTCTTTTTTACTGTAACTTTAACAAATCGCCATTAATACACCGTTCAATATATCCTAAATCCGTTAGCAATTTAGCATCTTCAGTATATTGGCATCATGTTGACAAAGTTTGGTGTGAACTACTTGTTTCTGCTTCGAGGAGTATCAATTTATTTACAGCTTGATATTCCCCGAAAATTAAATAAAAAAAAAAGATAGCCGGCTTCCTGTTGGTTGTAGCTAATGAGTGTAAATTAGAAAGTTGTCCGGCTTGAATAGAACAATTTATGTACCGAGTTTGGTGTCTGTAGCTAAAACTAACCCCCCCATTTTTGACAAAAGGTGGCGCTATAGAGCGCCTCTTCCACACCCGTTTATGAGCTTTTTCCAGTGTCTAACTATCATTAATACTCATATGTGTGTTGAGTTTCATGACATTCTAAACATGTTATCTGCTTCAAAATCACCAGAAACAAATTTTCAAGTTTGAAACGTTGCCATGGCAACAGTATTATAGATATCAATATTCCCTTCACAGTTTTACATCGGCCGTGCTTTGACATTATTCTGATGAAGTTTGAAGCAAATCGATTAAAAATAAGATGCTGAATTCAAAGCATTTTGAAAATGACACACTTCCTGCTGCCAGTTGGTGGCGCTATAACTTTGACTCCTAATAGTCACATCTATGCGCTCGGCATCAAACAACGAACAAAACCCTGAAGTTTGATCAAAATCAGACAATGTATGTGGATGTTATTAGACGCTTCCTGTCTCTCATTTTTCGCCATAAATTCATCGCCTCGCCACGGGCAAACCGTTCGAGATATCAAAAATATCCTGGCAATTTTGCGTCCCCAATGTCTTGAGATCATGTTCACCGAGTTTGGTGGCAATCGGGTGGTAATCTTCAGAGGAGTATATCAAATTCCAGAGCTTGGTTTTTTAAACAGCCCTGAATAGCCGACTTCCTGTTGGGCGGAGCCTATGACATGCAGTGTGAAATTTGTTTGGCTCAATGAGATCTATATGTGTACCGAGTTTCATATGAATACGTGCAAGCATGTGTGAGCTATACATCAAGTTTTCAAACTGTGTTCTAGGGGGCGCCGTAGAGCCCCTGTGCCGCGCCCGGGTCCCAGCCTCTGTGGCGTCCGGACGCCAACAGATTCCAACGTGCGTGCGAATTTTCAAGAGTTTTTGAGCACGTTAAGACCCCCAAAAGTTGCCGGATGGTTGAATAAAAAAAAAAAAAAAAAAAAAAAAAAATAATAATCCTTTGGAAATCAATAGGGCCCTGCGCCTTACTGGCTTGGGCCCTAATAATAATCCTTTGGAAATCAATAGGGCCCTGCGCCTTACTGGCTTGGGCCCTAATAATAATCCTTTGGAAATCAATAGGGCCCTGCGCCTTACTGGCTTGGGCCCTAAATATAGCTGCAAGCAGCGATGGCGGGCCCAAGCTGTCAGTGCAACCACCACCCCGGTGGCATCACGAAAAAGGGGCACAGCGAGCACATGCATTTACAGTAACCCTCTGGCAGTCTGGTTTTAATTGATACAGCAATTAAAGGGTTAATCCAAACCATCAAGACTGTGAAAGACTGTTACTTTAATAAATCGTCACGGCAACACCATTCAAGATATCCAAAATCCGTTTACAATTTAAGTTCCTCAATGTTTTGGCATCATGTAGACAAAGTTTGGTGTGTATAGTATAATGCTCCTCTGAGGAGTATGCATTAATTCACACCCATATTTTTCCAAATATCCACATTCAAATCAAAATAGCCGACTTCCTGTTGGTTGTAGCTAATGACTGTAAATTAGAAGGTTGTCCAGCTTGATGATACCAATATATGTACCAATTTTGGTGACTGTAGCTAAAACTAACCCCCCAAGCTTTCTGAAAAGGTGGCGCTATGCAGTGCCTCTTCCAAGCCCTTTTATGAGCTTTTGCCAGTGTCTGTCTATCATTAATACTGATATGTGTGTTGAGTTTCATGAAATTCTATTTATTATTTGCAGCACAAAAATTTATAAGACCATGTGTATTTATCTTTAGATTTTTTTTATGTTGTAATTAACAATTATTAACCTATTTATATAAAATGATGTTGTCAGTGCCCTACAAATTAACTGATTCTAGGATTTTTTTGTCTGTAAAACTGACAGAAAAGGATAAGGCATAAGAGATTTCTTAAGCTGTAATGCAAAAAAATAAAACATAGTAAATAAATTAATAAGTGCTGATTGTTTTTTTTTTCAAGTGATTAAAGAGATGTTTAAAAGTCTCTCTCTCTCTCTCTCTCTCTCTCTCTCTCTCTCAATTCAATTCAATATGTGCTTTATTGGCATGACAATTGTTACAATGTATTGCCAAAGCACAGTGTTTACATTAAATATAGAACAAATATGTATTTAAAAAATAAAATAAATAATAATTCAAAATAAATAAATAAATATATAAACATGCATGTATATATAATTAAACAAAATAGAACAAATCAATTCTACGAATTCTAGAATTCTATGAACAATTTAAAATTTAGTGTGGTGTGTGTGTGTGTGTGTGTTTGTGTGTGTGGGCGCATCACTGATTTGTTGACTCCTCCCTCTTTTTGTGACAGGCGTCAATGTATCTTGCTGCTAGTAAGATACAATCTTGTTTTTCATCTAATAAATATTGAAGTTGTGTTTTCTTGTTTAACATTTTGAAGTCAGGGTAAAGTATTTCAAATTTAAGATAAAATTTCTTTCTAATTTCTTCATAGCAGCTGGTAAGGAAGTGTTGCTCTGTCTCCACTTCTCCATGGGTACAGTATGGGCAGATGCGGCTCTCTCTGGGCAGCCAGTGCTGTCGATATCTGCCCGTCTCTATAGTCAGAGTATGACCGCTCAGTCTGTACCTCGTCATTTGTCTTCTTAATTTACAGTCTTTCACTGTACTCAGATATTCTGCAGTTGTGTAATCTCTATTTAGGGTCAAATAACATTCAAGTTTACTTTGTTTTTCTGTTGTTTCATTCCAATAGGTTAGATCATTTTCTTTTAGTGTTTTTATAATTTGGGTGGGCAGAATTTTGTGGATGGGTGTTTCAGTGTCCTGATGCTGGATGTTGTTAGTCATGTTAGTTTGTGTTTGCAGCTTCAGGACCCTCTCTCTCTCTTTTCAGGTTCTCTCTCTCTCTCTCTCTCAGTGTCACCCTGACTCTGAACACACACATACACACACACACCCATCCCCCCACACAGACAGAAGGAGAGTGATAGTTTTAAAATTTTCTGCTATCCATAGTGTATTGTATATTCATGAAATTAATCACATTTCCTAAGAATGACTTGTTCTGTGTATGTAATTTTTTATGAAGTGTTTGGAAGCTGCACTTTAAAGATACAAGAAAATTACTGCTATCTTTTTTTACTGTTATTTTAATAAATCGTCATTGCCACACTGTTTTTGATATTACCATTTTTAATAATTATTTTAATGATCTATAAGCATTTGTGAAATATTTTGCCTGCATTACAGCTTAGTCTTCATCTGTGAGCTGAACTGTTTTACTGTTACATTCATGAGATGATGTAAATTCAGATAAATATCATGTCAGAGGGTGTCATAGTTCAGTATTAAATTAGTGTCAAATTATTATTTGCAGCACAAAAAATTATAAGACCACGTGTATGTATCTTTAGATTTTTTTATGTTGTAATTAACATAATTATTAACCTAATTATATAAAATGATGTTGTCAGAGCCCTACAAATTAACTGGTTCTTGGATTTTTATATTTTTTTGTCCCTAAGACTGACAGAAAAAGATAAGGCCTAGGAAATGTCTTAAGCTATAATGCAAAAAAAAAAAAATACAAAAAAAATAAAAAAAAAAAAAAATGAATAATTAAATAAATAAATAAAATAAAATAAAAAGAATAATTAAATAAATAAATACTGATTGATTTTTTTCTAGTGATTAAAGAGATGTTTAAAAGTCTCTCTCTCTCTCTGGGTCTCTCTGTCTGTCTCTCTCACCCCCCTCCTCACACTCACACTTAACACAGACTCACCCATCCCCCCACATACACAGAGCCAGTGTGATCAAATGTCTTGATAGTTTATTAATTTTCTGTTATTCATAGACCTTTTGTAAAGTCATGAAACTAATCATACTTCTTCAGAATGACTTGCTCTATGTATGTAAAAAGTTTTGAAGTGTTTGGAAGCTGCACTTTAAAGATAAGAAAAGAAATGCTCTCTTTTTTACTGTAACTTTAACAAATCGCCATTAATACACCGTTCAAGATATCCTAAATCCGTTTGCAATTTAGCATCTTCAGTATATTGGCATCATGTTGACAAAGTTTGGTGTGAACTACTTGTTTCTGCTTGGAGGAGTATGAATTTATTTACAGCTTGATATTCCCCGAAAATTAAATTAAAAAAAAAGATAGCCGGCTTCCTGTTGGTCGTAGCTAATGAGTGTAAATTAGAAAGTTGTCCGGCTCGAATAGAACAATTTATGTACCGAGTTTGGTGTCTGTAGCTAAAACTAACCCCCCCATTTTTGACAAAAGGTGGCGCTATAGAGCGCCTCTTCCACGCCCGTTTATGAGCTTTTTCCAGTGTCTAACTATCATTAATACTCATATGTGTGTTGAGTTTCATGACATTCTAAACATGTTATCTGCTTCAAAATCACCAGAAACAAATTTTCAAGTTTGAAACGTTGCCATAGCAACAGTATTATAGATATCAATATTCCCTTCACAGTTTTACATCGGCCGTGCTTTGACATTATTCTGATGAAGTTTGCAGCAAATCGATTAAAAATAAGATGCTGAATTCAAAGCATTTTGAAAATGACACACTTCCTGCTGCCAGTTGGTGGCGCTATAACTTTGACTCCTAATAGTCACATCTATGCGCTCGGCATCATACAACGAACAAAACCCTGAAGTTTGATCAAAATCAGACAATGTATGTGGATGTTATTAGCGCTTCCTGTCTCTCATTTTTCGCCATAAATTCATCGCCTCGCCACGGGCAAACCGTTCGAGATATCAAAAATATCCTGGCAATTTTGCGTCCCCAATGTCTTGAGATCATGTTCACCGAGTTTGGTGGCAATCGGGTGGTAATCTTCAGAGGAGTATATCAAATTCCAGAGCATGCTTTTTTAAACAGCCCTGAATAGCCGACTTCCTGTTGGGCGGAGCTTATGACATGCAGTGTGAAATTTGTTTGGCTCAATGAGATCTATATGTGTACCGAGTTTCATATGAATACGTGCAAGTATGTGTGAGCTATACATCAAGTTTTCAAACTGTGTTCTAGGGGGCGCCGTAGAGCCCCTGTGCCACGCCCGGGTCCCAGCCTCTGTGGCGTCCGGACGCCAACAGGTTCCAACGTGTGTGCGAATTTTCAAGAGTTTTTGAGCACGTTAAGACCCCCAAAAGTTGCCGGATGGTTGAATAAAAAAAAAAAAATAAAAAAAAAAAAAAAAAAAATAATAATCCTTAGGAAATCAATAGGGCCCTGCGCCTTACTGGCTTGGGCCCTAATAATCCTTAGAAAATCAATAGGGCCCTGCGCCTTACTGGCTTGGGCCCTAATAAATACATTTAAAAGCTTTTCTAACACACACACACACACACACACATATATACACATATATATATATATATATATATATATATGGGTTGTTGACGTGATATGGCATTTTCACTGTACCACAAGATAAAATAAAATGTATATAATTAATATTGTCGTTATTTAAAATGCAGTAAATGGTTAAACATTTCTTTGTCCTACATGGACCTTGTGTTAAAAAAGCTGCACTGTTATTCGATTTTTTTGAGCCAAATGTCAAAATTGTCCTATGGTGTGACTGTCCCAAGCATGGTTCAGTAAATTACAACATTTATAAATTAAAAAGAAAAGCATAAAAATGTTACTAAATACCTCCGGCATAATTGTACAAGTGTCTATTCAAGTAAATGGCAATCATTTTTTTCATCCATATATTTCTGAAAGTGTTGGAACTTTATACATTTTGTCTCTGAAAACCATGTGCTATGGTGTGACACCATATCCTGATTTTAAATCGGCCAATTCCAGAGAAAACTTGAATTAGTTGAAGGACCCCATTCATGATCATGTTACTGAAGCCCCCTGTGAAGCCCGTGACATGTGCACATGGACATCTTTTGTCTCAGAATTGTTCAAATATTTAACTTTTTAGGAACCACTACAAAAGTGTTATGTTTTGTTGTCCTTTGTTTTTGAAACAGAAAATTGAGGGAGAGAAATTAGTGGAAGAGAGAGGACAGGACACAGAAATATATAGAGAACATTAGCAGAGATCCACGCATAAGGGAGGAAAGTTATGCCTTAAAAAGAGTAGCCATATAGTTTTAAATTCATTCACATCTTAATGAATATAGTTTGAATACCAATCATATTTAGCTGTGCTGCACATGCAGAGGAGTTTCAGTAACATACTGATTGACTAAGAGACTGAATTTTGTTGATGATTTTTTTTTTTACATGTTTAAAACATGTTTAAAATACATGTTGATATTGTTTGTATCAAAATTAAACTTTCTTTCTCCTATGACATGTTCAAAATTAAATACAAATAATTGAATAACTACCATTTCTGTCCTTTAGTGTGACGTAATGTCCTATGGTGTGACAAATAAAAGAACCACAGATTTGTTTTTCTCTCAAAATATCTTAAAACAGTTGAGTATTGAATTAGGGGAGATACAAATATCACTCAACTTAAAATGCTATAATGTTCAGCAGTTTTGAACAGATGACAGTAAAGTTTGTCTTGTTGTCAAAGTTTGTCTTGAAATTGTCCAACAAATCATGGGGAAAAATTATGTTAATTATAATTTCATATTAAATACTATTTGTATACTATATGTAAATAAGTGTCTAACAATGAAGATAAATCTCTCTCTTGCTATTTATGTATTATTAATAGTTTTTTTTCTTGATTTTTGCCATAGGACAAATTCATGGTACAGTTCAGTAAAAATGTAAAAGTGTACAAATTTTTTTTTTTAAAAAGTGAAAGAATTGACTAAATTAGTGACCCTTTACATTTTCTCAAAGATCAGACTTCACACTACATAAATATATGCATTTCTTTTTCAAAAAAGTTTTTTTTACAAAAAAAACATTTTTTACTGCCTATTTGTCAACTACCCATATGTGTGTGTGTGTGTCTACATATACATATACATATTAGGGTTGCACGATACACCGGTGCTACGGTAGTATCGCGATACTAAAGCTTAAAAATACCCGCGGTGCCATTGCATTTTTTAAACGGTAGTATCGTCCATAAGGTACCGTAAAAAAGATATGTAGTATGCACGGCAGCAACACTGTTTTAAACGTTCATTTGAACATGCATGCCAGCAGAAACATTACAAGTTGATTGTCAAATGTCTTTCTGCTGTGCTCTGTGTAGTTTAGTCTGTGTGTGTATGGTATTGAGTGTTTCCCGACGCTTCAGTTCAGTTTGTAATAAGAAGTTCACTTGCACGTCGTTGTTCATGCTGCAGTTTATCAGAAGAAAGGGTCTGATTCAGACCGTCTGATGTCATTTTAAAAAACAGCAGATCAAGCATCACTTATTCAACATCATAATATCTTGTCGCAGTTTTATTCATTTGACCACTTCTAGAACAGGTGAACTAGTTCGTTTCTGGAAGCATCTTTGCGATCACGAACGCAGTTCCATTCATCAACATAGCGGCTTTGCACTTGGTTCTTATCAATCATTATATATATATATATATATATATATATATATATATATATATATATATACAGGTGCTGGTCATATAATTAGAATATCATCAAAAAGTTGATTTATTTCACTAATTCCATTCAAAAAGTGAAACTTGTATAATGTATACATTCATTCAACACAGACTGATATATTTCAAGTGTTTATTTCTTTTAATTTTGATGATTATAAGTGACAACTAATGAAAACCCCAAATTCAGTATCTCAGAAAATTTGAATATTGTGAAAAGGTTCAATTTTGAAGACACCTGGTGCCACACTCTAATCAGCTAATTAACTCAAAACACCTGCAAAAGCCTTTAAATGGTCTCTCAGTCTAGTTCTGTAGGCTACGCAATCATGGGGAAGACTGCTGACTTGACAGTTGTCCAAAAGACGACCATTTACACCTTGCACAAGGAGGGCAAGACACAAAAGGTCATTGCAAAAGAGGCTGGCTGTTCACAGAGCTCTGTGTCCAAGCACATTAATAGAGAGGCGAAGGGAAGGAAAAGATGTGGTAGAAAAAAGTGTACAAGCAATAGGGATAACCGCACCCTGGAGAGGATTGTGAAACAAAACCCATTCAAAAATGTGGGGGAGATTCACAAAGAGTGGACTGCAGCTGGAGTCAGTGCTTCAAGAACCCCTACGCACAGACGTATGCAAGACATGGGTTTCAGGGTCCATGTCAAGCCACTCTTGAACAACAGACAGCGTCAGAAGCGTCTCGACTGGACTGCTGCTGAGTGGTCCAAAGTAATGTTCTCTGATGAAAGTAAATTTTGCATTTCCTTTGGAAATCAGGGTCCCAGAGTCTGGAGGAAGAGTGGAGAGGCACAGAATCCACGTTGCTTGAGGTCCAGTGTAAAGTTTCCACAGTCAGTGATGGTTTGGGGTGCCATGTCATCTGCTGGTGTTCGTCCACTGTGTTTTCTGAGGTCCAAGGTCAACACAGCCGTATACCAGGAAGTTTTAGAGCACTTCCTGCTTCCTGCTGCTGACCAACTTTATGGAGATGCAGATTTCATTTTCCAACAGGACTTGGCACCTGCACACAGTGCCAAAGCTACCAGTACCCGGTTTAAGGACCATGGTATCCCTGTTCTTAATTGGCCAGCAAACTCGCCTGACCTTAACCCCATAGAAAATCTATGGGGTATTGTGAAGAGGAAGATGCGATATGCCAGACCCAACAATGCAGAAGAGCTGAAGGCCACTATCAGAGCAACCTGGGCTCTCATAACACCTGAGCAGTGCCACAGACTGATCGACTCCATGCCACGCCGCATTGCTGCAGTAATTCAGGCAAAAGGAGTCCCAACTAAGTATTGAGTGCTGTACATGCTCATACTTTTCATGTTCATACTTTTCAGTTGGCCAAGATTTCTAAAAATCCTTTCTTTGTATTGGTCTTAAGTAATTATCTAATTTTCTGAGATACTGAATTTGGGGTTTTCATTAGTTGTCAGTTATAATCATCAAAATTAAAAGAAATAAACACTTGAAATATATCAGTCTGTGTGGAATGAATGTATACATTATGCAAGTTTCACTTTTTGAATGGAATTAGTGAAATAAATCAACTTTTTGATGATATTCTTATTATATGACCAGCACCTGTATATATATATATATATATATATATATTTATTCATTTATAATGATATGTTTTAATATACATGCTGCTAACTTGGACATTTCAAGATATGCGAGCAAAAAATGCTCCTGACAGTTCGGCAATATGACACGAGCAAGAGTGCTATTTTTGTTTCGTTTCTGTGTTCGAATCCGAATCCGCGTTGTCTATGAATCACTGATTCACTGAGCCGTTCATAAAAACAGTCATTTGATTCGCTCCTGAAGGATTCAGCCGTTTTCAGTACTAAATTCTGAATATAGAAATATGTTGTAAAATAATGTAATATGCCTACTTTTAGATGGGAAACTTCAAACGGCCAGCAGGTGGCAGAGGTTCGTGATTGAATCACTGAGTCATTCAAACGATTCTTTCAAAACGGCTGAATCCTTCAGGAGCGAATCAAATGACTCTTTTTATGAATGGCTCAGTGAATCAGTGATTCAGAGACAACGCGGATTCGGATTCGAACACAGAAACGAAACAAAAACAGCACTCTTGCTGGTGTCATATTGCCGAACTGTCAGCATTTTTTGATAAGAACCAAGTGCAAAGCCTCTATGTTGATGAATGGAATTGCGTTCGTGATCGCAAAGATGCTTCCAGAAACGAACTAGTTCACCTGTTCTAGAAGTGGTCAAATGAATAAAACTGCGATAATACTTTCTTGCAAGATATTATGATGTTGAATAAGTGATGCTTGATCTGCTGTTTTTTAAAATGACATCAGACGGTCTGAATCAGACCCTTTCTTCTGATAAACTGCAGCATGAACAACGACGTGCAAGTGCAACTTCTCATAGCAAACTGAACTGAAGCGTCGGGAAACACTCAATACCATACATACACAGACTAAACTACACAGAGCACAGCAGAAAGACATTTGGCAATCAACTTGTAATGTTTCTGCTGGCATGCATGTTCAAATGAACGTTTAAAACAGTGTTGCTGCTGTGCATACTACATATCTTACGGTACTACCTTATGGACGATACTACCGTTTAAAAAATGCAATGGCAACGCGGGTATTTTTAAGCTTTAGTATCGCAATACTACCGTAGCACCGGTGTATCGTGCAACCCTACTTTGTACTTCAGTCGCATTCCAACGGTAACACAGAGGCGGGTGCGCTGATGTTTGGTTCACTGTATATTATTTTGATAAAGTACCAACTGCGCTGTCAAGTTAGCAATGCTGGAACTGATGTGTGTGTGTGCTCCAGCGTGATCACTTCAACTGTTTCCTTATACCAGCAGAATCAATATTAAACACTTATTGTCTTATTAATAATGCATCACTGTATAAATGTCTGCTTTTATTTGTGTACACTCACAATGTCGCTTTCTGCCATTTGAGTTTCCTTTCTGTGAACAAATTAAGCGGGCCACAAAATTAACTGAAACTCAGCATATATCCACCTTTTTCTTGCCGTAAAAATGGGTGTGGCCATTTGTAAATTCTACGGGTCTAGCTTCCGGTCTCATCCGCATCCAGCTATTTTTAGCTGTACAAAACAGTTCGCTTTGCTGCTTGATATTGAAAATTGGTGTGTCTTATATTATTTTCACGTATTATCTTAATTATGATCACACTGGTTTGTAGTGTAAACAGTTTTACCATTTACTGCATGTTGTTATTCTCCTCGTTATTTACCTATAGCGGCTAATGAGCCGGAAGTCTCACCCATAGGCTTACTTCCGCGTTGAAGTAAAAGGTGGATAGGCTATATAGGTTTTTTCATATTGTACCGAAATCGTATCGAACCGTGACCCCCGAACCGAGGTACGTACTGAACCGTGACATCTATGTACCGTTCCATCCCTAATATATATATAATATATACTCCTGAACAAAATCTTAAGACCGGGGGAAACATTACAAGTATTCGCATTACAAGTATTCTGGTGGATCGTAACCAGGTTCTTAGTACTGCTTCAAAATGCCAAAAGAAGAAACAGGAGCAAGAGACAAACAATACAGAATAGGCAATTTATTGAAAACTGCATTTAAACTCAAACAGGCTGTTCATCAGCTGATCAAAAGTTTAAGACCATAGATTTAAAGTCCAAATCTGCGCAAAAATATGGCTTTCATGTCATTGTCCTTCAAGCAGTCACACTGTCATGATCTCCTGATGGCAAAGGCAAAATGGTTTTCTGTCTTTGAACGTGGCAGGATTGTTGAGCCGCACAAGCAAGGGTGTGCGCAACACTCCTTCGCTGCCGAGGTTGGACGCAGTAAGACAGTCATTTTAAATTTCTTAAAAGATCCTGAGAGTTATGGGACAAAAAAAATGTCAAGTGGTAGACCCAAAAAAGATCAGGGAAACACGCAGGATGGTCCAAAAGAGCGACGTAATTCTCCTGGAAGAAGTCCTTCATCAGGCAGGCGTTGTGAACGCAGACAAGGGCCCTCAGTCAAGAGGGATGCCTGCTGCAACATGTCCACATAGCCAGCCGCCGTTTGACCCCCCTGCACAACCTGAAGCTCCATTATCCCATTGAAGGAAAAAGCACCCCAGATCATGATGGAGCCGCCTCCACAGGCTCCACTGTGCCACGTAGAAAACATCTCCAGTGGGATCTCCTTGTCATGCCAGTAACGTTGGAAGCCATCAGGACCATCCAGGTTAAATTTTTCTCTTCAGAGAATAAAACTTTCTTCCACCTTTCAATGTCCCATGTTTGGTGCTCCCTTGCAAATTCCAAACAGGCAAGTTTGTGGCATGGGAGAAGACGTGGCCTTTCAAGACAGTTTTTGTTCTTGAAGCCCTTCTCTTGCAGATGCCGTCTTATGGTTATTGGGCTGCAGTCAGCATCAGTAAGGGCCTTAATTTGGGTCGAGGATCGGCCTGTGTCTTCACGGACAGCCCGTTGGATCCTCCGGCACAGTGCAGGTGAATTGTTTTGGGGTCTACCACTTGACATTTTTTGTCCCATAACTCAAGCTCTTTTAAGAAATGTAAAATGACTGTCTTACTGCGTCCAACCTCGGCAGCGATGGCGTGTTGCGCGCACCCTTGCTTGTGCGGCTCAACAATCCTGCCACGTTCAAAGACAGAACACCATTTTGCCTTTGTCATCGAGATCATGACAGTGCGACTGCCTGAAGGACAATGACAAGAAAGACATATTTTTGCGCAGATTTGAACTTTTTAAGACTATGGTCTTAAACCAGGGATCTCCAACCCTGCTCCTGGGGAGCTACCGTCCTGCAGACTTCAGTTCCAACCCTGCTGCAACACACCTGTCTGTAATTATCAAGTAGCCCTGAACACCTTGATTAGCTGGTTCAGGTGTGTTTGATTGGGGTTGGAGCTGAAATCTTCAGAATGGTAGCTCTCCAGGAGCATAAAAAAAAACTAAAGTTAAAAATAACTACATATAAACAAAAGAATAAACAAACAAAAAAACAAATCATAATAAATAAAATACATCAAGAAATAAGAGAAACTCAAAAAAAGACAAAAAATTCAATAAAAATAAATTTAAATCAACTCAAATTCCAATATAAATATCTAAAGACAAAAAAAAAAAAAAAAAAAAACTATGATGAAATGCCCATGTCAGCCTATGGATGTCGGGTTACCTCAAGAGCTTTTTCACGCTCAGCTGTAAGATCTTGCATGTGTCTGCTGGACAGAGAGGTCGTTTGCGACGTCCATTCAGATCGCAGTTTGTCCAACTCTCGACTTTTCTCAGACAGGGTCTGGAGGATAAATAAAATAAAATGAAATAAATTAAATATATAATAATAAGTTCACTTGGAGAGGAATCTTGAATGTGGCTCACTTGCTGCGCATAATTTAGCTGTCTTGTCAGATCTTCCTCAGTCTTTCTCAACTTCTGTTCCAAATGCTGCTTTTCCTCCTGTAAAAATACCCCAAAAACAAAGACGTATCATAGATTCATTCATTAAAAACAAGCAGGATTACGACACATATATTCTCTTTGTAGGCCAAGTCCATGATGAGTTTCACCTTTACAGTGGACAGACAGGTGGCCAGATACTTCTTAACATCAGTATCAGATCCCGGCAGCAGTTTCAGAGAGAGATGCGTGAGGTGTTTAAAAGCGTTCGTCTCCACAATGTTAAGGTTTGAAGGACTGTGATCGAACACTGATGAAGCCGACGTGAGCTGCAAGAGAAACCTGACAGAACCACAAACAGACAGAAACGGTTCGCACAACCAATATACGCATTAACAGGAGATATAAAAGTGTTAATATCCAGATAATCTCTCACCGTGGGTTTTCTTTGTCCTGTTCAGAGATACACTGCTCAAGCAAGTCGATAAATTTTTGTGAGAATGATGTGAAGTCTATTAAAAGCCCTTGTTGTACCTTTAAACTGTGAAGGAAAGCGAATATTGATTATTACATTGAAAACTGCACACCGAAGTAAAATATTTAAATAAATATGGACTAATATTATATAAAAAAAGATCACAATACCTCTGAAAATCTTCCTCTGATATGACAAGGTTGTATAAAAAGTAAAGATCAGTATCATCTGTCAGCCGTACAACCAAATCCTGTTGATAAAACCAAAAAGAAAGTCAAAATACCAAAAAACATTATTTCAATACATAACTAATGATGTATAAATGATCATTTCTCACCTTTCTATGGACAGGATTTGATGAAGGCTGCAGTTCAATACTAATACGAATGACTGAACGTCTGTGATTAAAAAAAGCATAATAAATAATCACATTTAGATCCTTAAGCACCTACAAAAACAAAATGCTATAACATACAACAACAATGAACGAATTAACAAACCCAATACACACATTAAGGTCATATTTATGTTTAAAACACATACATACAATCGGTTTTACCTCTCATCGGTATCTCTATTCTTCACAAGCACCGGTAACCTCTTGTTAAAAAGTAATTCCGTCATTTCGAGTTCATATAATAACCCCCAAAGTGATATTAATCATAAAAATCGCGGTTTATTAGCGTTTTTTACGCTGGTGAAAGAATCATAGCTGGTTTGTTTTTTCGCGCTTCGCTCCCGCGTTCGTCCGTTTCTCACCGGATGTGCCGCGCGCCTCGATCTAATCACGCATACGATCTTATCCCAGCATGTTTATGTTTTTAACAACATTAGAAAATAAATACAAAACTTTCAACCTTGTTTAATCTCTATCTGTGCGTGTTTAAGTTTGATAAAATTAAATATATTTTCTGTCAGGGTTCACCGGCGCGTGTTGTGATTGGTCGAGAGGCAGGCGTCAAACGTCACGCAGAGTGGGCGGGGCGTATAGGAGTTTTGAACATGGCGGTGAGTAGCGCAAACGTTTCCTCACCGTTCACTTTATAAACGCTTCTATGGACGACAAACAAACACACAAATGTCTTGTGGGCTCTTAAAGTTTAATTTTACACACTAGAGCCAGCTGGTTATTGTAAATGTGGTGTGTTGTGTATTATTGCGCTAAGCTACATGGTCTGATATATATTATACAGGCCTGTAATATATTATATATAATCCGTGGTCTTGATTTTCAGGATAAAGAGAAGAAAAAGAAGGAGAGTATTTTTGATTTGTCGAAATACATCGACAAACATATAAGAGTAAAATTCCAAGGAGGTCGTGAAGGTGAGACTGTTGCTTTATGAGAAAAATGAAGGGTTTAAATAATATAATGAAATTATAGTATGCTTAATTAAGTTACGTTGAATTTAACATTCATTGTTTCCTGTTTTCAGCAAGTGGGGTCTTAAAAGGCTTCGACCCGCTGTTGAATCTTGTGTTGGATGGCACCATTGAATACATGCGAGGTAAAATCAACAGACTGATTTCGAAATAAATAATAAAAAAAGATATTTTTGGAAATTTATTTGAATACATTTTTACCTATTTTTCATTTATTTTAATCGTTTATATTTTTATTCTAATCAAACCGTTAATAAGATTCAAGTTTTAATGTAGATTTTTAATATTTTAATCTTTGTGCATGATTCCTGATCACATCCTCACATTACACAGATCCTGATGATCAGTATAAACTGACTGAAGACACCAGGCAGCTCGGTCTGGTTGTATGTCGAGGGACGTCCGTCGTGTTGATCTGTCCTCAGGACGGGATGGAGGCCATTCCGAACCCTTTCATTCAACAGCAGGATGGATAATATTCATCTGCGGGGGTTTTTCTTGCATTGTGTAGATGTCTGGTAAAGAAAATAGATGGTTTTTGTTCATGAAATCATGAAAAATGCATTTTGTATTTAGACTCAGGATAAATGTTTTTAGTTGGTTTTGTTTCTGTGGTTTATGAAACTCACTTTTTTTTATTTTTGATTATGGTTTGAATTATAAGGCATGTTTTCTGTTCATGAAAATGGGTGCGTGATGTTGCCCTAGTTCTTTAAGTGTTGTTTTATTAATTTGGACATTAATAAACATCTGGGATGTAACCATTTCTAAACTAAGCAAAAACAAAGATCATGCCTGTACCTCAAAGGGTGGATCCCACAGGATTACCTTCTCAGAAGGCTTTTGTACACTTTCAGCTTTCAGTGAACATCTTTGTATAATCTAAATGGAAACTGTATTTTGAAGGTCTTCGGTTCTGAGACGCCTTGAGAAAACATTTGTGTTTACCTTTGTGGTGTTGTCTCTTCTGTTTTACACTCGCAAAACTACTTTCTAAGATTAAAGACTCAGTTATGGACCCTTCCCTATTTGGAAGAATGTTTTTCTTTTGTCAAGAACATGCATACACTTTGGTACACTTGCTCACCAATGGATGCTCTGCAGTGAATGGGTGCCGTCAGAATGAGTCCAACCAGCTGATAAAAGCATCACAATAATCCACAAGACTCCGGTCGAATGACTTGTAAAGTGAAAAACCAAGTGTTTATAAAAAACAAATCCATCATTAAGGTGTTTTAACTTAATACTTTCTCCAGTGAAAAAGTTCATCTCCTGTTGTCTTTTCAAATCAAAATCCACAAACATATTTGTTTAGAACCGTTTCAGACTGTTTTTGCTTGTAAAATGTGATTTAACTACATATTTCTCTCCTGATTCAGACGAGATGACTTTTTCACTGGAGAAAGCAATATTATGGATAAAGAACTTGTATTTTAGCCAGCTATGGTTTGAAGTTAAAAATGTCTTGATGGATTTGTTACTTACAAACATGCAGTTTTTCACTTCACAAGATATTAACTGATGGACCGGAGTTGGATTATTGTGCTGTTTTTCTCAGCTGTTTGGACTCATTCTGACGGCACCCATACACTGCAGAGGATCCATTGGTGAGCAAGTGACATTTCTCCAGATCTCATAAAGAAACAAACCCATCTACATCTTGCATGGCCTGAGGGTGAGTACATTTTCAGAAAATGTTCTTTTTTGAGTAAACATTTCCTTTAAAGTAAACCAGAAGAGCTACTCTCACATAAACTCAAATCATGTTTTTCTATAACCTTCACTAAAAGCTTGGAAACAAGGGTTTTTCCACCAAGAAGAGGGCTTTTTTGATGGATATCAGATTGAGATTAGCCATTCATGCTTCTTAGCACAGCCACAAAGCCCTGTTTGTAAACTCTCAGGATTGACTTTAGGTGGGAAACAGCATGTACATCAATATACTAGTGAGATCCAGTATAGTTTCCACTCTGATATTTAATGCAATACATGGGTGGTAATTGAGATTTGTTGGTCCCTCCATTTGTGATGGCAGTTTTCTAGCAGTTATGAATAAAAGGCTCAGTGTGTCTTGCCTCGCTGGTGCTCTTTTGAACAGCAGGACTTTCCAGATTTTATCAGTGCACACTGGCACCCAAGTCTGGGCTTTATTGGGTAACACAGTTCTAGTGGTTCAGGGTCTGTTAACTGATGGTTAACTTTAGAGGGGTCTGTAAGAGGAGCTGCTGTCTGAAGCCACGCCAACTCTTAATACTATTCCAGGTCAGTAGAAGTCTGAGGAGCGGTGGGCTAGTGTGGCAAGCAATTCATGCATTTCATTTTGCACAGTAGATTAAACCTATGAGGATGTAAGAAAAAAGAGGGAATAATGAGATAAACTCATATCATAATAAAAATGAATATATAAATAATAACTAACATTTGACAAACAGATATATAAAGCTTATATATATATATATATAAGCTATAAAAATCTAAATAAAACTGAACAGATATAAACAATAATAAAAACTCAGAAGTAGATTTGTTAACTAGAATACATTCTACGATCTAAAATATAACAGACTAAGTAGGCTAATATAAAAAGATAAAAAATAAGGACATAAACAGAGAGGATAAAAACTTGTATCGGACCCCCCCCAACCACTCCTAAGAACAACAACTATTATTTCTCTAAATCTCTTATAAGTCTTAAAGTAATTGAGAAATATTTGAGGATTTTGTTATAAGTTTTATGTGGATAACGCAGCACCAGCCAATCAAACACGAAATCCCGCTTTCACCTGCGTGAAGCCCCGCCCACTGGCAATCCTACCGCATAACAGTGCTGCATTCTATATAATCTACCAGACGTATCGTGAGGTTTATTCGGACGTCAACGTAAAGATCAGATGCCTCAGTGACCAGATGCTGTCTGAAACGGTGAGAACAATCTATTCAAGGCTACTTAACTAGTTATCGGTGCGTGAACTGTGCCAGTAGTTTTACTCACCGTGTCAGTTTTAATAGGCTCTTTGCATTACTTTGTATCGAGTTCCTCAGAATAGTATTTTAACTGTATAGTCACGTAAAATATCTATTTGTATTATGTTAAAAACGAAAATATTATTGTATTGCATTTTGTAATTGACCTATTTGTAGCTATTTTATATTTTTTTTCATGCATGCATGCACATCATAATTTTGCAATTTAGGTTTTAAATGGCATATATAGTGAGCATACTCCTACTGTTTTGAGCATGCATTTTTGTAGTTGTTGTGACCTGACATAAGTATTTAATTATTATATATCATATTTTTCTTTAATTTCAAATATTGTATCTATTTGATTATATTCTAGATTAATTGGAGTATATTGTAATGTGTTCTCAAGCTGTATGCCAAAAACTGCCTTTTTATTTGATACTGTTGCATTGTTGTTGGCAAGCATGCAAATATCTGTTTGACGTCGATATATGTAATGAGAGAGTTGTTGTGGCATTTACAACCCTTAAGTGAAAAGTAACTATATCAATATATTCTGGAACAGCAAGCTTCATATTTCTGTGTTATAACATTTCCGACTCGACAGAGGTTTGTTTTGGCTTCTCGGAACCACTCCTAGTATTGTCTCTTTCTATGGCTGGTGAACTAATACTTTGGCATCCCACGAGATGATTTTCAATGTCGGCACCCAAGGGAGTCTCTAATGCTTTTGAGCTCTTAAAAACCCAATCCTGTTTTTACCTGCTCATCTGTCTGTATTTCTCACCTCCATGTGTTCTTGTGTTTTACTGTTTGGATGTCCAGGTTGTGTTGCAGGTCTTTGTATAGACTGAAATGGAGAAGAAAGACTTGAATAAGTGTCCCGAGGGTGATCCACGGCCAGCTTACCTCTCCACTTGCAAATGTATGACTTTAGCTGCCATACTGATTCTTCTCATCATTGGGGCTGCTGTGGGATTTATGACAGGTGAACTCAATATATATTTTTTTACAGTCATTTGTGCAAAGAATCAAAATATTATGATACTGATGGAAACCTAAACCAACATTGTTTTCCCTGTTTAGCGTATTTAATACAAGAGGAACATTATTTCATGGAAACAGTGGAATTGGAAGGTCTCAGTTATGATCCAGATCTGCGAGATAAAACATCAGGATTCTATGTAGTTCTGACCGCGACTCTGAAAGAAAAGGTATGACCAGAAGACATGAATGTTAATGTGCACAATTTATTAGTTATTTCAAAACAATAAAATACAGATGTGAAAAGGGTTTTGCTGTCATCACTATTTTACAGATCAGGAATATCTTTAGTGCCTCTGCAGTGGCAAGGCACTTTATTGACTGCCAGATAGTTGCATATGGGTAGGTACACTGCTTACACGCTATGTTTTAATTTGCTGAAACTGTACTTACCATCAGACCATCCAAGATGTAGATGAATTTGTTTCCTCATCAGAACAGATTTGGAGAAAATCATCACATCACTTGCTCATAAATGGATCCTCTGCAGTGAATGGGTGCCGTCAGAATGAGAGTCCAAACAGCTGATAAAAATATCACAATAATCTGCCATCACACTTTAACTGGAAAAAGCGTTATTATGGATTATGGTCTGTTATTTCATCCAGAGTGATGATTCAAAGTTAAAATGCTTTAATGATGGATTTGTTTCTTACAAACATGCAGCTTTTCAGTTCACATGACATTAATCGATGGGCTGGAGATCACTTGTGGATTTCTGTGATGTTTTTATCATCTGTTTGGTCTCTCATTCTGACGGCACCCATTCACTGCAGAGGATCCATTGGTGAGCAAGTGAAGTAGTTGTGCATTTCTCCAAATCTGTTCTGATGAAGAAACAACTCATATTATCTTTGATGCCCTGAGGGTAAGTAAATTATTAACTAATTAAAATTTTTGGGTTAACTATTCCTTTCACATGGTGGGGAATTATGGTATTTGTTTAAGAGTCTGTAATATCTTTCAGGAATGCCAACACAAATGTTTTGACCACTCTACGTTTGGTCTTCCGGATCTCTCAAGTCCAGGGGTATACAGAGAGTTTTGTTCAAGACCTCCTCCGCGCTGGATTGAAGGCCATGTTGAATGGGAAACCCATTGTTATCCCAGATTATGGAGAGATCACTGGCATTGTCCTTCTTGGTACTCCAGTTTCCTTTTTTCCTCTTAAATTTTTTTATTTTTAAAAAAATCAATAAAGTCAATAATAGTGTTATTTTGACCTATTTTATAATTCCAGGAGCAAGTGGAAAGTCATTCTATGAGATTGGGAATGACATAAGTAAGATAATATATTATGGATCATATTTGAAGGTTTATTGTAAACTTAGAGTGCTCAGATTTGTTTGTTCTTTATGGCAGGTAAATGTCCTGAGAACACATTCACTTGTGACAATGGCGAGTGCATCACAAAAACAAATCCAGAATGTGACTCTGTAACCGACTGTGTTGATGGTTCAGATGAAGCCTTTTGCTGTAAGTGTCACCATCTTGCTATTATGCTAACACTTGAACTAGCTGTTAGTTTCCTTTTTGTAAGTTTAAGAACTATTTTTTTTTGCTGTAATTAAAGGACTTAATTGATGACATTTGACATTTTAGTATCAAAATAGTTTAAAGGAGTGGAACATGTATTTATGGTTGTGCTTGTTAAGGCAAACATCACAATCACCAAGGGTTAGTGATTTGAACAAACCACAAATCCTAATTAAATGTACATAATATTGGTACATATTTGAATGATATATCAAATTGTGCAGCATAATGAGACAATGTGCACTATTAGTCTTCTATGGGTGTCTGCCCAATGGACAGCAATACTGGCAAAAAAAATCAATAGACTTAAATTTAAGATGTACACAAGCTATATCTAGGTACAAGAATTTCACAGAGACCAGAAGCCACCAATAAACCAACCAGAACAACCTAGAAATCACCTAGAATACCCTTGGGAATGCATAGAAACATGCTAAAGGCACTAAAAACACGTTAGCAACCAAAGAACCATAGAATTGTAGTGGCTAGTTCTAGCTTAATTTATGTTCTTTGATTGTTAACCACTGTTTCTCTTATAGCCTGTGGAACACGTCCAGCCATGGCTAACCGTGTTGTGGGTGGTGAAAACGCCCGTCACGGGGAGCTACCCTGGCAGGTCAGTCTGAGACTACGTGGCCGTCATACCTGTGGCGCATCCATCATCAACAATCGTTGGCTCGTCAGCGCTGCCCACTGTTTTGAAATGTGAGGAATCATTCTTGTAGAATCTTCATCAGCCCATCACTAGACACCAGTGTATGTCTAAATATGTCTTCTCATATACCAAAGAGAAAACAACCCAAACGATTGGACGGCTCTTGTGGGAGCCAATCTAGTCAGTGGGGAGGAGGGCGAAGCCACCATAATAAACATCAAGTCCCTGGTTGTCTCTCCGAGATACGATCCAATGACCACTGACAGTGATGTGACCGTGCTGGAGTTGGAAACACCGTTAACGTTCAGCTCTTATATTCAGCCAGTCTGTATCCCATCATCCTCTCATATTTTCAGTCCTGGGCAAAACTGCATCGTCTCTGGCTGGGGAGCTCTTAATCAGTACACCAGTGAGTATGTTTGATGTTGCGGAAAACGTACTCTGTAAAATGTACTCGGTCACTTAGGTGCTCTTTTCTTGACTGAGTTCATAGTCTTAATAAGATTCCATGAAGACCAGTGGTTTTGCCACAAGCCAAATGTCTGGCTACTTGAGACTACTCTTTTTAAGACTACTCGTCTTTGTGCCTGAGCAGGTGAGGTACCTTCTACATTACAGAAGGCAATCGTGAAGATCATTGACTCGAAAGTTTGCAATAAGTCAACTGTATACAGAGGTGCACTTACCCAAAATATGATGTGTGCTGGTTTTCTTCAAGGGAAGGTGGACTCTTGTCAGGTAAGAGTGCTAGTAAAAATGCTTGATTAAAAATTAAATATTCACCTGCTTTAAATGTGGTTTTGTCCTTCAGGGAGACTCCGGAGGCCCTCTGGTATGTGAAGTGTCCCCTGGACGCTTTTTCCTGGCTGGCTTGGTGAGTTGGGGAGTGGGATGCGCACAGATCAACAAGCCTGGGGTCTATTCCTGCGTCACCAAGCTCCGCAACTGGATTCTGAGCTACACCAATACTGCACCAACAATCCAAGTCGCCCCCACTGTTCCTAGTGTCACAACCACTACAGTTCACATTGCTAAAGTTATGAGCCCATCCTCTGAGCAAGTTAGTAATGATTATAACCCTGCTCCTGGGAACTGCAGTGGTAATTATAACTGTGGAGGAGACATGTGCATCAGCAAGACAAACCCAGAGTGTGACAGAGTCGCTGACTGCCCCAATGAGGCTGACGAGAAAAACTGTGGTAAATAATCTTTATCCATAATCTCCGTCTTTAGGATGCCCAATCCTGCTTCTGGAGATCTACCTTACTGAAAAGTTTAGCTCCAAACCTAATCAAACACGTAATTATTACAAAGAGGCGTGTTGGAGCAGGGTTGGAACTGAACTTTGCAGACAGGCACCAGAGTTGATCCTAGGATTGGGCACCCCTGCTCTACAACATTAACTCTGGTTTGCACTCATTTTAATGAAATGTTAACTAGCTAGCGTAGACCTTCGTCAGGGTAGGTGCCATATTTAAAGGGGTAATGAACTATCTTTGTTTTTTATGTTGTACTGCTCTCTGAGGTCCACTTATGTTATCAAGATGTTTACATCAAAAAACATCATTTCGAAGTAATAGGCTATTTTCTGTCCTGTTTTTAACCTCCTTCATCAGAACGCTCTGTTTGAATAGGCGTGGTGGAATGTAGAAGTAAACGCCCCCTGCTGTGACTGGCTAATAGTTGTGTTATGTTTGACAGCCTACATCCTTCATAGATGGACACTGCTGTGATTTAGATTAAAAACTCATAAATACTCAGTCAGTACATATCAAATGATCTGTAATAACAAACAAAGCAATAGTGACCATGTAACAAAAACAGTTACTCACACTTGTGTGCTGCGACATTACTGTCGGATCCAATATAGTTGGCACTACATAGTCTTTTAGTTTCAATCTTTCTAAAAATCATGCATCAAATTGTGCCTTGTTTTTAAATGAATCTGTGGTAAAAATTAAGTGAACAAAGTGAAAGTGAAAGTGAAGTGACGTGTGGCCAAGTATGGTGACCCATACTCGGAATTAGCGCTCTCTGCATTTAACACATCCAAGTGCACACACAGTACTGAACACACACCCGGAGCAGTGGGCAGCCATATTGTTGCGGCACCCGGGGTGCAGTTGGGGGTTTGGTGCCTTGCTCAAGGGTCTCACCACAGTCATGGTATTGAAGGTGGAAGAGAGCGCTGGTTATTCACTCCCCCCACTGACAATTCCAAAGGACCAAGTTTCTACTGACGCAGTCTGGAAATTAAAAAATAAAGTTCATAAAATGAAGTTTATCTTTTGGATTCTACGTAGACTTGCGCTTACCGCTCTTGTCATTTACCTTCTACACGTGCAAATCGGTGGATGGGGCTAAACTGAGTGATGTAGAAGGAGGTGGTGTTTAGCCACACTATTACATCATAAAGTGACAAATACCACAACCTGTTGTTTTGGCAGAATGGCTTCAATGTAAGCTGTTTTTAGACTAACAAGAAAGTTTTGAGCTCTAAAACTTACAGATTTTTTTAATAGCACAATGACCTCTTATGTGTCAAAAGATCAAGGGAATTTTTATTTCTCAGTTCATAACCCCTTTAAATTTAGATGAAAGAAGGGTAGAGATACAGTCTGTTCAAAAGGTTGTACTGTCGCCAATTTTCACAACCCAGAGTTCTTTATTGCACTGTAAGTTTTTTCGGAATAGCATATTTTGCACAACTGAACAACCCATTGAACAGACATGCATTCCTCACAGCCTCGTATTTATTGGTGTAAATGTAAATATGATATCTACCCCTACTAAGGACCCATTGAACTAGCTTTAAGAACAAAAATAAAAGGGTCAACTGATTACTTTGTAGACTGTGGGAATCGTCCAGCTATGGGCCAGGAGAGGATCATTGGTGGTGTCACTGCCCATAGAGGTGAATGGCCATGGGTAGGCAGTCTACAGTACCAACGCACTCACCGCTGTGGAGCTACGCTTATCCACTGCAAATGGCTCCTGACTGCAGCTCACTGCTTCAGAGGGTAGTGTACCTTTGATTGACATCTACCCAACATGCTCTACTTTCAGATCTGGACAGAGTTGAACAGGGAAGATTTAGTGTTTTGTTTTCGTTACTAGTGACCTGAACCCTGCCAGCTGGACGGTAAGTCTTGGCTCAGTCATTTGGTCTGGAGTGGGTGCTCTGATGATTCCAGTGCAAAGGATCATCCTTCATCCAGCTTTCAATGGCAGCACCATGGACTTCGATGTGGCCCTGGTGGAACTCTCTATCCCCGCCCCTAAGTCCTACACCATCCAGACTGTATGTTTGCCTTCTCCCTGGCATAGCTTCATCAAAAATATGGAATGCTACATCATTGGATGGGGTGCTGAGAGGGAGGATGGTAAGTTTGTGGTTGGTCAAGGTGACCAAGACAAAACCTAACACTAGTAGTTTATGATATCGTTTTCACCGTACACGTTTTGGTGCGGAACTAGGTTCGGTTGACCTTAATGTGTGGGTAAAGCTGCAGCTGTCTTCCAGACTAGAGTGTGCACCAAGGAACTACACATTTTGCATCTATTGAAAAGGGAATTTGATTCACATTAGTCATCGTACATTTTGTAATGGATGTAAAAACAAACCAAACATGAAACGCTATGTGCCAGAGGTGGCCAACATCTGTCCTGAATAGCCACTGTCCTGCAGAGTTTTGTTCCAACCTTGACAAAAGTTCGTTAGGTGGTTGGTTCAGGTTCAATTAGTTGGTTTAGGTGTGTATGATTAGGGTTGAAGCTGAACTCTACAGGACATTTGCCTTGTCCAAATACCCACACTTGCGGTCTTAGTAGTGCGTGCGACAGGAAGTAAGTTCACAAGACTGTCCCAGGTCTTTAAAACACCAAAGCGTAGTGCCCTTAACGCACCCTAAATCTCGAATACTGCTCCAGAGTGCTATTCGAGGCTTAGTGTATTCCATCATGTATCATGTTCTGGAAATAAATTGAGACTTTTTGCCGACATCTTGCGAGAGGTCACAGAAACCTTTCTGATGTAAGTTAAATATTAATAAAATAAATAGATATTACATATAATTTAGTAGAAAACAAAGTGTTGCACATTTTATTTGTGCAAAGATGAGTAGTGGTGATATTTATTTTGTACAACATTTGCAACTGTTATCACTTAATTAGATGCACCACAAATTAAATTGCATCATGTTATAGGGACAAATGAACAGACATTTAGAAGTTGATTTTAATATGCAAAGTATTTAAAATAAAAATAAAGCTATGTAAACACTTGCATTTTTACAACACTATAGCCTAAGTGTGTCCCATCACGTAATGAAAAGTTCTACACACACTTGTGGTCTTCATCCTCACTTGAACAATTGGGCCAAATACAGGAAATACGTCATACAAGTAGTCAGGTGCAAAGACTGCAAGTATGGGTATTTGGACAAGGCATGTGACTCTCCAGGACAGAAGTTGGCCACCCCTGCTATATGCTATTAGTAGACCACTTGGGTATCTTTTATTGGTATTGTGGGATTTAAGATTGGGTCAAACGTACCAAGTGTGAAAATGACATAAAAAACAGCTCTTCTATACTTACCCTACTTTAAGTCTTTTTTCCAAAAAGATATTGAAAATTTTGACTTCTTTTGTTTGACAAGGTGCATTATGACATATGGTCTGCTTATCCCATGTAGGCATGATAACCAGTTTGCTGCAAAAAGCACAGGTTAATGTCATTGATCAGTTGGACTGCCAGCAAGCTTACAGTGCTGAATTTACCAACAACATGATGTGTGCTGGCTCTATGGAAGGAGACAAGGACACATGTCTGGTGAGTTTCTGGTCAAAAATTTGTTTCCAATATTAAAGAGTTCAGAATTCTACTATTCAAAATAGTGAGGAGTTGCACATTCCTCTTTGTAGGAGAAACCTGAATCACTTTTTCTGAAGCACTGCTGCACTTACCCAACGATACTTAATGCTCTAAAAGTCTTTTTTTTCCCCACTTAAAACATCCACCATGCCTCTTAAGCTGATTACGTAACCCAGCCCAATGTAACCCAACCATATCCTAGAGTTTTCACCAGACTTCTGTAAATGTCATACCTTCCATAAAAACACCAATGAATGCAGTGGTCTTGTCTTTGTCTGCAGGGAGACTCAGGGGGCCCTCTGGTGTGCCGCGAACCCCACGGCCGGTGGTTTCTGGCTGGGGTGACCAGCTGGGGTCACGGCTGTGGTCGACTTGGCTTCCCGGGAGTTTACATGCAGGTCACGGCTGTCAGAGAATGGATATCTATATACCTCCCTTTTTAAGAAGATCCACCACCTTCTTTCTCGCAAGTGACATGCAGTCGTATCTCTCAACTGAAAAGAATGCATGCAACTTAAATGGATTTTACTAACAGGTTCATACTGTACTGTCAAAATATTTATTTTTCATATTACCAATGCATTCCGGTGTACAAAGCAGTAGCCCTTGATGTGCTATAGCCATTCAGGCTATTAAACCACGAGGCCCCCACTGAATATGCAGATTTTTTTTTAACAATGATTTTTAAGGAATAATCAGTGGAAATGCTCCTAATTAGTTAGGATGCAGATTCCATGTGGCCCGGAGTGTAACCAACATGGCTTCAAAATAATGATCATTTTGAAGTGGTTTTCACTTCAGGTGTAAGATAATAAAAAAATGGCTTGCCTGAAGACAAATATCACCCGCAGGATTTATATTGCTGTAACACAAAATTGACTTTACTACAAAATGGAGGCAATTTGTTTTTACTTGGTTGATGAATAAAGAAGAATTAAGGAACATTTAGTAAAGAAACATTTTATATTACAATGGAAACCTCAATACCAATGTTTATGCCATTAAGGCCCTGTCCCAGATGGAACACTTCAGGTGCACTTGCGGTCTTACGGTCTTACAACGGCCGTGTGCGCATGTCTGTTAAGTCAACAAGACTGTAGGGTATCCCGTTCGTAATTTTTACGTTCAAAAGGGTGTTCGCGAGCACCCCCTTTGCCGCCACTATGCACCCTCGATCTGAACTTCTGCCGAGCTTCGCAGCAGCCTTCTACCCGACAGTCAAAGTAGCATTATGTCATGAAAGTGCAGACTCAGAGGAAGACCGCAAGGGTTTAGGGTGCCATTTGGGACAGGGCCTAAACAAGATTCTTTTCAAACTGTTTCTTCACCATGACAATACTTGACCAGGCTGTAGAAGACAGTTCAGATGCATGCTATAGCGCCCCCTGTGGCAACGCTGGGAATGCAGCATGTGCGTTCATGTACTTTCTTAGTGTTTCATGCCTAATTTGTACAAATGGTGCTACATCTGTTAATCAATGAAAGAATAAACATTAATAAAAATGGACTAATTCGGTGGTATTTATTTGCATTTCATAAAAACAGCTTGGTGGAAATTACACAACATCTGTCTGGACATGCCTTGGAGGAGTTTGTGTCTATGTTCAAATCTTTCCAAGACTCAATGAAGGAAATTGGACATTTTGACATGTGTACACAAATTTAACTACAAAGGCTTGCAGTTAAACAAACCTACTACTGTACTTATGAGACAAATGACACTCCAGATTTGACAATTGCGGTTTGTTCTTCAGAGGTAAGTAAGAAGGACTGTTTGGCTGCTCCTGGTGAAGAAGCGACAATTATTGCAACAAAGGCGCCCCTGAATTCTCCCCCTCTGGGAGAAGAACTAGGTTTGTGGAACAGAGTTGGTAAAGTGAGCCTTTCCCTCAGGGAATGGAGTAACATCCACCCAATGACAAAAGACAGACAGACGGTACGCTGAATTTTGATTGGCTGCTTGATAAATGGATAACAGCAGAAGGTGTTTTTAAACAGTGAAACCTCCGAACAGGAAAGTGGAGCTAAATTCCAGACCTATTCTTTTGTTATTCCAATTCCAGCCATCATTTTAAGCATAAGAGCTGCTACTACAATTATCAATCCCTTAATCTGAATTTGTAAATTATTAAACAGATATTTTATGTCTCATATAATCATTTTAACACACAAAATGTAATGAAAAATGTCCATGTAGAGTCTAAATCCAACCACCTAGTTCCTTCTGTAGCTATCAGCTGTTCTTATGTTGTAAAAGAGCCAAGTCTATACACCTGTTGTGTATTCAGAGACTAGACATCTCTACCTGAGGACTGAGGTAGTACCGACTGACATCTGCACATCAAATACGTGCCCTTTCCCTCTGTAATCTGGAATTATATGCACGGGAGACCGTGTTCCATGCGTCCATATATCGGTCCATACACATGGCAATGCATTTCTGGGAAAAAACAAAAGGGGAACAGATGTGTTTAGATTTTTTTCTCTCAAATAAACATGAGTAACGGCATAGGAAGAGTCGCTCTCACCTGTTCAGAGTTGTCCAACGTGCTTCCTGGCTTGCCAATGCACTTCTTGAAGCATTTATCAGTCATTCTCTGCAATGCGGGACAAATTCTATTAGGAATACATGTAATAATTTGGTAGTACCATGTTACCTTTTGGTACTTGTGATACCTTGAGGAACCTTGCAAAAAGGGAATATGGCAATATCATAGAGTTAAAATTTTTGGTGTAGGATTTACTTTGAAACAATTCAGTCATAAATTGCTAATACATTTCACAAATAATTACGATGAAATGCGAAAAATTGAAGTACAAACACATATTATGTTTTCTAGTAAAATTGACTTCAAACTAGTTTTATTTATTTTTACAACAAAATCATTATTTACAGCATCATATAGTGTTAGTATTACATTGTAATGTTATGGTACTTTGAAATATTTATATGAATATTATGGTATTTGAAGGTTTTTGCAAGAACACCATACAATGGTACTTTTTGTACTACTTTTCGGACATATTGTTGGACATGTACCATGGTATTCTTGGATATCCTTAGTAATACTATAGTACCTAAATAACTGTATACATACACCCACTGTACCATGGTGCCATCACAGTACTTTTTGAAAGTGTACCATAATCATATACCATGGTATTTCTATACAACACTACTTACTATACAACAACTATAGTACTTAAAAATATTACCATGGTAGTAACATGGTACAAGTTCAAAAACAGTTTTATCATATTTTAGAGATAAAATTTACAAAAAAGACTATGTACGATGATACAAGTTCAAAATACCAGGATAATACCATGTTATTTTTTGGTAAGTGTACACAGTGATGAACTTTGCTATACAACTGTGTTTAATGATAACCACCATGCCAAATTATACCATGCTATTACCATGGTCCCTTTCTATTGATCAATTTATTTCCCAATATACATTAATAAAACTATTTAACAGATGTTTCTCAAAAACATACTAACAAAAACAACATTTAGCATCTGAGGTTAAAGTCACTTACCTGCAGCAGCTCTTGCGCGTTTGCGACAGCAATCTGAACTTTGACCTGCTCCATTATAGTGCCAGAGTCCATTTTACCAGACGAGGAGCCCGAAGAGAAATCTGAACCGAAACTGTCCATTTTACACACTAATAGACCTAAAAACAGTGACACACTGGATACAAGTCAGTCTCGCTTCGGTACATGTGATAACTGTGCCCTTGAGATGAACCGGAAGCGCTCTGGAAAACATCCCGACTGTTGACTTTTGGGATATGTAGTTTTTAATTACAGCAATATCAAAAAGTAATAATAAAACTAAAATAATAAATTACGTGATGAATTAAAGTCTTATATAAGGGAAGGTGCTATTAGCATAAATTCTGATTTTAAAACGACGAATCACTTAAAACAATCTTGCAATTTGAAAGAGCCAACAAAATTATTAACACAGCATGCTAAAATGCAAATATTTTTTTTTGTAAAACTGCAATATTTGCTTTTTTAATACAAATATCTATTAATAATTTGGATAATCTAATAATTTGTTAAAGAAACTTTTTTAAAAAATGTGTTAAAAACTCGGCTACAAACACGTCTTCCATCTTTATTTGCCCCTCTAACTCTAGCACTCTCTTTTCTAATTCTATTCTTTAAAAAACGTGCCCTTTTAGACTTGTCTTGCACTCTATTCTTGCTTGTTTTCTTTAAAAACAAACTAAAAACTAAAACTAGCTTCTCTATTCTTTTTGTATTCTATCTATCTTCTATTTGTAAGTCGCTTTGGATAAAAGCATCTGCTAAATGACTACATGTAAATATAAATGTAAATTTGTGCTTTCTAATGGTTTCGCTTTAATGCAATATGGATTCTGTCCAGTAGGTGCCGCTACATTCCAACAGGTATATTATTGCTGTGGAGAAATGATTTTTCCTTAGTTTTATTAGATATTTATACAAACAAAAAACATACATGCATATAAATAACTAATACAGTAAAAGGACATCATAATAATAAAATGAATAATTTCTAAACGTGCCTAAAGCCAAAACAGGCAGTGGAAGTTAAAAGTATAAAACCTGCTAGAAGGATGTCTTTAGGAAAGTCAGATATAATTGTTGTTGAAGACTGTGTAAACAGGGCATTGAGTAACGGCTGTGTTTAAGCTTTAATAACTCTGTTAGACATGAACACTGAGTGATTGCAGGGGTCTGACAGTAATCAACAGTCATACAGTACAGTGAGTGTTCATTCATTCATAGTACAGGACACTGGTGTTGTTTGTACAACAACTACATTGAGGGTGAAAGAAAGATGCAAAGAATAACAGCATGCTTCTCCTGTCTGCATAATTGTGTTGGAAAGCAAACATTGTGGACTGATACTAAATACCAAAGAGACTCAGTACTGTGGTGGTATGATGGTTTAATGGTATACAATTGTAAAATGCTATTGATTCTTTTATTTACAATTACAAATATTTTACCGAGTTATTATTATTATTTTACCTTATAATTTAGTAATACTGTATTTAAAACTATTTTTAGTTTTTATGACCATTTTTTTGGTAGATATTTTTAAACATTTTTGTCTTAATGTTTAAAAATATGCATGCATCCACCATTCATTGTGTTTTAATATCAGTCTCACCGACATGTGCATGGTCACTCATTCTCCGAGACACTTCTGATTACTAATAAAACGCGTCCTAAGATCACCTCCTCCGCCAGGATTGGACATTTAACATGCGTGAAGAGGAGGAGCGACTGAGATCCACACTACACTCTCACTCACTCAGCTCAAATCACAGTAGTGATGTTCCCCAGCAGCGTGTAACAGGCAGATCTCGCAGACTTCAGACTGGTCTCATCTCGAGAAATGTTGCTACTGAAACCTCTCGGCGAGACGTCTTAAAGTGACACGCGTCCTTAAAAGCCGAATGCATACTTTTCAAGTCCGTGCGTGGAAAGGAAATAAGGTAAAGTCATACTACTTTTGATTATACGACACAACTTTACTATATATAAACGTGTATACATTGTACCGCTCAGTAGACTTGTCTGGCGAAAACCTGTCACTTTAACCTTCTCCTTAACGTTAAATCTTTGAATTCGTTGCGAAATTATTAAGTAATTATTTAATATGTTATATATTTAATGTATAAATTTTAATGCACATATATAGAATCTGTTGTACTTTAACAGGTTAAGTTATTTAAATGCGAAAAATGCACGTGTTGCCATGGTAACCATAGTTTTAATATATGAATATTTTCTCATGACAGTACTTGTAAAAGCAATAAATGTAGTTACCATGGTATTTTATAGCTACCATGGTAAATTCAGGGGCCACTGTATCTTAGTTGATTCAACTTAAAAATGTTTTAGTGGCTGCTTAAATGCTTTTTGAAAATTTGGTTGGTTGTCTGTTTTCAATGAGAATGTATTTTAAAATCGCATTATTTAAAACGGGACACAAAAAAGTAGAAATGTTATAAGTATTCCAGCATTTAGTTTCATTCACTATTGTACTTGACAATTAGGTTTCATACTGCTGTTCAGTGTTGGATTGTTTTATGCATAACAGAAATTATGAAATGATAACTAAGAGCAGTAACTTTATCAGAGATCAAAGAGGAACGCGGTGATTCATTTCCCATGAATCATTAACCCTTGTACTGAAAGGGAGAACGGTCTCAAGGTAAACGAAAAGCTGTAATATTTTATTGGTGTTTAACAAACGATTATGACTTTACTGCTGTCCAAGGAGATGGTTGGTTCCAAGTGTAATTGCCCTAACTATTATGTATCCACTGTCTAATTATATGTTAAGGATTTTTAAACACTGCTGAACAATAGGCCTTCTGAGTAATATCAAATGACCGTCCACGGATGATTTGAGATGTTAATACTTTATCAAAAGGGATCTGAAAGGAAATTTTCTTTTTTTCTCTCTTTTATCCAGTTTAAAGATGTCTGTCAGTAATCACGAGAACCGAAAGTCGAGGTCAAGCTCTGGGTCCATGAACATCCAGCTGTTCCACAAGACGTCACATGCAGACAGCTTGCTTACCCAACTCAACCTCCTCCGCAAGCGACGCGTCTTCACGGATGTAGTCCTGTGCGCTGGACATCGAGCATTTCCATGCCACCGAGCCGTTCTGGCTTCATGTAGCCGCTATTTTGAGGCCATGTTCAGTAGTGGCTTAAAGGAGAGTCGAGACGCCGAGGTCAACTTCCACGACTCTTTGCACCCGGAGGTCCTGGAGCTCCTGCTAGACTACGCCTACTCGGCCCGGGTGATCATTAACGAGGAAAATGCAGAGTCTTTGCTGGAGGCTGGCGACATGCTCCAGTTCCACGACATCCGTGACGCCACCGCAGAATTCCTGGAGAAGAATCTGCATCCGTCTAACTGCCTTGGAATGATGCTTCTGTCTGATGCTCATCAGTGCCAGAGGCTGTATGAACTTTCTTGGCAAATGTGTCTGGCGAACTTTGCTAATCTATACCACACTGAAGATTTCCTGAGCCTGCCCAAAGATAAAGTTCAGGAGCTTGTTTTTAGTGAGGAGCTGGAGGTTGAGGACGAAAGTATTGTGTACGAGGCTGTTATTGATTGGGTCAGAGCAGACATTGGAAGGAGGCATCTTGATCTTCCTGACCTTCTGCGCTGTGTACGACTCGCCTTACTCCCGGAAACCTACCTGCTAAAGAACGTCGCATCTGAGGAGCTCGTCATGGGACACAAGGTGGGCCGTGAGATTGTGGAAGACGCTGTCCGTTGCAAAATGAAGATCCTGCAGAATGACGGCGTTGTCACCGGCTTCTGCGCCCAACCCCGAAAGGTCAGCCAAGCTCTCCTGCTTCTAGGAGGCCAAACGTTCATGTGCGACAAAGTGTACATGATTGATCACAAGACGAAGGAGATCACTCCCAAAACGGACCTTCCTAGCCCTCGCAAAGAGTGCAGCGCTTGTGCCATTGGCTGTAAAGTATATGTCACAGGTGGTCGAGGGTCTGAAAATGGGTCTTCGAAAGACGTTTGGGTCTACGACACCTTGCATGACGAATGGTCCAAAGCTGCACCGATGCTCGTCGCTAGATTCGGACATGGTTCAGCAGAACTTGACCACAGCCTGTATGTAGTAGGTGGACACACATCCCTCACGGGGTCATTCCCTGCATCCCCGTCTGTGTCTCTTAAACAAGTGGAGCAGTACAACCCCCAATCCAACAAGTGGACACTAGTTGCCCCTCTTCGAGAGGGTGTGAGCAACGCTGCTGTTGTAGGGGCCAAAAACAAACTCTTTGCTTTCGGAGGGACTAGTGTCAACAGGGACAAGTATCCCAAGGTTCAGTGCTTCGACCCCTGTGAGAACAGGTGGACAGTCCCGGCCACTTGTCCTCAGCTCTGGCGTTACACGGCGGCAGCAGTTGTTGGGAACCATGTTGTGGTCATTGGCGGAGATACAGAGTTCTCTGCGAGCTCCGCGTACCGCTTCAACAGCGAGACGTTCCAGTGGACCAAGTTTGGTGACGTGACCTCCAGAAGAATCAGCTGTCATGCAGTGGCATCGGGGAATCGCCTCTACGTGGTTGGGGGCTACTTTGGGGCACAGAGGTGTAAAACCTTGGACTGCTATGACCCGTCAACGGACTCATGGGATAGCATAACAAGCGTACCATATTCACTTATCCCAACAGCATTTGTCAGCACCTGGAAGTACCTCCCATCTTGAAGAAAATATCTCTGCTTTGGTGAGTATTTTACAGTATTACTGTCCAATTGACAACGTTTGCTTTGAGTGCAAGCCCTCTCAGATGTATAAAGCAGTAATTTGTTTGTTGATGAAAAATGTCTACTCATAATTAGTGCTGTTGGGTGTCAAATAAAGACAAAATGTTCCTTAATAATTTGAAAAGGAATGTGGCAGCACAAATTACAGAGTAAAACGTGTCTCTCTGGGGCGTACAGGCTTTTTCCAAATGCTTCCAGCAAGAGCAGAATCAGGTTCATGCTTGTAGTTCTGCCTATGGCGAGGCCTGTGCCATTTTTTGCACATTGCTCCACTGAAACAGTGTATGGTCTTGCTTCCCTGGGTTGTTTACAAATCCTCCATCTTTTCTTTTAAATAAATGTCAGGGCGTATTGTTCTCGCTAGCGTACACAGTAGCCAGACAGATAACAAACTCAAATAATGGCTGATGATGTTTAGAGAAGGTGTGTTTATTTGAGATTGAGACCTAATGTTTGGCAGGAAGATTCAAGAATGGAGACTGCAACCTTCAACTCGTCAGGTGGCATCTTCACCTCTTTATTTTGTTGTAAAACAGGCCTTTGCTTGAAGAATAACTTGCTAGTTCAGCTTCTAAAACGTCTCGTCTTCTTTAGCACACTCGCAGCTTGTTACCGAGAGCTCAGCGCTCACTTAATGGATGGATGCCTAGGGGAACTGCTGTTTGCCCTTCCTCAATAATAAACAGATGGTTTGGGTGGAAACGGGCAGAAGAGAGCCTGTGAGGCCCCAGATCTGCATGGCTGCTGCTGACAAGTCTCTTTTCATCCTTCTTTGAGAGTGCAATTCCAGTTCTTTTGAATGTCACAAATTCACCGTTGATTTTTGCACAGAATAGCCTTGTCAGAAACGGCGGAGCGAGGCATGTGGAATAGGGTGCAGCTATATTTTGCAGCGTTTGGCAGCCAGCAGCTTAAAACTAAAAATACACATTGCTTCAGAAGCCGTCATCTCGTAATGGGGCGAGGAAAACAAATAGAGAAAATCTCCTTCTCTTTGATGTCCACTTTTGCAGACTTCCAGTACGCTTTACAAATATGCGTTGCACCAAAGGTGTACAGTCTCAGATAATTTCTCACCAGTCAGTCACGCCCATTTAAACGCAGATATGTTTCTTTCCTATTGTCACGGCATATCAGCGCAGTGAGTCACTGTTTGACTTTGAGTTGGTGTAGTTAACTATTGAGATATTTGGTGGAACGCAGCTCTCTCAACGTAATTTTGTACACTTTTTCTAAACCAATCTGAGATAGAAAGACACGGGTTGTCTTTATTTACTTGAACAACCCCATGAAATGATTTGACAAATACAGATTGGTTTCCTATGTTGACGTATGTAGCCTCACAGCTAACATAGCATCAATACCTTAAGGCTAACAGGAATAACAGCCACAAAACTGCTTAAACTTTTTTTTTGCAGTATATAGTAGTGTACTTCAACACATGAATTATAAAACAGTTCTGAATACTGTATCCCACAATGCATTTAGCTTGATTTGTACTTCCATGGTTACAGATGAATTATATTTCCTGTCTTCAGGCAACTTTAATGTTTTCTAGCTGGCAAGACTAGTAATCCAAACTGTAACATGAGCACTAGGGAGGAAGTTATCAAGATCTTCTCATTCTTTGGTCTAGCAGAGCAGGCTGTCGTAACTGGCACCCATCCAATATACACCATATGAGTCTCTGTTTGTTGTATGACACACCTGATCTAGGTCATGTGTTGGTTCCTGGCTTTCAGGGCGGCTTTATTTTAGTCGGACCAGAGTGACCCTCACGGTCAATACTAATGTTTTATTAATGCGCAAAAAAAAAGCCATTTGAATTTTTTTAAAAAAAAGCCATTCGAAACGCTAACAGAAAGATCCTTTATTTTGGCATCTGCATCCGGCCTTTCATGCCCAACACATGCATGAAGTCACCGCGTCCTGCTGAGCCCTTGCGGCGCGCCTGGATCTGCATACATTTAATGGATATTTTTTTCACTCCTTTGTCCTGGAAGCGGGACCTGTGGAAAGAAATTGAATAATATAAAGGCCTCAAATTGGTTACCAGCCATAAATAGATCAAATGGGTCGTTCAGCCGCGAATTCGCTTGGTGTAATTAATCAGAATTGCATGCATACATCAGAAGAGGTGAAAAGGTTGTGATCTGCATACAAACCATCTTTGTTTTTGAAGCCAGGGGCACACAGATTGAAAAGACCCATGTTTTTGTTATTCAGGGATCAATTAGAGCTCACTTCTGCGAAAAATGTATGCAAAAGAAAATAGCAATGAGGTTCAGGTGGCCGTCCTGTCATGCTGTGATTTATATGTAACCCGCACACTCTTTCTCATTATTAAACATTGCCAGAATATTGATAGGTGGCACATAATGCAAAGAAAAGTGTTCTAATAAATAAGGTGCTGATTGGGATTGATCCGTTAGAGGAGCACATCACAGATCAATCAGCACAGTAGTTTACACAGCTGTCATTAATTCACCCCGTGACCCTCATTACAGCTGCTGAAACCATCAGAGCTAGAGCCAAACCACTACTTCACGAGTTAGCTGCGCTGAACAAATGTTTATTTATTAGTATTATTTAAGTTTTATTAAGGGTTAGCAATAAAATAAAATAACTAAATACATAAAGTTGGTGATAAATATTTATTATTCACATTTATTTATTTTCTGCACATTTTATTAACAAAACAATTTGATACAAAACAATGGGAGAAAATCATTTATTTGGGTATACTTAAGCAATTTTTTATTTTATTTAAAGTACTATTAATCATGAAAATTGTTTTCACCATTATTTTTTTAAATAAATGAATTATAAATAATTATTTATCACTCAAACAAATAAATAGCATTTTATTTATTTATTTTGTAAAAACAAAGACAAGTAGATAAAACACTACCTAATTTATTTTTTAACAATTGTACTTATTTTTCGGCAATATTTAAGTTTTATTAAGGGGTTTTCCATTACTTAAATTTATTTATTTTATTATTTATTTAATAAATATTACCCAATTTTATAAAAATAACATCTAACTAATCATTCCTGTTTTACCATTTATAATAAACTGAACTGAAGAAGGCCTTGTGCCGAGATGTTTTTGACTTTGGTAATGAATGTAAAATAAACGTTAAAAAGATGATTATTTTTGTGAGTGCAGATCATGGTCTCATGTGCTAAACCATTTATAACAAAAAAAATATATAAAAATTTGAGTGATTAATGATTTAGTACCCATTACATTAAATTAAATATTTTATTATTATTTATATTGTAAAAATAACGCAACCAAACAACTAAAAGGAGAGATAAATGAATACTAAGGGCCAGATTTACTAAAGAGGGCAAATTAGCGTTATAGCGCAATTCCATAGAAGCGCCGATGGGAGGGGCAAATTCTGCATGTGATTTACTAACAATGCGCACAGTAGAGAACACAGATGCAGCCAGATCATTTCCATAATGACCAGCACAATCTACCAAGAGCAGCGCAAAATACCTGCTTTAAGACATGCTTTTTTGGGGGGGCGTTAAATAATGGCGCAAATGCCAGTAGCCTAATTTGACGAGCGCAAACATTAGTAAATCGCGTTGTGTGATTCATTTTAATACTCTCCTCCCATAAATTTTGCATCTGAAAGGGAAACTCCTACAAATGCATATTCAACAAGGTCAGGAGAAAAATAACTGTCCACGCCTTTTCAGCACTAATTCTTCACTGCGCGTCTTCAGTGAATTCTGACAATACTATTTTAACGCCAAAAGATGGTTTTCGCTGGCGCAAGCTGTTAGTAAATCTGGCCCTAAGACTTAAAGTCCTTAAAAGCCGGAAAAGGTGGGCTTTTTATATTTTAAAGTACATAGTTGACTGCTTAATAAAACATGGTAAATTCCAGAGTTTGGAAGAATAAAGTAGATGTAATAAAGACAAAAAGGAAGGTTTTCAGTTTATAGTTGCGCTAGGTGATGAAAACAAGACTATAAAATCTATTAAACACAAGCTGATTGAATCCCAGGCATGCGTTCGGGTCTTTAGACTCACTTTAATGGAATTTCCAAGGGCTGCAAACTGGGTCAAAGGTCACCTGTCCTGCTGTTTGGGACGGGTGAGACCACTGACGCTGATGGACGAGCACTTACGCAACACTCAAAAGTTCACTTTACCACACTTTAAGCATTCGTGTGGTTTGTGTAGCATCGCTTCTCACGTCTTAAATTAAAGTGTCTGCCACGTCCCAGAAATAACACAAAGGTATGAAATACGGGACGTTATGTTTAAATATAACCGCTCTGAAGCTGCTGTACTTGTGGAACGCTGATCTCTCTCAGGTAGTATTTTTAATGCTGCTGGAGTGTTGATCGTCTCAACAACGGAGAAACAGACACCGTGTCCGGAAAGGATGCAGTATTGGGAGAAACGAATAGCATTTGAATTTAGTATCTTCTTCTGTCCAGATCTGAGCTTTGACCCTCATGCATCACATCCAGATCAGTATTGATTAGAGAAAGATCATCATGTCCGCCGGTAGAGGACGCGTGGAAACACGTGCTGTGGTGTCAAGAGACACTGCTGGGTGTGAACGGATCAGCTGGCTGGCTTTAGCAGTTAGGTCACAGTATTATCTAGTGTTTACAGCATTGTTAAACCTGTTAAACTCTAAATCAGCTTCAATGGTGTCAATCCCAGACTCAGCCTTATTCCTCGGTTGAGCATACAAATATATTAACAACTCTCAGTGTTCTTTAAAATAATATTAATAATATATATTTTGAAATTTTATTTAAATTAATTATAAACAATAGTATAATAGTGTTATTTATTTTATAAATTATTGTATTATGCCATGTTGCTACGTTTACAATTTTAATATTATAGTAAATAAATAAATACAAATTTTTTTTTTAATTACATTAATAATAATAATAATATAAATGAAAATTAAACTAAAATAAAAGTACAAATTGTATTTTATATATACAATTTTTTAATATATATTGTGTAAACAATTGTTAATTTATTTTTAGCATCTTTTGTTTACTAGCACTGACTTATTTGTATTAAAATATTTTAAGTTTAAAAGATGAATAAAATATAAAAATAATATATAATTAATAAATAATAATAGTATAATATTAAATAGTATATTAATTAAGATTAGTGTCATTCATTTTAATTAAGTGTTGTATTATTTATCTGCATTTTATGTGCCATGATGCAAAATTTAATTAATATAATTTAAAAATACCATAATAACAATAATAATAATGTTATAATTGTATAATATTAATTAATAATAATAGTGATTTTAATGTTATTTAATTAAACTATTGTATGATACATCTGCATTTTATATGCCATGTTGCTAAATATTTGTAAAAGTTGATAAAATAAATATGATAATAAAAATAAAATATTCAATGTTAATTTAATAATAATAAATGTTATAATATTAATTAATAATAAGTGTTATTTTTATTAAATTAAATTATTGTATTATATATATGCAGTTTATTTGCCATGTTACTCTAGATATTGGTTAACCTTGCAACCGAACAGATAAAATGCACTCTTAATAGGTCAAATGTTCAAAAACACATCTAAAGGAACAGCTTGTTTTATAGGTTGTGGAAAAACATGTTGTGAAAGTGGAAATTAGGCACAAGTGAACTTCATGAGCTCATTACCTACATGTTTCAGGGGATGAGACGCATTTAGCAGGGCAAGAACAGTGTTATAGTGCTTGTTTTAAAGCTCTTCTGAAATTAAAAGCAGCTTAACATACCAAATGTGATCTCATTAGTAAGTGTTTGTAGATTACATGTAGTTACTATCATATAAATACCATTAGTTCTGTGATGCGCCCAGTTTCTCAAACTCATGTGAAGGATTGTAGGTGAACCATGTGGACTTCAACATGTGTAACTCATTCCGTGTTTTTCCGTCCTCAGATCTTCCGGCGTTCTCTGGAATGCAGCCGAGTTTCCCCCACCCCCCCACGAGGCCTGGGAATGCTGGGGGAGGGGAGACGCTTTTCCTCTTTCACATTCACATGGACCTCGGGCTGGATACCAAGCCTTAGGTCAGTCGGGTGGGTAACCATGGCAGCTCACCACGGTCCTTACGGCGAGACTCGACCTTGAAGAGATGCAGAAAGCATTGTGAACGCATGTGTACATACACTTACTAGACTCAACTGTTTAAAACAGGTTATTTTTAGCCTGAGGTTCCACACTTCGGCGTCTCGCTCACTCACACGGATCCTGCTCAGTCATAAATTAAGTAATAATTAACTCTTGCCTCTGGTTACTCACTGTAGCGCATGAAATTGTGCTCTTAGTAGACTTGGGTGACCTTTGAAACAGGAAATGAACCCAAAATTGTAGAAGAACTAGTTAGGCTGTGCTTCCTTTTTATATAGAATGTTTTTTGATATTGAATATATTATTACGCAAGAATATTCAAAACACATCTCTGATTAGCACTGTATTCTTGATATAAAAGTACTAGACAAATAGCCAGGCTGGGCTAATAAACAAGTTTGAGTGGTATTTCACCTCCAAATGATAAGAAATGATGCCTGTTTTTAGACCGTTTGCATTGTGATATTATTTTTAAAGCAATTAAAGCAGATTCTCATTACCATAATGCAAAAATGTCAATACCATCGTGGAAAAGAACAAGAATGTAATTTTTAAAAATGGTTAAGTATTTACGCATATCCAGATTTTGATGAAAAAATAAAATAATGAAAAAAACACTTAAAAATCCTGGACAAACTACGGTAATGTGGAAAACGTCCTCAATTGTCATGAAAATAATGTCAAAAAAGAAGAAACAAATAAGAAATTAGGTTTTGCATAAAGAAAATGAAGCCTGGTTTTAGATTGTTTGCATTGTGACATTATTTTCAGAGCAATTAAAACACATTTCCCCCCTAAATTCTCATTACCGTAATACAAAAACATCATTGCCATAATGAAAAAAAAAAAAAATTATTTAAATTGTAATTACATTGTGGATTTAAATAGAAAAATATGGTAATGAAGAAAAATGTTCTTAGTTGTCATGAAAAATTCACAATGCAAAAAACAAAACAAAAACAAATAAATTATATTTTGCATGAAGACAATGAAGAATATTTTTAGAATGTTTGCATTTTTTCAAGGCAATTAAAGTAGATTTTCCTCCTAAATTCTCATGACTAGTGCAAAAAAGTGGTTACCACAATAGAAAAAAATAGATTATTCAAACTGTATTTATGTGTATGCAGATTTAAAGCCTGGAAAAATTACGGTAATGATGAAACATTTTCTTAATTGTCATGAAAATGTCGCAATGCAAAATAGGCTTAATTTTCTTTCGACAAAATTTGTCACTCAACTGTAGGATAACGTGTAGTTTACAATGTGAATGGCATTCGCTTAGTTAAGGTGGTTAAACTACTAAAGCTGTGGATTCCTTAATGGTTTTGTGCCAAACCTTCAATAAACTGTTTTCAAAGTGTACGAAAACCTGATAAACTTCTTAAATGTTGTTGCCGTACTTGTAGCCTTGATTATGTTCTATTGTTGTATGTACATTTGTGAAGTATATTGTATTTTTAAGTAGATTTTGCACATTGTGTCCTTCTCACTGTAGAATGGTCATCTACACTCATAAGGGTGTTTTCTTAAACGTCACTAGAATGTGTTGCCTAAAGCCAAAGAATGCAGCACAGATAGAGACATGTTACCAGCTAAACGCTGCATTATTGTGAAATGTTTGTTTCTTTGTCGTGAAATGTCTTAATTTGTGTACAAATTTTTGATATCACTGATTTTTGTTCTGTTTTTTGGACATTTAATACCAAATATTATTGTTTCTAACTTCTGTCTGTCATACAGTAGGGTGTATTAAAGACTTTAATAAAATCCCGGTGAAAATGCTAAGCACGTGTTCTTTTGTTTTGTAGAGCGAGGATTGGATTATTGGATTAGCATGACTAGGATCTGCTGTGTGACAAGGAATGTCTCGCACCTTTCATAACTTGCTAGATACGCTGGAATTTTGAAATTGTTGGTCACACCCAGTCAATTTTAACCACAGCGATTTCCAACCGCTCCAGAAACCTGGAGTGTAAAGTTCAATTTCTCTGCACAAACTTTACAACTTCATGTTGCTATTTTAGCTCAGAGATGATCTTCTTCAGAATCGAGGGTGTGTGTACATGTCACAGCACCAGCCTCATTCCTCTCATTCCTGGGCAGGTGTTATTAGTGGAAATGCCAATGAATGGCACTGAGACTCCAGACTGCATTCCTTTGCCCAGATTGTAGGGAAGAGATCTGTCTGTTGAAACAAAGAGACAAATTAAGCCAAACTACTGTTTATCGCAGTAGTAAACATTTATTTCAAAATGTAAAATTTCTTTCAAATGAACTTTGGAGAAACTGACCAGATGTTGGTAAGATTCATCCAGAGGCAAAACCCACTTCTAATGGTTATAGGACCACTAATTAAATGACAACGCCTTGTTCTCTCACCCTCAGGCCATCCAAGACGTAGATGAGATTGTTTCTTGATCTGAACAGATTTGTAGACATTGCATCGCTTGCTCACCAATGGATCCTCTGCAGTGAATGGGTGCCGTCAGAATGAGAGTCCAAACAGCTGATAAAAACATCACAATAATCCATATGACATATTTGTTTTGTACTGTTTTTGCTTGTAAACGGTGCTTGATCTATCCAGATTTCTCTCCTGATTCAGACAAGACAACTTTGTCACTGGATAAACAAGTAATATTATGGATAAAGGACTCGTATTTCATCCAAAAGCAACATTTGAAGTTTAAAATGTCTTAAATGATGGATTTGTTTTATTACAAACATGCAGCTTTTCGCTTCACAAGACATTAATTGATGGACTGGGGTGGTGTGAAATATTTGTAAATTATTAAGGTGTTTTTATCAGGTGTTTGGACTCTCATTCTGATGGCACCCATTCACTGCAGAGGATCCATTGGTGAGCAAGTGATCCAATGCTAAATTTCTCCAATTCCATTTAGCTTAAGAAACAAACTCATCTACATCTTAGATGGCCTGAGAGTGAATATATTTTCAGCAATTTTTTATTTTTGGTTGAACTATTCCTTTGAGATATCAACGTTGAGTGATGAAATCAAACATTCCTATTACATCTCAAGCAATTCAGTCATTTCCAGACCAGATCCATGGCTGAGCTCCAGGAGACTGGTTGAAAAAGACATTGATACTGAAAGTAAGAGCTGGCCTGATGCCCGCCAGACACTCTTGAATAAGTTATGCATGTGGAGGTCAAAAGCCACGGGTCCATGCACTAATAGAGCCGATCAGAGATGCCAGATGGGAGAAATCCCTAAAAGCAGCTGGGAACGATCCCATGGGGAAGAAAACTGGGTTTTCTAGACAGATGTCTTTTGCAACTACTGAAGCCTTTGCGATAAATAGCATGATGTTTCAACTAGAACAGGAAAGTTAATTTCTAATTTTGCAGTTGGCTTACAAATCCTTTCAAGTTTGAAGGTTATTGAGATCATTTTAATACGTTTAGATCTACTAAATATGAGCAAAACAGACTGAAAAAAATGTATTTGCTATTTATCCTCAGTTTTAAATGGACAAAAATTGGTTGTACAATATTATATATTGCATTGCTGGCTTTGGTGTACTGGAACAATAGAAAAAGGCGGCAAAAAATAAACTTCATTCATCAAAAGGACCGTATTCCAGCTGAGCATGTCGACCCGCTAAGTGCTTCAGGTGTGAGCGCAGATGGGAAGCAGCATCTGAATGAATGCAGCCAAACACAAAAAAGGCACAGGGATCGAGACATCTTCCTTTCAAAGGGATCCTGGCAGGATGTGTGCTGGCGCTAGCGTGTTTTTGTGAGACTCCTCAAAAGCTCCATTGTCATGCAAAATGAAAAACTGCCGAATTCAAAAAGATTCCGCCAGCGACGCAATTAATGCGCTGCGCATAAATAGACGTTTGAAACTTGGCAGAAGACAAAAGGACTAGCCAACGCGGTCTGGAAAGGAAGGACCGCCACAGCGTGGACAGAAAGAGGGGGCGGTTGGCGTAGTCGGCTTCAGTGAGTGTAGTTGGTTAACGCTCGTCGTAACCCTGAGAAGAAAGGGCGCATTTGGGTGGAACGGACACTAAGGGGGGAACAGGGGTCGAAACCCCCTTCACCTAAATACTGGCGTGTGTCTGCCAGGCGGATGCGTGCAGCTGGGGGGCCTCCAGGAACACAAAGATCCTGCATTAGTGGACAATCAGCCTCCAATGGATGCCCCCCATGGTGATCTTACCTCGAGGGTTTGGGCCAGAAGCGTCCTTTCCAACCGCCCACCTCCTCAGAATCTGTAAATCAATGCACCAACACAAATGTTATTTCACACCCAGCACGAACCTCCGGCAAAGCACATCTTGTTTCTTATTCTCAGAAAAAATTAGACCCCTTAGGCTCTGTTCAAGCAGAGGTTTATTGCCCAACCAACACAGCAACTCCCATTCCTTAAGAAATGCAAGAAATTTGTTGTTGTCGATACCAGCAGACAAGTCAAAGCAACACGTTGGTAAAATGTGGCCACAAACAGATGCAATTCAGGCCGTCTTTGACCACAGGCAGCTCAAAGTGCTGATGTCTAGGTGCGTCTGTGGTGTCTGGGCACAGGTACTTTCCTTCAGTCAAGTCGTGATGTGATCTGTCGGGAACGTTAATGGTTTTAGTGGTTCCTCAAAGTCCTGTGGTGTACTGTAACTGGAGGGAGCCACTACACTATGGCATAAACAGCATTTCGACAGACCTCAAGGTGTGTTAAGCAACACTGTGATAATATATGAAATGATCACCTTGATTAAAATGTGTTGCATAACTTTAAACACCCACCCGGAGCAGTGGGCATTTCTTGCTACGGCGCCCAGGGAGCAATTGGGGGTTTGGTGCCTTGCTCAAGGGCATCTCAGTGCGTGTTGAAGGTGGAAGAGTCATTCACTCCCCCCACTTACAATTTCTGCCGGTACTGAGACTCAAACCCCCGGCCTTCGGGTCTTACTCTAACCATTAGGTTATAACTACCCCCAATTGTATTGTTTGTATTGTTCGTCAATAAAATCCATGATGTTGGCTTGACAAAGCCTTGCCCGAAAGACAAAGATTATTTAAGTTAGACAGATAGATAGATAGATATTATGTCAGCTTTAAATGCATCAGTACTCATGCAGTCTTCATTGCAATGGATAAGTATATCTACAGTTTGTTGTATAACAGTAAAAAAGAACTGACCCAAGTAACATAGAATGTTCAAAAATGCTTTGAAAAATGTTAATTGATGACGAGAACTCAGGGCAGGAAGCACAACTGACACTCTTTAACACGCATCGCAGGTTCTTCTGTAGCGCACGCATAAATCTTCCCTCAGTAAAATGCACATCACTCGGCATTAAACACAAAGAGATGGCCGCCTCCATCCGCCTTGCCAAAACAACTCTTTGTCTAGACGCCATAAAAGAAGCCGGTTATTTGTGAAAACAATTATGCACAGAAATTTGAGTCTCTAACATTGAGGCAAGAGACTTCTGAGAGTGTTCCGACAGAAACGGCCAGCAGAGAGGAACAGTGTTTTGGGGAAGGGGGGAACGGTAATCACTGTTTACACAATGGAGTAATTACAACGAACAGCAGGGGGGTGGCTGGGAGTGGCGGCGTGGACAGAAGCTTCACTGACAGATCTAGCGGCGCTCTGATTAACAGTGAATGTTATTATGTGACGCCGAGCTTTGATGCTCAGCCTTGTATGGTCGATGGCCTCAGGTTGAGGCGTAGCATCGAATATAAAACATTTCTCGACTCGCAGTAGTCGACAGACAGACACAAAGCTTCTGAAAGGTTGCTAAATTCAAAATTGAAGACGTTTCTTGACTCGTAGAAGGTGAAGAAAACGTGATGATAATTGTTCAACAGAAGAATGTTGATATTTGTAATAGTTGAAGATTTCCCAACGTGGGAAGTGAATTATTCCCCCTTAGCTCAAATGGTGACAAAGATAGCGGCTTGACATGCCACAGATCTTATTCACAAGCATTCCATGGACGCTTCACGTTTGGATGCTTGAAATAGTTCCTCATCACCATAATGCCTCTTGTTTGTTTGGGATGAGTGGGATTCGATGGAATGAGAGTGAATCGTATCTCTAGGATGGGACAACAGAGCCGTAATTGGACCATTGTGTGATTCAGACGGGGTGGGGCAGATGGTCTCTTCTTGAATCTGCCCATCCCGATATGGGCCTGGTTGATAATTACGGGCCACTCAACTGAAAAGGCACTCAAAAAGTGACATTGGGATGAATAATACAACAAAAGGAAGTGAGGCGTCTGTCTGAGCCCGTCTCTAGGGTGTTGGGGTGTCAGCCTCTCCAACTCACAAGGTTAATGAAGCAGCTGCGGGCAAGGACGTTCCTTGGCTTTTTGTGTGTAGCACCATATGATGCACATCTAACATCATGTGGTTTGTTTCTGTTAGAAGCTCAATCATTTCCTGTAGCATATACATTTTTTTGGAAATTTTTGATGAGCCAAAGATTTGTTTTTTGGTAAACTCAAACCAAATTTTTGAAATGGAAGTCACTTTTTGAGAGAAAAAAAAAATTGTCAGAATTAAATATTTTTTCCAGAAAAAAATAAAATATAAGGATAAATTAGAGCCTGCTTCAGAAACATGTAGCTTTTGAGCTCATGCGGGATGCACAGGTTTGATCAATCCGGCATTATGCTCCAATCCAGTTCCCCCTATCTCCCCTCTATCAATAAAATTCACAATCTATCAATAAAATTTGCCAAAAAAAAAAAAAAAAAAATGCTCAAAAAAAGAAAGGAATGGTACAGAAAAAAAAAGATTGGAGAGAAAATTGTTTAAATGCTTTTGCATTTTCTCGCAAACATTTTGTGTTTCCCAGAAAAACGTTGTGTTTACTTACGAATATAAGCGGAAGGATAAAACTATACCACATTGATTTTGCAAACAATCGCAAAGTTTCTCAGGGCAACGCAATAGTTTTGCGAAAGAACGCAAATGTTTTGCGAAAGAATGCAAAGTCTCTCAGGGGAACGCAATTGTTTTGCGAAAGAATGCAAATGTTTTGCGAAAGAATGCAAAGTTTCTCAGGGGAATGCAATAGTTTTGCCAAAGAATGCAAAGTTTCTCAGGGGAATGCAACAGTTTTGTCAAAGAATGCAAAGTTTCTCAGGGGAATGCAACAGTTTTGTCAAAGAATGCAAAGTTTCTCAGGGGAATGCAACAGTTTTGTCAAAGAATGCAAAGTTTCTCAGGGGAATGCAACAGTTTTGTCAAAGAATGCAAAGTTTCTCAGGGGAATGCAACAGTTTTGTCAAAGAATGCAAAGTTTCTCAGGGGAATGCAACAGTTTTGTCAAAGAATGCAAAGTTTCTCAGGGGAATGCAACAGTTTTGTCAAAGAATGCAAAGTTTCTCAGGGGAATGCAACAGTTTTGTCAAAGAATGCAAAGTTTCTCAGGGGAATGCAACAGTTTTGTCAAAGAATGCAAAGTTTCTCAGGGGAATGCAACAGTTTTGTCAAAGAATGCAAAGTTTCTCAGGGGAATGCAACAGTTTTGTCAAAGAATGCAAAGTTTCTCAGGGGAATGCAACAGTTTTGTCAAAGAATGCAAAGTTTCTCAGGGGAATGCAACAGTTTTGCCAAAGAATGCAAAGTTTCTCAGGGGAATGCAACAGTTTTGTCAAAGAATGCAAAGTTTCTCAGGGGAATGCAACAGTTTTGCCAAAGAATGCAAAGTTTCTCAGGGGAATGCAACAGTTTTGTCAAAGAATGCAAAGTTTCTCAGGGAATGCAACAGTTTTGTCAAAGAATGCAAAGTTTCTCAGGGGAATGCAACAGTTTTGTCAAAGAATGCAAAGTTTCTCAGGGGAATGCAACAGTTTTGTCAAAGAATGCAAAGTTTCTCAGGGGAATGCAACAGTTTTGTCAAAGAATGCAAAGTTTCTCAGGGGAATGCAACAGTTTTGTCAAAGAATGCAAATGTTGCAAATGCAAATGAACGCAAAGTTTTTAAGGGGAACAAAATTTTTCAGGGAGAACAACAGTTTTGCAAAAGAATGGGAATGTTTTGCAAGAAAATGCAAAGTTACTTAGGGCAATGCAAAAGTTAGAAAACTCAAAGGTTTTGTGAGCGAACAAAGCTTCTTTGGAGAATGCAAGTCTTGCGAAAGAATGAAAAGATTTTGTGAGTGACATTTTGTGAAGTTTCTCAAGGGAACACAATACTTTTGTTGAGAACGCAAAATGAATGCAAAAGCATTGAATGATTTTTTTCAGTTTTGGTTTGAAAATAGTTGTTGCAGCAACCATTTTCAAACCGCTAATGAAAATAAATAAATATTGTTAGCATTTATTCAGGTCTGTGCTCCTATATAGTAATATTTATATTTAAGTATTTTATGCACATATTAGGCCTCATTCATGAAAAACAAAATCAACAAATTCCTGTGTAAATCAATTGTGAAACCATTTTTATAACAATTTACTTATTAATGGTTTTACAAACAATTTACAAAGAAATGTATTGCTCATCTATGTCATTTCCTGGTTCCCCAAATGCTCAAAAATGCTATTTTCCTAATGCCAACAATTTATGTAAAATGTTTTTACACAATGTACAAGTTATGCACAATAAAGTCAATTTACATAATTGTTGCAACAACACAAATGTTATACTTCATGAACAACTTCATGTTAAACTTTTAATAGCCTTTCATTTGCAAATGAGAATATTAGACAAACTGTGGAATAACATTTTTCAATAGGATGCTAAAAATAACAATGTGCACCTTTACCCAATTAATCAAAACAAATAACTGACAGATTTATCAGGGATTTATACAAATCCCCATGCAACCAAACAGGTCGGATGACAAATAAACAGCAAACACCAGTCAGTCACACAGCCTATTGACATTTATAGATCATTCGGCTTGGCAAGAATCTTAAGACTCTTTTTTCTGGCCTGTAACTAAATACACAAAGATTTTACTATGACAGCAGATTCTTCGCAGGCCACTTTATTGGATTACACCTCTACAAACTTATGAATAAACTCAGTGTGTGTTGTGGCATACTATCAGTCAGCAGTAACCTTATCTTCCTGGCCATATTTCATTTTTTCATGATGATAAACAAAGAACAATAACTTCATTCATCACCATTGTACAATTATATCGGTCATTTTACAACAGGTGTTCTTTAAACACAACAAAGTATTACCGAAAAGCAATAAAACAAAGTCATTAAAGTTGTTTCCATGGACACAGAAAAAAATAATATGCATGTATTTTTATGGGGTCAGGACAGGAAGTTATATGACCTGCATGGGACATGATTGCTGGTGCAGAGTTTGCAGAGCTGTTATGTAACAGAGAGAGGGATATTTTAGACACTATCATGCTTGTAAAAGTGTCAGCCTAGCAGCTTGTCTACCAAATTAGCACATCAGCATTGAGAATAATACAGGCAGATTGCAGGAAGTTCTTACGTTATTAAGGGAAAATAAACGCTGCCAGAATTCTAGTAAAAAGCAGGGCTCTGCATTGGCTGTGACTAAACTGCTTGTAATATATGCAAATTAATTATTCACATAAATAAAAAACTGCTACAAAAATTGAAAGATACTTTTTGTACATCCATATGCACTTTAATAAGTAAACCTGTTGCTGCCTCAGATTAAAAATTAATAAATAAAAAGGCAATAATAAAACACCAGAACTGCAAGATATAAACTCAGAATTGCAAGAAAGTCAGAATTCCAAGTTTATACAGTAGCTCACATTTTTTGAGTTTTATTCTCAGAGTTGCAAGATATAAACTCAGAATTGTGAGATACATATTTAAAATTGTGAGAAAAACAGTCGTGACCTTTCTATTTTTTTTTATTCTGTGGCAGAAATGGGCTTTCCATACTTGAATCCAATATCACCTGCCTAGCACAAGAACTTCCTGCATGCTACAGCAAATATGGTGCAAGCTAAGATGTTGAATTATGGAACAGAAGACTCCTATTAATAAGTTAAAGCTTGTCTGAATCAGATTCCCTCACTGAATAGCAAGTCACTTTTCAGTTACATTTGATTCAAAAAGAGGCGGGAACAGCATACAACTGTCATGTGGTAAGTTTGTGTGACAAAAAACAAACAAAAAAAAAAAGATAAAAAGTATGTGAGACCTTACCAGTTGTTCAAATTATAAAGATACAAATATATTCAAAGTTTTGTTGCATAATGGTATTCTAAAAAAAACTTTCACATGCTCAGTCTATAATCAACATAGCTAAGTGATCAAGACAATGATAAATATGGCACAACAAGCACAGTGATATCATCAAATGAACCAATTTATACTAAAAAAATATATATACAGTATATTAGCATATTACATTACACAATCCCTACTAATTTAGTTGTCTGGAGCAGTTATTTAGGGTGACTAATTCTTCAAATTGCCAGTGAAATTCTGACTACTTTCACAGCTAAGCCAGCAGCATAAGGTTTGTTTTCTTTTGCGGTCAGAGGTCTTTGCAGAAAATAACTACAATTAAAAACGTGACTACAGACACTTGTGAACCAGACAGGGGTTGTGTCTCGTAGCACAGCGTCTAAAATTAGCCAAGCACAAGACAGACAGAAGACAAAAGCAAAAGACATCATCTGGTAAAGAATGACTGGACACGCGGCTGTCAGATCCGGATTGGATAAAGAGAAAACCACAACACCTGAAAATAGCCGTGTTTCGCCACAGCACTACAATTAGCATGGCCTGAGAGACGGACACCAGGTCCTGTTAAGTTGGGCTCCGTCTGTTTTCCTGAGAGAAACGGGCCAGAATCAACAGACGCAACACGAGCAGAGAAAGAGATGGAAATAAAATCATATTGTCCGAAGATACCGCCCCGCAGAGAACTTAGAATAACATAAGCACTGATCACTACAGTGTTTTACATGCTTTAGTTTCCTCTGTGGTCAACTTCAATTGCAAGGTATAGGCTCTGTTTGTAAACGGAATAGTAGCGTACAGTATATACTACTGCATCCGCCTTATTTTACACCTTGTATGTGCGAGACTTCCGGTTTCATTCGCTTCGTCATTAATAGCGATACAAAATTGTGCGTTATACTGCTTGATATTGCAAACTGATATTTCTTATAGTATTTTAATAAATTGTCTTAATTATAAAGACTGGTTTGAAGTGCAAATATTTTCAGTTTACTGCACTGCAGTTTTCTAATGAATCAGAAGTCTCGCACATTTAAAAGAAAAAAAAAAGCTTATGCATTGAAAAATAAGGTGGATACTGGGTACCATTTAAAAAAGATACTTACCGCTTTTTCTGGAAGTTGCACCGCTCAAAATTGCATTGTTGTGAGATAAAAAAACAAAAAACAACAGATAGTCACATCAATTTGTAAGTCACATTTTATTACAATAAGAAATAATGTCAAATACCTTAAAATTAAATGTTGAAACATTATAAACACTATAAACGTGATTTAGTTCCCTCACTCCACAAAAAATCCTTTAAATTTAACAGTATTCAGACAGATCAGGAGCAAAACGTATGAAACAAACATGAATTATTGTAAAAGTTATATATATATATATATATATATATATATATATAAAAAAACAAATATTACAAACGCCAAGCATAAATTAATTTCATGTGAAGCTGAAACTACAAACTTGGGCCAAATGTGTGCATTTTGTGTATGTTAATTGCATTCTATTAGTCAGTTCATTTCAGATGATAAAAAATGTGACTCGTATTCTGGAAAATATGGTTAAAACTGTACATTATGCATTTGAAAACATTTAAAAAAGCAGTATTCCACATTTGTTACATGACCTTATTATATTATGTTTAATCAATTGAGTGGCCTCCAAGTTATTTCTCACATGAAACTGTTAGTTTCCATTTTTAATTTTGTGAAAAATAATGTAGGTTTCTGCAAATGACGAGTCAAAAAATATGTTCGACATTGCACTTGATTACTTACTGTTCATTCGTCGCACAGGAAATGGAAGGACAGGTTGGGCACATTGCATTGTGGGATACGGTATTCTACGAAGTGTACACTTCAAAAGTTTTTTCTCATACACAAATACAATGAGGTCTGAATAAGAGTAAAGACTCAGAGTCAGATTTCTTTCCACATTTTATTACTAAAATGTCTCTAAAGGCAGCAGTTTTAAGTGTTCACAAGTTTTTCTATTTTTCTTCAGTAGAGTGAGTACAATGCTGTGGGAGAAAAAACTGGCCTTGCGTGCTAAAAACTTAAGACACAAAACATCAGAAATATTAACACTTAGGGTCCCCCTTAAAGTTTGCTGGTATTGAAAAGTGGCTAGTGTAACTGGAAACAGAAAAATCATAGTTTTTAGACACAATTTGACAATATTTGACAAGAAATCCTCTTCACGTAACGTCTACAATTATGTTGTACAATCACAGACACCAAGAAGCTACAGTCACAATGAATGCCGGCCGGATCAAGTGACAGTTTAAAGCAACATGATGTTTTTTTTTTAAGCTCACAGATGAACAAACCAAAGAAAACAATTCTTTCTGAGATAAAGTGCGCTGCAGCTAAAGGAGTGAGACAAACAGCATTTAGTCACTAACTTCACTATTAGGTCATCAACATCATGTGACGTTTATTTACACGTCATTGAGAGTCAAATCCGAACTGCTACAGTGTGAAAATATCTCTTCACTTGCACCAAGGAAAAGCATTGGACCTAGAAACTCGTACGATGAATCAATCATCAAATGTACGATGAATATCAAATCAAGCCGTTTTTATAAACATAACATCAAAAATACTTCTTGCGACAAGTGGAATAGGTGAAATGTTATCCAAAAGCAATGCATTATGGGTTGTTTTGAACTGAAAAACACTCAATGACAAATTCATTTTTCAAAAAAAGTGCCTATAAAACGAAACGAACAAATTATACCCAAATGATCCATCTGTAATTTCAGTGGTCATATGACATCCTTGCATAATATCTACATCTCGTCTATGTTAAAAGGAAACTACGTACAACATATACATACAAGTCACATGGTCGCAGGAAATGGACATCAGAGATGCATTATATTCACAGCTCATAGGTTAGATTTAGAAACGGAGTGGTTTAAATCCTAGTCTTTGGTGGTATTACTCTGAAATCCAGAGTATTACGTCACACATGCTGTTTGTGTGGTCAGCTTGAGAACAGAGGAAATGCTTGGCAACTTTAGAGACTTCATTTAGACATGGAATGAAATGAATGTGGGTCATAAGAAAGGAGGAAATGTAAAAATGTGAAATGTGTTTCAAGGTAACCAGATTAAAACAAAGCTTTCCTTCTTGAATGTGGAAATAACTAGGATGGGTAAGGAAACTAAGTCAAGTTTGTTAAAAACAAACAAAAAATTAAACTGTGTATACATCTACTACAATATTTAAATATATTTGGCACTAATCTACATTAATGTCATATTTTACCCCCAAATATTTTTTTTTCTCTAAAAAAAAAAAAAAAAAAAAAAAAAGACTAATTTTAGGATAATTTAAATTTTGAAATGAAACCTTTCCTCCTAAATGTTCTCAATATCGTAATGCAAAAAACAAACAAACCTAATTCTCATTACTGTGATACAGTAACATATTGTTCAGACACAGCTATTTTTTGTTCATTTTATTAAAAATAAATTAAAAACACTGAAACATCAAAACACTAAAGCAAAAACACTACCATTTTAAACAATTTAAATAATTTTAAAACAATTTTTCTTTGCAGCACGGCATTGAAAACTTTAGGAGAAAATGACATTAAAATGACAACATGATTTTTCAGGGTAAATAACGACCTGGACATATGAATAGTTTTCATGAGATTCAGTCCTTAATTTTTTCATGTCTTCAATTGACTTTTTGATCATTTGGAAGGGTGAAGACATGGTTCATTTACCATTTAAGACATTTGTATCCTTCATCTGATTTATATTTGAGTAATCTCAAAATACTCAGATCAACCGCTCTCTCCATTTGGAATATCTACTAACATATAAATTAAAAACAGAATAATGGTTAATAAAATCATGGATTCTCTTCATGTCCGCTGCCTAATTTTTTTTTTGGTGAACATTTGGAAGAAATCTCTAAAAAGATGTACCACATGAATAAAATGACCACTGAAATGGAGCAACTTAAAAACATCCATTCGTCCTTCATATCGCCCGTTCGGAGCTCGTGCTACAGAATTGTCCTTCACCTGAAGCTGTCCGTCAAAGTCTTTGGGTTTTCTGGACAAACACGGAGCCTTTTTTCATATGAACTAAAACACATTTTTCTTTGTCATAATTTACAGGCATCAATAAACCTTGTTAGTTGTTAAGACTAGGAGGATTAAAATGCGTTCCTTAAGTAAAATAGCATCCGAAACGTTAACGCAATGTCTTTGCATCCCATCGGACGCCTCAGAAAAAGATTACGTCCTCCTTGGCGGCTTCGTCGCTAACAGTGTACGTGAGGGTGGGCTGGGAGGTCTGATTGTGGGTTTTGAGAACAGCGGGCGTGAGGATAGACTGGGCGTCCGTATGCATGTCTGGAGGGCTGAGGGATTCTGCAGGGTGAGCAAACCAAATAACAGGCCTGTCAGCTGGGCCTAATGACTGTTTACACAGTGGGATACGGCTCGTTCAGGTTCGGCCGGGAATGTCGGGTGTGGTTGTTTGTCTTACCTGAGTGCGAATGTTGAGGTTGGTGGGGGCTGATGGGCCGACGTGCTTTGTGACCTCCGTCCGAATCCCTCGATGACAGCTTGATGGGCAGCATCTGCTTCATGTCAACAGAAGCTACGAAAAAGCGAAGATGGATTTAGGAATCGGCAAATTCGCTTCCAAGGAACGTCATTTGGTGGTCGCAAACGGACCAGTACTAACCCAAACTGTCGGTGCGGTGTGAACTTTTGCCCTTCCCGCTCTTCTCCTTGCCCTTGCTGAGGGCGGCGAGTTTGGTGGGTATCTGCTGCTGGACACTGCCCTGCTTGTGCAGCTGGTTCGTGGTGCTGATGAGATGGATGGGAACCTCCGTCTTGGTTGGTAGCATGCTACAGGAGCTCTCGCGGCGCGAGTGGACTTCGGGACGCTCCGAGTAGTCGGCGGGGGACACGGAGAGAGAGGCCCGCAGGTGCGACTTTTGAGGAAGCGTCTGGTCCCCAGCTCTGCCAAGCAGCAGCTCACCATTGAAGCTGGAGGAACTGGAAAGCTAAAACACAAAGCAAAATTCAAATGTTAGCACCAACAGTCTCCATCCAATCATTAATGAAACAATACCAGGACTGACGTATGTGATGTGACAATGGATTTACGAACAATTGAGTTGAACGCAACAATGTACACAGCAGATTTACGAAAAACTGAAATAAATTCAACAATTCATGCAAAAATGGATTTACTGACTACAATCATTTACAAAAACTTATTTTCAAACATTTAACTTGAACGCAACAATACAATGTACACAATGACAGAATATAAACAACTGAATTAAATGCAACAGTTTACGCAAGAACTGAGTTGCAAGTGTGAAACATGACAATATACAGAATAATAATTTATGAAAAACTGAATAAATGCAACACTTTACACATTAATGGCTTTACAAATTTTTTTTATTGAATGTAACAATTTATGCAAGGGTTAGCAAACGACAAAGTTGAAAACTGGATTAACAAACGACTAAGTTGAACATGACGATATACACAATAATACATTTATGAAAAACTGAATATAATGCAGCAACTTCAGCAAAAATGGATTTGACAATTGGACTACATGTCATAACTTAGTGGATTTACGAACAGTTGAGTTGATCATGAAAATATACACAACAGATTTACGAAAAACTGAATTGAATGCAACAACAATTTACCCAGTAATAGCTTTACATATATGTTATATAATATTAATAATGTTGAACCGAATGTAACAATTTATATGAGAGTGGACTACAACAGAATCAAATACGACAAATTATAAAAGAACAGATCTCTGAACCATTTATATTTATTGAATTTATGCAAGAATGTCTTTATTAGGGACCGAGCACCGATGGTGCGAGGACCCTATTGAATCTGCTCTGTTTATTATTATTAGGGCCCGAGCACCGATGGTGTGAGGACCCTATTGAATCTGCTCCGTTTATTATTATTATTATTATTATTATTATTATTATTAGGGCCCAAGCCAGTAAGGCGCAGGGCCCTATTGATTTCCTAAGGATTATTTTTTATTTTTAGGGCCCAAGCCAGTAAGGCGCAGGGCCCTATTGATTTCCAAAGGATTATTATTTTTTTTTTTTTTTTTTTTTTTTTTTCTTTTTTATTCAACCATCCGGGTACTTTTGGGGGCCTTAACATGCTCAAAAACTCTTGAAAATTCGCACACACGTTGGAATCTGTTGGCGTCCGGACGCCACAGAGGCTGGGACCCGGGCGTGGCACAGGGGCTCTACGGCGCCCCCTAGAACACAGTTTGAAAACTTGATGTATAGCTCACACATGCTTGCACGTATTCATATAAAACTCAGTACACATATAGATCTCATTGAGCCGAACAAATTTCACACTGCATGTCATTGGCTCCGCCCAACAGGAAGTCGGCTATTCAGGGCTGTTTAAAAAACCATGCTCTGGAATTTGATATACTCCTCTGAAGATTACCACCCGATTGCCACCAAACTCGGTGAACATGATCTCAAGGCATTGGGGACGCAAAATTGCCAGGATATTTTTGATATCTCGAACGGTTTGCCCGTGGCGAGGCGATGAATTTATGGCGAAAAATGAGAGACAGGAAGCGTCTAATAACATCCACATACATTGTCTGATTTTGATCAAACTTCAGGGTTTTGTTCGTTGTATGATGCCGAGCGCATAGATGTGACTATTAGGAGTCAAAGTTATAGCGCCACCAACTGGCAGCAGGAAGTGTGTCATTTTCAAAATGCTTTGAATTCAGCATCTTATTTTTAATCGATTTGCTTCAAACTTCATCAGAATAATGTCAAAGCATGGCCGATGTAAAACTGTGAAGGGAATATTGATATCTATAATACTGTTGCCATGGCAACGTTTCAAACTTGAAAATTTGTTTCTGGTGATTTTGAAGCAGATAACATGTTTAGAATGTCATGAAACTCAACACACATATGAGTATTAATGATAGTTAGACACTGGAAAAAGCTCATAAACGGGCGTGGAAGAGGCGCTCTATAGCGCCACCTTTTGTCAAAAATGGGGGGGTTGTTTTAGCTACAGACACCAAACTCGGTACATAAATTGTTCTATTCAAGCCGGACAACTTTCTAATTTACACTCATTAGCTACAACCAACAGGAAGCCAGCTATCTTTTTTTTTTATTTAATTTTCGGGGAATATCAAGCTGTAAATAAATTGATACTCCTCAAAGCAGAAACAAGTAGTTCACACCAAACTTTGTCAACATGATGCCAATATACTGAAGATGCTAAATTGCTAACGGATTTAGGATATCTTGAACGGTGTATTAATGGCGATTTGTTAAAGTTACAGTAAAAAAGAGAGCAGTTCTTTTCTTATCTTTAAAGTGCAGCTTCCAAACACTTCAAAACTTTTTACATACATAGAGCAAGTCATTCTGAAGAAGTATGGTTAGTTTCATGACTTTACAAAAGGTCTATGAATAACAGAAAATTAATAAACTATCAAGACATTTCATCACACTGGCTCTGTGTATGTGGGGGATGGGTGAGTCTGTGTTAAGTGTTAGTGTGAGGAGGGGGGTGAGAGACCCAGAGAGAGAGAGACAGAGAGAGAGAGAGAGAGACACACACACAGAGAGAGAGAGAGAGAGAGACAGAGACAGAGAACGAGAGAGAGAGAGAGAGAGAGAGAGAGACAGAGAGAGACACAGAGAGAGACAGAGAGAGAGAGAGAGACAGAGAGAGACTTTTAAACATCTCTTTAATCACTAGAAAAAATAATTCAGTATTTATTTATGTAATTATTCATTTTATTTTATTTTATTTATTAAATTATTCTTTTTTATTATTATTTTTTTTTGCATTAAAGCTTAAGAAATCTCCTACGCCTTATCTTTATCTGTCAGTCTTGGGGACAAAAAATAAATAAAAATAAAAATCCAAGAACCAGTTAATTTGTTAAAGTTTATTAAAGTTACAATAATAAAGAGAGCAGTTATTTTCTTATATCTTTAAAGTGCAGCTTCCAAACACTTCAACACTTTTTACATACATAGAGCAAGTCATTCTGAAGAAGTATGGTTAGTTTCATGACTTTACAAAAGGTCTATGAATAATAGAAAATTAAAAAATCTAGCAGACAACTGATCTGTGTGCACTGTGTGTGTATGTGTGTGTGTGTGTGTGTGTGTGTGTGTACTGGTTTTTGTGGTTTACGGGGACAAAATTTGTTTAATGACATGGGTATGACAGAGGTATTACAATTTGAAGGTGGTTTATGAGGACACTGCCTATGTCCCCGTAATTCAAAAGGCTTAAAAAACATACTAAATGGTGTTTTTTTGAAAATCTAAAAATGCACACAGTCTCCTGTGAGGGCTAAGTTTAGGTGTAGGGTTGGTGTAGGGCAATAGCACATACAGATTGTACAGTATAAAAACCATTACGCCTATGGAGAGTCCCCGTAAACCAAAAAACAAACATGTGTGTGTGTGTGTGTGTGTGTGTGTGTGTGTGGATGGGTGTGTCTCTGTGTGTTGAGTGTGGAAGTGAGGAGCTGGGTGAGGGGGTGGGAGAGAGAGAGAGAGAGAGAGAGAGGTAACACTTCATAATGATTGCACACTATGAATCATTAGGTAAGCATTAGTAAATAGTTAGTTCATCCTTTATAAAGCATTGCCCCAATATTAATATTCATTAGTAAGTAGTTTATAAATACAGCTATAAATGCCTTGTTCTTTACTTATTAGGCATATCTATTACAAAGGAGATTTAAAGGCTCAGTTATCTTCCTAACACAAAAAATAAACAAACACAACACAGAGGGATACAACACATACATATTTTTTTCAAGATACAAAAAATGAAACTGTACACTTGAAATTTTTATTTTAGTTTATTTTTTACAATGAAATTTCAGAGGTTTAGATTTCATTTTTTATCAAGTGTACAGATGTAGGGTTTCATTTTTTGCATCTTGAAAAAAATATTTGTGTTCTGTATCCCTCTGTGTTGTGTTTGTTTAACTTTTCTGTTTGGGAGATAAATGAGTCTTTTAATCTGGGCAGTCAGGGGCAGCAGGGCCTTCTCTGCTGGCCTTATAAAAAAATAAAATAGTGTGAAAAAATGTTTTTATTGATTATTTGGGTATCATTTTCATTTGTGTAATGTCTACAAAATTGCCTATGATTAGTTTAGTTGAGGTTGAACTGGAATATCCTACATAAAAAAGTCTGAGGCCAGCACTACAGATAGTGCTACCCTTTTGTTGAAAGACGTCACATCTGATTTGTTACGAGCATTAGTGACAGAATCATCAGCCAATCAAATTTTGACGTTTAATGACAGCCCGCCCTCTGGGTCTAGCTACGTGCCCAGTGCTACCCCTTGTGTTAAACCGCCCATCTAGTCAGGGATTTCCAGAGATGGTCCTCACTGCAGAACACAAGATCCAGGGGGTGTGGCTGGATCACTCCTCCCACCTTACATACACCTAAACCTACCATCTCCACCTACATTGTCTGATTTTGATCAAACGTCAGGGGTTTGTTTGGTGTATGATGGCGATCGCATAGATGTGACTATCAGAAGTCAAAGTTATAGCGCCACCATCTGGCAGCAGGAAGTGTGTCATTTTCAAAATGCTTTGAATTCAGCGTTTTACTTTTACTCTATTTTTTTCAAACTACATCAGAATAGTGTCAAAACACGGCCAATGTAAAAGGAATAGGCCCATATTGAGGGAATATTGATATTTAAAATACTGTTGCCATGGCAACGTGTCAAACTTGAATATTATTTTCCGGTGATTTTGAGGCGGATAACATGCTTAGAATTTCATGAAACTCAACACACATATCAGTATTAATGATAGATAGACATTGGAAAAAGCTCATAAAAGGGCGTGGAAGAGGCACTGCATAGCGCCACCTTTTCAGAACACTTGGGGGGTTAGTTTTAGCTACAGTCACCAAACTTGGTACATATATTGGTCTCATCAAGCTGGACAACCTTCTAATTTACAGTCATTAGCTACAACCAACAGGAAGTCGGCTATTTTGATTTGAATGTGAATATTTGGAAAAAATATGGGTGTGAATTAACGCATACTCCTCAGAGGATTATTATACTGTACACTATACACCAAACTTTGTCTACATGATGCCAAAACATTCACAAACTTAAATTTGTAAACGGATTTTGGATATCTTGAACGGTGTTGCCGTGACAATTTATTAAAGTAACAGTCTTTCACAGTCTTGATGGTTTGGATTAACCCTTTAATTGCTGTATCAATTAAAACCAGACTGCCAGAGGGTTACTGTAAATGCATGTGCTCGCTGTGCCCCTTTTTCGTGATGCCACCGGCGTGGCGGTTGCACTGACAGCTTGGGCCCGCCATCGCTGCTTGCAGCTATATTTTTTTTTATTTTTTTTTATTCAACCATCCGGCAACTTTTGGGGGTCTTAACGTGCTCAAAAACTCTTGAAAATTCGCACACACGTTGGAATCTGTTGGCGTCCGGACGCCACAGAGGCTGGGACCCGGGCGTGGCACAGGGGCTCTACGGCGCCCCCTAGAACACAGTTTGAAAACTTGATGTATAGCTCACACATACTTGCACGTATTCATATGAAACTCGGTACACATATAGATCTCATTGAGCCGAACAAATTTCACACTGCATGTCATAAGCTCCGCCCAACAGGAAGTCGGCTATTCAGGGCTGTTTAAAAAAGCATGCTCTGGAATTTGATATACTCCTCTGAAGATTACCACCCGATTGCCACCAAACTCGGTGAACATGATCTCAAGACATTGGGGACGCAAAATTGCCAGGATATTTTTGATATCTCGAACGGTTTGCCCGTGGCAAGGCGATGAATTTATGGCGAAAAATGAGAGACAGGAAGCGCTAATAACATCCACATACATTGTCTGATTTTGATCAAACTTCAGGGTTTTGTTCGTTGTATGATGCCGAGCGCATAGATGTGACTATTAGGAGTCAAAGTTATAGCGCCACCAACTGGCAGCAGGAAGTGTGTCATTTTCAAAATGCTTTGAATTCAGCATCTTATTTTTAATCGATTTGCTTCAAACTTCATCAGAATAATGTCAAAGCACGGCCGATGTAAAACTGTGAAGGGAATATTGATATCTATAATACTGTTGCCATGGCAACGTTTCAAACTTGAAAATTTGTTTCTGGTGATTTTGAAGCAGATAACATGTTTAGAATGTCATGAAACTCAACACACATATGAGTATTAATGATAGTTAGACACTGGAAAAAGCTCATAAACGGGCGTGGAAGAGGCGCTCTATAGCGCCACCTTTTGTCAAAAATGGGGGGGTTAGTTTTAGCTACAGACACCAAACTCGGTACATAAATTGTTCTATTCGAGCCGGACAACTTTCTAATTTACACTCATTAGCTACAACCAACAGGAAGCCAGCTATCTTTTTTTTTAATTTAATTTTTGGGGAATATCAAGCTGTAAATAAATGCATACTCCTCCAAGCAGAAACAAGTAGTTCACACCAAACTTTGTCAACATGATGCCAATATACTGAAGATGCTAAATTGCTAACAGATTTAGGATATCTTGAACGGTGTATTAATGGCGATTTGTTAAAGTTACAGTAAAAAAGAGAGCATTTCTTTTCTTATCTTTAAAGTGCAGCTTCCAAACACTTCAAAACTTTTTACATACATAGAGCAAGTCATTCTGAAGAAGTATGATTAGTTTCATGACTTTACAAAAGGTCTATGAATAACAGAAAATTAATAAACTATCAAGACATTTGATCACACTGGCTCTGTGTATGTGGGGGGATGGGTGAGTCTGTGTTAAGTGTGAGTGTGAGGAGGGGGGTGAGAGAGACAGACAGAGAGACCCAGAGAGAGAGAGAGACTTTTAAACATCTCTTTAATCACTAGAAAAAAAATCAATCAGTATTTATTTATTTAATTATTCATTTTATTTTATTTATTTATTTATTTATTTATTTATTTTTTTGCATTATAGATTAAGAAATCTCCTACGCCTTATCTTTTTCTGTCAGTCTTAGGGACACAAATAAATAAAAATCCAAGAACCAGTTCATTTGTAGGGCACTGACAACATAAATTTATATAATAAGGTTAATAATTATGTTAATTACAACATACATTTTTTTGTGTTTTATGAAAAATCATAAATCATAAAAAGATAAAATCATAAAATCATAAAAGATTTTATGTTAATGTTTTTACTTAACATTAATTAACATTAATACATTTTAGATAATTATTGTTCATGTTAACTAGTATAGTTCAATAATATCATTTTTTTAACATTAATTTATTCGAAACTAACCAACTAAGTATGAACAACCATTGTTTTACTATATTTCTTAAGAAAACAAATTCTAAAAAATAAAGTAAACAAATCTTTGTTAGTTCATGGTACAGTAACTAATGTACATTAACCAGAAACTTTAATTAATAATGTAGTAGTCAATTTTGAACATATCATTAACCAAGAATCATAAGTGCTATAAAAATATTGGGTAACACTTCATAATGACTGCACACTATGAATCATTAGGTAAGCATTAGTAAATAGTTAGTTCATCCTTTATAAAGCATTGTCCCAACATTAATAGTCATTATTAAGCAGTTTATAAATACAGCTTTAAATGCCTTGTTCTTTATTTATTAGGCATATCTGTTACAAAGGAGATTTAAAGGCTCAGTTATCTTCCTAACAGAAAAATAAACAAACACAACACAGAGGGATACAGAACTCAGAAATATTTTTTCAAGATGCAAATAATGAAACGGTACACTTGAATATTTACTTTAATTATTTTTTTTCAATGAAATTGCAGAGGTTTATTTTTCATTTTTTATCAAGTGTACAGTCACCTTGCATCTTGAAAAAATATTTATGTGTTCTGTATCCCTCTGTGTTGTGTTTGTTTAACTTTTCTTTTTGGGAGATAAATGAGCTTTTAAATCTCCTTTGAAAATGCTTTATAATGTATAAATAGTCCTCACTTTAGATGAGCTCACACAAATAGATGGCTGGCAACTACTAAATGTTTTATAACTACCTGACTTAATCATGAATTAAAGCAGGAATATGTGTTAATAAAGCATTTATTAACACATTGAGCAATTATTATGATGTCTAAATAATAAGATTTATAAATGTACATTTAAATAGTTTATGAATCATTTACTTACACTTTCTAAATGATCTTATGAACCACTGACAATAATAGATACGTACTGATGTTAATTAATATAGTTAATGTTAAAAACTGAAACCTTATTGTAAAGTGTTACTAAAGTTTTATATATTGTTCTGTCAGTGGCGGCTCCAGGATTTTTTTGTTGGGGGTGCTACGGGGCTTAACAGTTCAGAGGGGGTGATAAAAAACTAATTAAATTGAGAGAAAATAATGAACGCCTAGCTTTAGCTATCGTGTTTTTTATATACAGCAGCTTCAAAAAAGGCATATTTAACTTTTTTCCTGTGGTATTAAACTTCACATATGCCACTGTTATTAGTAATATAACTTCTAATGCCAACTGCCAAATATGACACTTGCAAAGTAATATAATTTATGAATATAGAAAAGAAAGAAATTTGGGATTTTTTATTTTTTCATTGTTTTCTTTTAATTATTTATTTATTTATTTAAGTTATCTTTATTTTTTTACACATATCTAGTCATTTTTTTCTGACCATCAAGTGTCAGTCAATCAATGCCAACTGTTAGGAAAACATGGTAAATTCTAACCATTTACAATAGATAGTGCCGACAATTCATACAACTATTTCCACACGGGCACACATTGCGGGAGATAACCTCCCCGTGCTGATTTGCATCGTATCATGTGTAGATGATAGCCAGAGATAGGCCATTGTAAAAAGCTTCAAAAATTGGCAATATTAAGAGGATTTAGAATTTCCAATTAATGTAGGCCTGTTACATTCTTCTTATTATTAGGCCTATTATTATTATTAGATTACTTTTATTATTAAATTACATGAAATTATTTGCCCCGCAATAATTTCATAGCTCATCACCGCATGATGCGCTGTGAGAATAATAAAATAGGCTAGCTTACTCCTCATTGAAAATGTTTTTATAAACTTTTTTTTAAAACAGGTCTATTCATTTATGCAATGAATTATAGGCCTATAATTATAACACTGCAGCCATCAATGAAAATTCAGAGCAGCTTTATTTCATGCACCGATTTTCAAAAACAACCTGTTTAACGCGAACTACATTTCTTCTCATGTTTTTTACTATACGAGCCACAAGAGAAATATTAAGGGAATAATTTAAGACAGTTATATATCGTTATCAGCATATGTTAAAATAGATTCGTCTCTCGTTGTCTCAGAGAGAATATGTGCCATTAATGCAGCGTTAGCCATCAGTTTTTTTACTTTCACTTTCTCTATAGTGAATTGACTGACGTTCACCGTCTTGCGCAAAGAATTGCTTGACCCCTCCCCATATTACCAATTGTTTATAGGCCACATATTTTTTAGGTTTTTAATATTTATTTTTCAATGTTAATGAGAGTGACACCGAGAGTTAAAAAACAGGAAAATCATTTGGAAATCCTTGGGGGGGGGGGGGGGGGTAGCTGTGCCAGCTGTGCCGGGGCTAAGCAAGTTCGTGATGGGGCTATAGCCCTGTCAGGACCCGCCCTAGTGCCACCACTGTGTTCTGTGTGTGTTTCACAGAGTTGATGGTTTGGATTAACCCTTTAATTGCCGTATCCCTTAAAACCAGACTGCCAGAGGGTTACTGTAGTGCATGTGCCTGCTGGGCACGGTTGTTTGTTGCCACCGGGGTGGCGTTTGCACTGACGCTTGGGCCCGCCATCGCTGCTTGCAGCTATATTTAGGGCCCAAGCCAGTAAGGCGCAGGGCCCTATTGATTTCCAAAGGATTATTATTTTTTTTTTTTTTTTTTTTTTTTATTCAACCATCCGGGTACTTTTGGGGGCCTTAACATGCTCAAAAACTCTTGAAAATTCGCACACACGTTGGAATCTGTTGGCGTCCGGACGCCACAGAGGCTGGGACCCGGGCGTGGCTCAGGGGCTCTACGGCGCCCCCTAGAACACAGTTTGAAAACTTGATGTATAGCTCACACATGCTTGCACGTATTCATATAAAACTCGGTACACATATAGATCTCATTGAGCCGAACAAATTTCACACTGCATTTCATTGGCTCCGCCCAACAGGAAGTCGGCTATTCAGGGCTGTTTAAAAAACCATGCTCTGGAATTTGATATACTCCTCTGAAGATTACCACCCGATTGCCACCAAACTCGGTGAACATGATCTCAAGGCATTGGGGACACAAAATTGCCAGGATATTTTTGATATCTCGAACGGTTTGCCCGTGGCGAGGCGATGAATTTATGGCGAAAAATGAGAGACAGGAAGCGTCTAATAACATCCACATACATTGTCTGATTTTGATCAAACTTCAGGGTTTTGTTCGTTGTTTGATGCCGAGCGCATAGATGTGACTATTAGGAGTCAAAGTTATAGCGCCACCAACTGGCAGCAGGAAGTGTGTCATTTTCAAAATGCTTTGAATTCAGCATCTTATTTTTAATCGATTTGCTTCAAACTTCATCAGAATAATGTCAAAGCACGGCCGATGTAAAACTGTAAAGGGAATATTGATATCTATAATACTGTTGCCATGGCAACGTGTCAAACTTGAAAATTTGTTTCTGGTGATTTCGAAGCAGATAACATGTTTAGAATGTCATGAAACTCAACACACATATGAGTATTAATGGTAGTTAGACACTGGAAAAAGCTCATAAACGGGCGTGGAAGAGGCGCTCTATAGCGCCACCTTTTGTCAAAAATGGGGGGGTTAGTTTTAGCTACAGACACCAAACTCGGTACATAAATTGTTCTATTCAAGCCGGACAACTTTCTAATTTACACTCATTAGCTACGACCAACAGGAAGCCAGCCATCTTTTTTTTTAATTTAATTTTTGGGGAATATCAAGCTGTAAACAAATTCATACTCCTCCGAGCAGAAACAAGTAGTTCACACCAAACTTTGTCAACATGATGCCAATATACTGAAGATGCTAAATTGCTAACGGATTTAGGATATCTTGAACGGTGTATTAATGGCGATTTGTTAAAGTTACAGTAAAAAAGAGAGCAGTTATTTTCTTATCTTTAAAGTGCAGCTTCCAAACACTTCAAAACTTTTTACATACATAGAGCAAGTCATTCTGAAGAAGTATGGTTAGTTTCATGACTTTACAAAAGGTCTATGAATAACAGAAAATTAATAAACTATCAAGACATTTCATCACACTGGCTCTGTGTATGTGGGGGGATGGGTGAGTCTGTGTTAAGTGTTAGTGTGAGGAGGGGGGTGAGAGACCCAGAGAGAGAGAGACAGAGAGAGAGAGAGAGAGAGAGAGACAGAGAAAGAGAGAGAGAGAGAGAGACAGAGAGAGAGAGAGACAGAGAGAGAGAGAGACACAGAGAGAGACAGAGAGAGAGAGACAGAGAGAGAGAGAGAGAGACTTTTAAACATCTCTTTAATCACTAGAAAAAATAATTCAGTATTTATTTATGTAATTATTCATTTTATTTTATTTTATTTATTAAATTATTCTTTTTTATTATTATTTTTTTTTGCATTAAAGCTTAAGAAATCTCCTACGCCTTATCTTTATCTGTCAGTCTTGGGGACAAAAAATAAATAAAAATAAAAATCCAAGAACCAGTTAATTTGTTAAAGTTTATTAAAGTTACAATAATAAAGAGAGCAGTTATTTTCTTATATCTTTAAAGTGCAGCTTCCAAACACTTCAACACTTTTTACATACATAGAGCAAGTCATTCTGAAGAAGTATGGTTAGTTTCATGACTTTACAAAAGGTCTATGAATAATAGAAAATTAAAAAATCTAGCAGACAACTGATCTGTGTGCACTGTGTGTGTATGTGTGTGTGTGTGTGTGTGTGTGTGTGTGTGTGTGTGTGTGTGTGTGTGTGTGTGGATGGGTGTGTCTCTGTGTGTTGAGTGTGGAAGTGAGGAGCTGGGTGAGGGGGTGGGGAGAGAGAGAGAGAGAGAGAGAGAGAGGTAACACTTCATAATGATTGCACACTATGAATCATTAGGTAAGCATTAGTAAATAGTTAGTTCATCCTTTATAAAGCATTGCCCCAATATTAATATTCATTAGTAAGTAGTTTATAAATACAGCTATAAATGCCTTGTTCTTTACTTATTAGGCATATCTATTACAAAGGAGATTTAAAGGCTCAGTTATCTTCCTAACACAAAAAATAAACAAACACAACACAGAGGGATACAACACATACATATTTTTTTCAAGATACAAAAAATGAAACTGTACACTTGAATTTTTATTTTAGTTTATTTTTTACAATGAAATTTCAGAGGTTTAGATTTCATTTTTTATCAAGTGTACAGATGTAGGGTTTCATTTTTTGCAGCTTGAAAAAAATATTTGTGTTCTGTATCCCTCTGTGTTGTGTTTGTTTAACTTTTCTGTTTGGGAGATAAATGAGTCTTTTAATCTGGGCAGTCAGGGGCAGCAGGGACTTCTCTGCTGGCCTTAAAAAAAAAAAAAAATAGTGTGAAAAAATGTTTTTATTGATTATTTGGGTATCATTTTCATTTGTGTAATGTCTACAAAATTGCCTATGATTAGTTTAGTTGAGGTTGAACTGGAATATCCTACATAAAAAAGTCTGAGGCCAGCACTACAGATAGTGCTATCCTTTTGTTGAAAGACGTCACATCTGATTTGTTACGAGCATTAGTGACAGAATCATCAGCCAATCAAATTTTGACGTTTAATGACAGCCCGCCCTCTGGGTCTAGCTACGTGCCCAGTGCTACCCCTTGTGTTAAACCGCCCATCTAGTCAGGGATTTCCAGAGATGGTCCTCACTGCAGAACACAAGATCCAGGGGGTGTGGCTGGATCACTCCTCCCACCTTACATACACCTAAACCTACCATCTCCACCTACATTGTCTGATTTTGATCAAACTTCAGGGGTTTGTTCGGTGTATGATGGCGATCGCATAGATGTGACTATCAGAAGTCAAAGTTATAGCGCCACCATCTGGCAGCAGGAAGTGTGTCATTTTCAAAATGCTTTGAATTCAGCGTTTTACTTTTACTCTATTTTTTTCAAACTACATCAGAATAATGTCAAAACACGGCCAATGTAAAAGGAATAGGCCCATATTGAGGGAATATTGATATTTAAAATACTGTTGCCATGGCAACGTGTCAAACTTGAATATTATTTTCCGGTGATTTTGAGGCGGATAACATGCTTAGAATTTCATGAAACTCAACACACATATCAGTATTAATGATAGATAGACACTGGAAAAAGCTCATAAAAGGGCGTGGAAGAGGCACTGCATAGCGCCACCTTTTCAGAACACTTGGGGGGTTAGTTTTAGCTACAGTCACCAAACTTGGTACATATATTGGTCTCATCAAGCTGGACAACCTTCTAATTTACAGTCATTAGCTACAACCAACAGGAAGTCGGCTATTTTGATTTGAATGTGGATATTTGGAAAAAATATGGGTGTGAATTAACGCATACTCCTCAGAGGATTATTATACTGTACACTATACACCAAACTTTGTCTACATGATGCCAAAACATTCACAAACTTAAATTTGTAAACGGATTTTGGATATCTTGAACGGTGTTGCCGTGACAATTTATTAAAGTAACAGTCTTTCACAGTCTTGATGGTTTGGATTAACCCTTTAATTGCTGTATCAATTAAAACCAGACTGCCAGAGGGTTACTGTAAATGCATGTGCTCGCTGTGCCCCTTTTTCGTGATGCCACCGGCATGGCGGTTGCACTGACAGCTTGGGCCCGCCATCGCTGCTTGCAGCTATATTTATTATTATTATTATTCTTCTCCGCCTTTAATCGCATTTTTGAGGGCCTAAACATGCTCGAAAAGTCATGAAACTTTGCAGATGCATCAGAACTGGTGAAAATTGACGTCTGATATATGTTTCAAAAGTGGGTGTGGCAAAATGGCTCGACAGCGCCACCTATAAACTTTCAACGGAGTGCGCCTCGAGCTGCGTTTCACGTACATGTATGAAAATCGGTACACTCATGTAACACACCAATACCTACAAAAAAGTCTCTTGGAGCAAAATCCAAAACACAACAGGAAGTTGGTTATTTTTAATTTTCTCTGCAAATTTTGTTTAATTTTTGCCATTTTCAGGTGTCATACTTTAACAAACTCCTCCTAGAGATTAATTCAGATCAACACCAAATTTGGTCAGTCTAATCTAAAGCCCTTTGTGACGTTAAATTGCGAAGATCTAGAGTTTTCATTGAAGGGCGTGTCCGTGGCGGCCTGGCAAAATTTGATGTTTCGCCATGAAACAGGAAGTTGTTATAACTCAGCCATACATTGTCAGATCTACCCCAAACTTCACATGTATGATAAGAGTCCTGACCTGAAGAGATTTACATGCAAATAATCAGTTAAAGTTATAGCGCCACCTGCTGGAAACAGGAAGTGACATGTTTTAGTCTGTAACAAACTCCTCCTAGAGATTTCATGACATGAAAGTAATATTTGTTCAGTCTAATGTAAAGGCCTTTGCGATATTAAATTGTGAAGATCTTGAGTTTTTGTTGAAGGGCGTGTCCATGGTGGCTTGATAAAGTTCGATGTCTCGCCATGGGAATACAAGTTGTTGTAACTCAGCCATAAAATGTCCGATCTGCCCCAAACTTCACAGGTTTGATAAGAGTCCTGGCCTGAACACATCTAAAGGGCAATATTGCATTATAATTATAGCGCCACCTGCTGGCAACAGGAAATGGCTTTTTTTTACACTAACATCAACATGCAATGTCCAATATGCACCAAACTTCACATGTTTGGTAAGAGCCATGGCCTGAAGACACCTAAAGGCCAATATTCAGTTATAATCATAGCGCCACCTGTTGGCAATAGGATACGTCATGCTTTATACTAACTTAAACATACAATGTCCAATCTGCACCAAACTTCACATGCTTGGTATGAGTCATGTCCTGAAGACATCTAAAGGCCAGTTTTCTATTATAAGCATAGCGCCACCTGCTGACAACAGGAAATTACTTGTTTAACACTAACTTAAGCATGCAATGTCCAATCTGCACCAAACTTCACATTTTTGGTATGAGTCATGGCCTGAAGACATCTAAAGGCCAATATTCAGTTATAAATATACCGCCACCTGCTGGCAACAGGAAATTACTTGTTTTACACTAACTTAAACATGCAATGTCCGATCTGCCCCAAACTTCACACGTTTTATAAGAGTCCTGGCCTGAACACATCTTAAGGCCAATATTCAGTTATAAATATATCGCCACCTGCTGGCAACAGGAAATGACTTGTTTAACACTAACTTAAACATGAAATGTCCAATCTGCACCAAACTTCACATGTTTGGTAAGACTGCTGGCCTGAAGTCATCTAAAGTCCAATATTCTGTTAAAATTATAGCACCACCTGCTGGCAACAGGAAATGACTTGTTTAACACTAACTTAAGCATGCAATGTCCAATCTGCTCCAAACTTCACCTGTTTGATATGAGTCATGTCCTGAAGACATCTAAAGGCCAATATTCAGTTATAATCATAGCTCCACCTCTTGGCAATAGGATATGTCATGCTTTATACAACTCAAACTTACTATGCTCAATCTGCACCAAACTTCATACGTTTGATAAATGTGCTGGCCTGAACACATCTACATGCCAATATCCAGTTATAGTCATAGCGCCACCAGCTGGCAGCAGGAAGTTTGGCAGATATAAATGACTTTGACATATTCCTCCTGTATTTATCACTTGAAATGCATATTGCTCACCGTTCATTGATATCCTGAAGCCACCGTTGGCGGTGAGCCCGGGTGCGAGGGCCCATTCATTGCTGCTTGCAGCTTTAATTATTATTATTAGGGCCCAAGCCAGTAAGGCGCAGGGCCCTCTTGTTCTTCTAAGGATTATTTTTTTTTTTTTTTTTTTTTTTTTTCTTTCAACCGTCCGGGGGTTTTTAGGGGCCTTAACGTGCTCAAAAACTCTTGAAAATTCGCACACACGTTGGAATCCGCGGCCATCAGGACGCCACAGAGGTTGGGACCCGGGCGTGGCACAGGGGCTCTACGGCGCCCCCTGGAGCACTGTCTGAAAACTTGATGTATAGCTCACACATACTTGCACGTATTCATATGAAACTCGGTACACATATAGATCTCATTGAGCCGAACAAATTTCACACTGCATGTCATAGGCTCCGCCCAACAGGAAGTTGGCTATTCAGGGCTGTTTAAAAAACGCATGCTCTGGAATTTGATATACTCCTCTGAAGATTACCACCCGATTGCCACCAAACTCGGTGAACATGATCTCAAGGCATTGGGGATGCAAAATTGCCAGGATATTTTTGATATCTCGAACGGTTTGCCCGTGGCAAGGCGATGAATTTATGGCGAAAAATGAGAGACAGGAAGTGTCTAATAACATCCACATACATTGTCTGATTTTGATCAAACTTCAGGGTTTTGTTCGTTGTATGATGCCGAGCGCATAGATGTGACTATTAGGAGTCAAAGTTATAGCGCCACCAACTGGCAGCAGGAAGTGTGTCATTTTCAAAATGCTTTGAATTCAGCATCTTATTTTTAATCGATTTGCTTCAAACTTCATCAGAATAATGTCAAAACACGGACGATGTAAAACTGTGAAGGGAATATTGATATCTAAAATACTGTTGCCATGGCAACGGGTCAAACTTGAAAATTTGTTTCTGGTGATTTTGAAGCAGATAACATGTTTAGAATGTCATGAAACTCAACACACATATGAGTATTAATGATAGTTAGACACTGGAAAAAGCTCATAAACGGGCGTGGAAGAGGCGCTCTATAGCGCCACCTTTTGTCAAAAATGGGGGGGTTAGTTTTAGCTACAGACACCAAACTCGGTACATAAATTGTTCTAATCAAGCCGGACAACTTTCTAATTTACACTCATTAGCTACAACCAACAGGAAGCCAGCTATCTTTTTTTTTTATTTAATTTTCGGGGAATATCAAGCTGTAAATAAATTCATACTCCTCCAAGCAGAAACAAGTAGTTCACACCAAACTTTGTCAACATGATGCCAATATACTGAAGATGCTAAATTGCTAACGGATTTAGGATATCTTGAACGGTGTATTAATGGTGATTTGTTAAAGTTACAGTAAAAAAGAGAGCAGTTATTTTCTTATCTTTCAAGTGCAGCTTCCAAACACTTCAAAACTTTTTACATACATAGAGCAAGTCATTCTGAAGAAGTATGATTAGTTTCATGACTTTACAAAAGGTCTATGAATAACAGAAAATTAATAAACTATCAAGACATTTGATCACACTGGCTCTGTGTATGTGGGGGGATGGGTGAGTCTGTGTTAAGTGTGAGTGTGAGAGAGACAGAGAGAGAGACACACAGAGAGAGAGAGACTTTTAAACATCTCTTTAATCACTAGAAAAAAATCAATCAGTATTTATTTATTTAATTATTCTTTTTATTTTATTTTATTTATTTATTTAATTATTTAATTATTCATTTTATTTTTATTTTTATTATTTTTATTTTTTGTATTATAGCTTAAGAAATCTCCTAGGCCTTATCTTTTTCTGTCAGTCTTAGGGACAAAAAAATATAAAAATCCAAGAACCAGTTAATTTGTAGGGCACTGACAACATAATTTTATATAATTAGGTTAATAATTTATTCACCACACATATAATATTTTTTATTTAATTTTTTTTCCATTTCAAATTTGCACATCAGACCTGGACACACATGATTGTCTGTATTACATAGTGTTTTTGCTATTTTGTACATTGCCTATTTGTATATTTGTATATTGTTCTTTTGTTGTCTGTGTCCTGTCCCGTTGCTGTCATTCTGTTGCACTGTGGAGCTTTGTCACTATAACAAATTCCTCGTATGTGTAAACATACGTGGCCAATAAAGCTCATTCTGATTCTGATTCTGATAATCATGTTAATTACAACATAAACAAAATCTAAAGATACATACACGTGGTCTTACAACTTTCTAATTTACACTCATTAGCTACGACCAACAGGAAGCCGGCTATCTTTTTTTTAAATGTCATTTTTCGGGGGAAAACAAGCTGTAAATAAATTCATACTCCTCCAAGCAGAAACAAGTAGTTCACACCAAACTTTGTCAACATGATGCCACTATACTGAAGATGCTAAATTGCTAACGGATTTAGGATATCTTGAACGGTGTATTATTGGTGATTTATTAAAGATACAGTAAAAAAGAGAGCAGTTCTTTTCTTATCTTTAAAGTGCAGCTTCCAAACACTTCAAAACTTTTTACATACATAGAGCAAGTCATTCTGAAGAAGTATGATTAGTTTCATGACTTTACAAAAGGTCTATGAATAACAGAAAATTAAAAAATCTAGCAGACATCTGATGTGTGTGCGCTAGGTGTGTATGGGGATGGATGGGTGTGTCTCTGTGTGTGTGTGTTGAGTGTGGAAGTGAGGAGCTGGGTGAGGGGGTGGGTGAGGGAGAGAGAGAGAGAGAGAGAGAGAGAGAGAGAGAGAGAGAGAGGTAACACTTCATAATGACAGCACACTATGAATCATTAGGTAAGCATTAGTAAATAGTTAGTTCATCCTTTATAAAGCATTGTCCCAACATTAATAATCATTAGTAAGTACAGCTATAAATACAGATATAAATGCCTGGTTCTTTACTTATTAGGCATATCTATTACAAAGGTGATTTAAAGGCTCAGTTATCTTCCTAACAGAAAAAATAAACAAACACAACACAGAGGGATACAAAACAGAAATATTTTTTTCAAGATACAAAAAATTAAACTGTACACTAAATTTTATTTTATTTTATTTTTTACAATGAAATTTCAGAGGTTTATGTTTCATTTTTTATCAAGTGTACAGTTGCACGGTTTCATTTTTTTGCATCTTGAAAAAATCTTTGTGTTCTGTATCCCTCTGTGTTGTGTTTGTTTAACTTTTCTGTTTGGGAGATAAATGAGCTTTTAAATCTTCTTTGTAAATGCTTTATAAGATATAAATAATCCTCACTTTAGATGAACTCACACAAATAGATGGCTGGCAACTGCTAAATGTTTTATAACTACCTGACTTAATCATGAATTACAGCAGGACTATGTGTTAATAAAGCATTTATTAACACTGAGCAATTATTATGATGTGTCTAAATAATAAGATTTATAAATGTACATTTAAATAGTTTATTAATCATTTACTTACACTTTCTAAATGATCTTATGAACCACTGACAATTGCTAAATAACTGGTTTGTAAATAACGTAATAATTTAGAAATGTTAAATTGATCATTAATAAAGTATAAAAATACAATTATTAAACATTATATATTTGCTCAAGAACAAAACATTTATAGCTGTATTTATAAAATGCTTTCTAATGCTTATTAATGCTGGAACAATGCTTAATAAAAGTACGGATTTCCTATTTACTAGTACTTAACCAGCGGTGGGCAGTCAGGGGCAGCAGGGCCTTCTCTGCTGGCCTTATAAAAAATAAAATAGTGTGAAAAAATGTTTTTATTGATTATTTGGGTATCATTTTCATTTGTGTAATGTCTACAAAATTGCCTATGATTAGTTTAGTTGAGGTTGAACTGGAATATCCTACATAAAGTCTGAGGCCAGCACTACAGATAGTACTACCCTTTTGTTGAAAGACGTCACATCTGATTTGTTACGAGCATTAGTGACAGAATCATCAGCCAATCACATTTTGACGTTTAATGACAGCCTGCCCTCTGGGTCTAGCTACGTGCCCAGTGCTACCCCTTGTGTTAAACCGCCCCTCTAGTCAGGGATTTCCAGAGATGGTCCTCACTGCAGAACACAAGATCCAGGGGGTGTGGCTGGATCTAGATCCAACTCCTCCCACCTTACATACACCTAAACCTACCATCTCCACCTACATTGTCTGATTTTGATCAAACTTCAGGGGTTTGTTTGGTGTATGATGGCGATCGCATAGATGTGACTATCAGAAGTCAAAGTTATAGCGCAACCATGTGGCAGCAGGAAGTGTGTCATTTTCAAAATGCCTTGAATTCAGCGTTTTACTTTTACTCTATTTTTTTCAAACTACATCAGAATAATGTCAAAACATGGCCAATGTAAAAGGAATAGGTCCATGTTGAGGGAATATTGATATTTAAAATACTGTTGCCATGGCAACGTGTCAAACTTGAATATTCTTTTCCGGTGATTTTGAGGCGGATAACATGCTTAGAATTTCATGAAACTCAACACATATATCAGTATTAATGATAGATATAGACACTGGCAAAAGCTCATAAAAGGGCGTGGAAGAGGCACTGCATAGCGCCACCTTTTCAGAAAACTTTGGGGGTTAGTTTTAGCTACAGCCACCAAACTTGGTACATATATTGGTCTCATCAAGCTGGACAACCTTCTAATTTACAGTCATTAGCTACAACCAACAGGAAGTCGGCTATTTTGATTTGAATGTGGATATTTGGAAAAATATGGCTGTGAATTAATGCATACTCCTCAGAGGAGCATTATACTATATACACCAAACTTTGTCTACATGATGCCAAAACATTCAGGAACTTAAATTTGTAAACGGATTTTGGATATCTCGAACGGTGTTGCCGTGACAATTTCTTAAAGTAACAGTCTTTCACAGTCTTGATGGTTTGGATTAACCCTTTAATTGCTGTATCAATTAAAACCAGACTGCCAGAGGGTTACTGTAAATGCATGTGCTCGCTGTGCCACTTTTTCGTGATGCCACCGGCGTGGCGGTTGCACTGACAGCTTGGGCCCGCCATCGCTGCTTGCAGCTATATTTAGGGCCCAAGCCAGTAAGGCGCAGGGCCCTATTGATTTCCAAAGGATTATTATTTTTTTTTTTTTTTTTTTTTTTTTTTTATTCAACCATCCGGCAACTTTTGGGGGCCTTAACATGCTCAAAAACTCTTGAAAATTCGCACGCACGTTGGAATCTGTTGGCGTCCGGACGCCACAGAGGCTGGGACCCGGGCGTGGCTCAGGGGCTCTACGGCGCCCCCTAGAACACAGTTTGAAAACTTGATGTATAGCTCACACATGCTTGCACGTATTCATATAAAACTCGGTACACATATAGATCTCATTGAGCCGAACAAATTTCACACTGCATGTCATTGGCTCCGCCCAACAGGAAGTCGGCTATTCAGGGCTGTTTAAAAAACCATGCTCTGGAATTTGATATACTCCTCTGAAGATTACCACCCGATTGCCACCAAACTCGGTGAACATGATCTCAAGACATTGGGGACGCAAAATTGCCAGGATATTTTTGATATCTCGAACGGTTTGCCGTGGCGAGGCGATGAATTTATGGCGAAAAATGAGAGACAGGAAGCGTCTAATAACATCCACATACATTATCTGATTTTGATCAAACTTCAGGGTTTTGTTCGTTGTTTGATGCCGAGCGCATAGATGTGACTATTAGGAGTCAAAGTTATAGCGCCACCAACTGGCAGCAGGAAGTGTGTCATTTTCAAAATGCTTTGAATTCAGCATCTTATTTTTAATCGATTTGCTTCAAACTTCATCAGAATAATGTCAAAGCACGGCCGATGTAAAACTGTGAAGGGAATATTGATATCTATAATACTGTTGCCATGGCAACGTTTCAAACTTGAAAATTTGTTTCTGGTGATTTTGAAGCAGATAACATGTTTAGAATGTCATGAAACTCAACACACATATGAGTATTAATGATAGTTAGACACTGGAAAAAGCTCATAAACGGGCGTGGAAGAGGCGCTCTATAGCGCCACCTTTTGTCAAAAATGGGGGGTTAGTTTTAGCTACAGACACCAAACTCGGTACATAAATTGTTCTATTCAAGCCGGACAACTTTCTAATTTACACTCATTAGCTACAACCAACAGGAAGCCAGCTATCTTTTTTTTTTTATTTAATTTTCGGGGAATATCAAGCTGTAAATAAATTGATACTCCTCGAAGCAGAAACAAGTAGTTCACACCAAACTTTGTCAACATGATACCAATATACTGAAGATGCTAAATTGCGAACGGATTTAGGATATCTTGAACGGTGTATTAATGGCGATTTGTTAAAGTTACAGTAAAAAAGAGAGCAGTTCTTTTCTTATCTTTAAAGTGCAGCTTCCAAACACTTCAAAACTTTTTACATACATAGAGCAAGTCATTCTGAAGAAGTATGATTAGTTTCATGACTTTACAAAAGGTCTATGAATAACAGAAAATTAATAAACTATCAAGACATTTGATCACACTGGCTCTGTGTATGTGGGGGGATGGGTGAGTCTGTGTTAAGTGTGAGTGTGAGGAGGGGGGTGAGAGAGACAGACAGAGAGACCCAGAGAGAGAGAGAGACTTTTAAACATCTCTTTAATCACTAGAAAAAATCAATCAGTATTTATTTATTTAATTATTCTTTTTATTTTATTTTATTTTATTTATTTATTTAATTATTCATTTAATTTTTTTTTTTTTTTTTTTTTTTTTTTTTTTTGCATTATAGCTTAAGAAATTTCCTAGGCCTTATCTTTTTCTGTATCTGAGTACAGTGAAAGACTGTAAATTAAGAAGACAAATGACGAGGTACAGACTGAGCGGTCATACTCTGACTATAGAGACGGGCAGATATCGACAGCACTGGCTGCCCAGAGAGAGCCGCATCTGCCCATACTGTACCCATGGAGAAGTGGAGACAGAGCAACACTTCCTTACCACCTGCTATGAAGAAATTAGAAAGAAATGTTATCTTAAATTGGAAATACTTTACCCTGACTTCAAAATGTTAAACAAGAAAACACAACTTCAATATTTATTAGATGAAAAACAAGATTGTATCTTACTAGCAGCAAGATACAGCACGCCTGTCACAAAAAGAGGGAGGAGTCAACAAATCAGTGATGCGCCCCCACACACACACACACACAAACAAACACAAACACACACACACACACCACACTAAATTTTAAATTGTTCATAGAATTCTAGAATTCGTAGAATTGATTTGTTCTATTTTGTTTAATTATATATACATGCATGTGTTTATATATTTATTTATTTATTTTTAATTATTATTTATTTTATTTTTTAAATACATATTTGTTCTCTATTTAATGTAAACACTATGCTTTGGCAATACGTTGTAACAATTGTCATGCCAATAAAGCACATATTGAATTGAATTGAATTGAATTGAATTGAAGAGAGAGAGAGAGAGAGAGAGAGAGAGAGAGAGAGAGAGAGAGAGAGAGACTTTTAAACATCTCTTTAATCACTTGAAAAAAAAACAATCAGCACTTATTAATTTATTTACTATGTTTTATTTTTTTGCATTACAGCTTAAGAAATCTCTTAGGCCTTATCCTTTTCTGTCAGTTTTACACAGACAAAAAAATCCTAGAATCAGTTAATTTGTAGGGCACTGACAACATAATTTTATATAAATAGGTTAATAATTGTTAATTACAACATAAAAAAAATCTAAAGATAAATACACGTGGTCTTATAAATTTTTGTGCTGCAAATAATAATTAGAATTTCATGAAACTCAACACACATATCAGTATTAATGATAGACAGACAATGGCAAAAGCTCATAAAAGGGCGTGGAAGAGGCACTGCATAGCGCCACCTTTTCAGAAAACTTGGGGGGTTAGTTTTAGCTACAGTCACCAAAACTGGTACATATATTGGTCTCATCAAGCTGGACAACCTTCTAATTTACAGTCATTAGCTACAACCAACAGGAAGTCGGCTATTTTGATTTGAATGTGGATATTTGGAAAAATATGGGTGTGAATTAATGCATACTCCTCAGAGGAGCATTATACTATACACACCAAACTTTGTCTACATGATGCCAAAACATTGAGTAACTTAAATTGTAAACGGATTTTGGATATCTTGAACGGTGTTGCCGTGACGATTTATTAAAGTAACAGTCTTTCACAGTCTTGATGGTTTGGATTAACCCTTTAATTGCTGTATCAATTAAAACCAGACTGCCAGAGGGTTACTGTAAATGCATGTGCTCGCTGTGCCCATTTTTCTTGATGCCACCGGGTGGCGGTTGCACTGACAGCTTGGGCCCACCATCGCTGCTTGCAGCTATATTGAATCATTGTTCCCCTAAGGATTGTTTTTTTTTTAAACCTTACAGGCATTTTTGGTGGACTTAACGTACTCAAAAACTCTTGAAAATTCGCACACACGTTGGAATCCGCAGCCATCAGGATGCCACAGAGGCTGGGACCCGGGCGTGGCACAGGGGCTCTATGGCGCCCCCTGGAGCACAGTCTGAAAACTTGATGTATAGCTCACACATACTTGCACATATTCATATGAAACTCGGTACACATATATATCTCATTGAGCTGAACAACTTTCATCCTGCATTTCATAGGTTCCGCCCAACAGGAAGTCGGCTATTTAGGGCTGTTTAAAAAGCACATGCTCTGGAATTTGATATACTCCTCTGAAGATTACCACCCGATTGCCACCAAACTAGGTGAACATGATCTCAAGACATTGGGACGCAAAATTGCCAGGATATTTTTGATATCTCGAACGGTTTGCCCGTGGCGAGGCGATGAAGTTATGGTGAAAAATGAGAGACAGGAAACGTCTAATAACATCCACATACATTGTCTGATTTGGATCAAACTTCAGGGTTTAGTTCGTTGTATGATGCCGAGCGCATAGATGTGACTATTAGGAGTCAAAGTTATAGCGCCACCAACTGGCAGTAGGAAGTGTGTCATTTTCAAAATGCTTTGAATTCAGCATCTTATTTTTAATCGATTTGCTGCAAACTTCATCAGAATAATGTCAAAGCACGGCCGATGTAAAACTGTGAAGGGAATATTGATATCTATAATACTGTTGCCATGGCAACGTGTCAAACTTGAAAATTTGTTTCTGGTGATTTTGAAGCAGATAACATGTTTAGAATGTCATGAAACTCAACACACATATGAGTATTAATGATAGTTAGACACTGGAAAAGCTCATAAACGGGCGTGGAAGAGGCACTCTATAGCGCCACCTTTTGTCAAAAATGGGGGGGTTAGTTTTAGCTACAGACACCAAACTCGGTACATAAATTGTTCTATTCGAGCCAGACAACTTTCTAATTTACACTCATTAGCTACAACCAACAGGAAGCCAGCTATCTTTTTTTTTCATTTAATTTTCGGGGAATATCAAGCTGTAAATAAATTCATACTCCTCCAAGCAGAAACAAGTAGTTCGTACCAAACTTTGTCAACATGATGCCAATATACTGAAGATGCTAAATTGCTAACGGATTTAGGATATCTTGAACGGTGTATTAATGGCGATTTGTTAAAGTTACAGCAAAAAAGAGAGCAGTTCTTTTCTTATCTTTAAAGTGCAGCTTCCAAACACTTCAAAAGTTTTTACATACATAAAGCAAGTCATTCTGAAGAAGTATGATTAGTTTCATGACTTTACAAAAGGTCTATGAATAACAGAAAATTAAAAAATCTAGCAGACATCTGATGTGTGTGCGCTAGGTGTGTATGGGATGGATGGGTGTGTCTCTGTGTGTGTGTGTGTGTGTGTGTTGAGTGTGGAAGTGAGGAGCTGGGTGAGGGGGTGGGTGAGGGAGAGAGAGAGAGAGAGAGAGAGAGGTAACACTTCATAATGACTGCACACTATGAATCATTAGGTAAGCATTAGTAAATAGTTAGTTCATCCTTTATAAAGCATTGTCCCAACATTAATAATCATTAGTAAGTAGTTTATAAATACAGCTATAAATGCCTGGTTCTTTACTTATTAGGCATATCTATTACAAAGGAGATGTAAAGGCTCAGTTATCTTTCTAACAGAAAAAATAAACAAACACAACACAGAGGGATACAAAACAGAAATATTTTTTTCAAGATACAAAAAATTAAACTGTACACTAAATTTAATTTAATTTTATTTTTTTACAATGAAATTTCAGAGGTTTATGTTTCATTTTTTATCAAGTGTACAGTTGTACGGTTTCATTTTTTTGCATCTTGAAAAAATATTTGTGTTCTGTATCCCTCTGTGTTGTGTTTGTTTAACTTTTCTGTTTGGGAGATAAATGAGTCTTTAAATCTTCTTTGTAAATGCTTTATAAGATATAAATTATCCTCACTTTAGATGAACTCACACAAATAGATGGCTGGCAACTGCTAAATGTTTTATAACTACCTGACTTAATCATGAATTACAGCAGGACTATGTGTTAATAAAGCATTTAGTAACACTGAGCAATTATTATGATGTGTCTAAATAATAAGATTTATAAATGTACATTTAAATAGTGTATTAATAATTTACTTACACTTTCTAAATGATCTTATGAACCACTGACAATTGCTAAATAACTGGTTTGTAAATAACGTAATAATTTAGAAATGTTAAATTGATCATTAATAAAGTATAAAAATACAATTATTAAACATTATATATTTGCTCAAGAACAAAACATTTATAGCTGTATTTATAAAATGCTTTCTAATGCTTATTAATGCTGGAACAATGCTTTATAAAGGACAGATTTCCTATTTACTAGTACTTAACCAGCGGTGGGCAGTCAGGGGCAGCAGGGCCTTCTCTGCTGGCCTTATAAAAAATAAAATAGTGTGAAAAAATGTTTTTATTGATTATTTGGGTATCATTTTCATTTGTGTAATGTCTACAAAATTGCCTATGATTAGTTTAGTTGAGGTTGAACTGGAATATCCTACATAAAAAAGTCTGAGGCCAGCACTACAGATAGTACTACCCTTTTGTTGAAAGACGTCACATCTGATTTGTTACGAGCATTAGTGACAGAATCATCAGCCAATCAAATTTTGACGTTTAATGACAGCCCGCCCTCTGGGTCTAGCTACGTGCCCAGTGCTACCCCTTGTGTTAGAGGGCCTCTCTATTCAGGGATTTCCAGAGATGGTCCTCACTGCAGAACACAAGATCCAGGGGTGTGGCTGGATGTAGATCCAACTCCTCCCACCTTACATACACCTAAACCTACCATCTCCACCTACATTGTCTGATTTTGATCAAACTTCAGGGGTTTGTTTGGTGTATGATGGTGATCGCATAGATATGACTATCAGAAGTCAAAGTTATAGCGCAACCATCTGGCAGCAGGAAGTGTGTCATTTTCAAAATGCTTTGAATTCAGCGTTTTACTTTTACTCTATTTTTTTCAAACTACATCAGAATAATGTCAAAACACGGCCAATGTAAAAGGAATAGGCCCATGTTGAGGGAATATTGATATCTAAAATATTGTTGCCATGGCAACGTGTCAAACTTGAATATTATTTTCCGGTGATTTTGAGGCGGATAACATGCTTAGAATTTCATGAAACTCAACACACATATCAGTATTAATGATAGATAGACACTGGCAAAAGCTCATAAAAGGGAGTGGAAGAGGCACTCTATAGCGCCACCTTTTCAGAAAACTTGGGGGTTAGTTTTAGCTACAGTCACCAAACTTGGTACATATATTGGTCTCATCAAGCTGGACAACCTTCTAATTTACAGTCATTAGCTACAACCAACAGGAAGTCGTCTATTTTGATTTGAATGTGGAGATTTGGAAAAATATGGGTATGAATTAATGCATACTCCTCAGAGGAGCATTATACTATACACACCAAACTTTGTCTACATGATGCCAAAACATTCAGGAACTTAAATTTGTAAACAGATTTTGGATATCTTGAACGGTGTTGCCGTGACAATTTATTAAAGTAACAGTCTTTCACAGTCTTGATGGTTTGGATTAACCCTTTAATTGCTGTATCAATTAAAACCAGACTGCCAGAGGGTTACTGTAAATGCATGTGCTCGCTGTGCCCCTTTTTCGTGATGCCACCGGCGTGGCGGTTGTACTGACAGCTTGGGCCCGCCATCGCTGCTTGCAGCTATATTGAATCATTGTTCCCCTAAGGATTTTTTTTTTTTTTCAACCATCCGGGCATTTTTGGTGGACTTAACATGCTCAAAAACTCTTGTAAATTCGCACACACGTTGGTATCCGCGGCCATCAGGACGCCACAGAGGCTGGGACCCGGGCGTGGCACAGGGGCTCTACGGTGCCCCCTGGAGCACAGTCTGAAAACTTGATGTATAGCTCACACATACTTGCACATATTCATATGAAACTCGGTACACATATAGATCTCATTGAGCTGAACAACTTTCATCCTGCATTTTATAGGCTCCGCCCAAAAGGAAGTCGGCTATTCAGGGCTGTTTAAAAAAGCATGCTCTGGAATTTGATATACTCCTCTGAAGATTACCACCCGATTGCCACCAAACTAGGTGAACATGATCTCAAGACATTGGGGATGCAAAATTGCCAGGATATTTTTGATATCTCGAACGGTTTGCCCGTGGCGAGGCGATGAATTTATGGCGAAAAATGAGAGACAGGAAGCGCTAATAACATCCACATACATTGTCTGATTTTGATCAAACTTCATTGGTTTGTTTGTTGTATGATGCCGAGCGCATAGATGTGACTATTAGGAGTCAAAGTTATAGCGCCACCAACTGGCAGCAGGAAGTGTGTCATTTTCAAAATGCTTTGAATTCAGCATCTTATTTTTAATCGATTTTCTTCAAACTTCATCAGAATAATGTCAAAACACGGCCGATGTAAAACTGTGAAGGGAATATTGATATCTATAATACTTTTGCCATGGCAACGTTTCAATCTTGAAAATTTGTTTCTGGTGATTTTGAAGCAGATAACATGTTTAGAATGTCATGAAACTCAACACACATATGAGTATTAATGGTAGTTAGACACTGGAAAAAGCTCATAAACCGGCGTGGAAGAGGCACTCTATAGCGCCACCTTTTGTCAAAAATGGGGGGGTTAGTTTTAGCTACAGACACTAAACTCGGTGCATAAATTGATCTAATCAAGCCGGACAACTTTCTAATTTACACTCATTAGCTACGACCAACAGGAAGCCGGCTATCTTTTTTTTCAATGTCATTTTCGGGGAATATCAAGCTGTAAATAAATTCACACTCCTCCAAGCAGAAACAAGTAGTTCACACCAAACTTTGTCAACATGATGCCAATATACTGACAGTGCTAAATTGCTAACGGATTTAGGATATCTTGAACGGTGTATTAATGGTGATTTATTAAAGTTACAGTAAAAAAAAGAGCAGTTATTTTCTTATATCTTTAAAGTGCAGCTTCCAAACACTTCAAAACTTTTTACATACACAGAGCAAGTCATTCTGAAGAAGTATGGTTAGTTTCATGACTTTACAAAAGGTCTATGAATAACAGAAAATTAATAAACTATCAAGACATTTGATCACACTGGCTCTGTGTATGTGGGGGGATGGGTGAGTCTGTGTGTTAAGTGTGAGTGTGAGTTGGTGGGTGAGAGAGACAGAGAGAGAGACACAGAGAGAGAGAGAGAGAGAGAGAGAGAGAGAGAGAGAGAGAGAGAGAGAGAGAGACTTTTAAACATCTCTTTAATCACTAGAAAAAAAACATTCAGTATTTATTCATTTAATTATTCGTTTTATTTTATTTCATTTATTTAATTATTCGTTTTTTTTTTTGCATTATAGCTTAAGAAATCTCCTACGCCTTATCTTTTTCTGTCAGTCTTAGGGACACAAATAAATAAAAATCCAAGAACCAGTTAATTTGTAGGGCACTGACAACATAATTTTATATAATAAGGTTAATAATTATGTTAATTACAACATACAATTTTTTGTGTTTTGTGAAAAATCATAAAAAGATAAAATCATAAAAATCATAAAATCATAAAAGATTTTATGTTAATGTTTTTACTTAACATTAACTAACATTAATACATTTTAGATAATTATTGTTCATGTTAACTAGTATAGTTCAATAATATAATTTTTTTAACATTAATTTATTCGAAACTAACCAACTAAGTATGAACAACCATTGTTTTATTATATTTCTTAAGAAAACAAATTCTAAAAAATAAAGTAAACAAATCTTTGTTAGTTCATGGTACAGTAACTGATGTACATTAACCAGAAATTTTAATTAATAATGTAGTAGTCAATTTTGAACATATCATTAACCAAGAATCATAAGTGCTATAAAAATATTGGGTAACACTTCATAATGACTGCACACTATGAATCATTAGGTAAGCATTAGTAAATAGTTAGTTCATCCTTTATTAAGCATTGTCCCAACAATAATAGTCATTAGTAAGCAGTTTATAAATACAGCTATAAATGCCTTGTTCTTTATTTATTAGGCATATCTATTACAAAGGAGATTTAAAGGCTCAGTTATCTTCCTAACAGAAAAATAAACAAACACAACACAGAGGGATACAGAACTCAGAAATATTTTTTCAAGATGCAAATAATGAAACTGTACACTTGAATATTTACTTTAATTATTTTTTTCAATGAAATTGCAGAGGTTTATTTTTCATTTTTTATCAAGTGTACAGTCACCTTGCATCTTGAAAAAAATATTATGTGTTCTGTATCCCTCTGTGTTGTGTTTGTTTAACTTTTCTTTTTGGGAGATAAATGAGCTTTTAAATCTCCTTTGTAAATGCTTTATAATGTATAAATAGTCCTCACTTTAGATGAGCTCACACAAATAGATGGCTGGCAACTGCTAAATGTTTTATAACTACATGACTTAATCATGAATTAAAGCAGGAATATGTGTTAATAAAGCATTTATTAACACTTTGAGCAATTATTATGATGTGTCTAAATAATAAGATTTATAAATGTACATTTAAATAGTTTATTAATCATTTACTTACACTTTCTAAATGATCTTATGAACCACTCACAATAATATATACTTACTGATGTTAATTAATATAGTTAATGTTAAAAACTGAAACCTTATTGTAAAGTGTTCCTAAAGTTTTATATATATTGTTCTGTCAGTGGCGGCTCCAGGATTTTTTTTGTTGGGGGTGCTACGGGGGGGGGGGGGGGGGGGGGGGCTTAACAGTTCAGAGGGGGTGATAAAAAACTAATTAAATTGAGAGAAAATAATTAACGCCTAACTTTAGCTATAGTATTTTTTTATATATACAGCAGCTTCGAAAAAGGCATATTTAACTTTTTTCCTGTGGTATTAAACTTCACATATGCCACTGTTATTAGTAATATAACTTCTAATGCCAACTGCCAAATATGACACTTACAAAGTAATATAATTTATGAATATAGAAAAGAAAGAAATTTGGGATTTTTTATTTTTTCATTGTTTTCTTTTATTTATTTATTTATTTAAGTTACCTTTATTTTTTTTACACATATCTAGTAATTTTTTTCTGACCATCAATTGTCAGTCAATCAATGCCAACTGTTAGGAAAACATGGTAAATTCTAACCATTTACAATAGATAGTGCCGACAATTCATACAACTATTTCCACACGGGCACACATTGCGGGAGATAACCTCCCCGTGCTGATTTGCATCGTATCATGTGTAGATGATAGCCAGAGATATTGTAAAAAGCTTCAAAAATTGGCAATATTAAGAGGATTTAGCATTTCCAATTAATGTAGGCCTGTTACATTCTTCTTATTATTAGGCCTATTATTATTATTAGATTACTTTCATTATTAAATTACATGAAATTATTTGCCCCGCAATAATTTCATAGCTCATCACCGCATGATGCGCTGTGAGAATAATAAAATAGGCTAGCTTACTCCTCATTCAAAATGTTTTTATAAACTTTTTTTAAAACAGGTCTATTAATTTATACAATGAATTATAGGCCTATAATTATAACACTGCAGTCATCAATGAAAATTCAGAGCAGCTTTATTTCATGCACCGATTTTCAAAAACAACCTGTTTAACGTGAACTACATTTCTTCTCATGTTTTTTACTATACGAGCCACAAGAGAAATATTAAGGGAATAATTTAAGACAGTTATACAGGTGCTGGTCATATAATTAGAATATCATCAAAAAGTTGATTTATTTCACTAATTCCATTCAAAAAGTGAAACTTGTCTAATGTATACATTCATTCCACACAGACTGATAAATTTCAAGTGTTTATTTCTTTTAATTTTGATGATTATAAGTGACAACTAATGAAAACCCCAAATTCAGGATCTCAGAAAATTAGAATATTGTGAAAAGGTTCAATTTTGAAGACACCTGGTGCCACAATCTAATCAGCTTATTAACTCAAAACACCTGCAAAGGCCTTTAAATGGTCTCTCAGTCTAGTTCTGTAGGCTACACAATCATGGGGAAGACTGCTGACTTGACAGTTGTCCAAAAGACGACCATTGACACCTTGCACAAGGAGGGCAAGACACAAAAGGTCATTGCAAAAGAGGCTGGCTGTTCACAGAGCTCTGTGTCCAAGCACATTAATAGAGAGGCGAAGGGAAGGAAAAGATGTGGTAGAAAAAAGTGTACAAACAATAGGGATAACCGCACCCTGGAGAGGATTGTGAAATAAAACCCATTCAAAAATGTGGGGGAGATTCACAAAGAGTGGACTGCAGCTGGAGTCAGTGCTTCAAGAACCACTACGCACAGATGTATGCAAGACATGGGTTTCAGGGTCCATGTCAAGCCACTCTTGAACAACAGACAGCGTCAGAAGCGTCTCGCCTGGGCTAAAGACAAAAAGGACTGGACTGCTGCTGAGTGGTCCAAAGTAATGTTCTCTGATGAAAGTAAATTTTGCATTTCCTTTGGAAATCGGGGTCCCAGAGTCTGGAGGAAGAGAGGAGAGGCACAGAATCCACATTGCTTGAGGTCCAGTATAAAGTTTCCACAGTCAGTGATGGTTTGGGGTGCCATGTCATCTGCTGGTGTTGGTCCACTGTGTTTTCTGAGGTCCAAGGTCAACACAGCCGTATACCAGGAAGTTTTAGAGCACTTCATGCTTCCTGCTGCTGACCAACTTTATGGAGATGCAGATTTAATTTTCCAACAGGACTCGGCACCTGCACACAGTGCCAAAGCTACCAGTACCTGGTTTAAGGACCATGGTATCCCTGTTCTTAATTGGCCAGCAAACTCGCCTGACCTTAACCCCATTGAAAATCTATGGGATATTGTGAAGAGGAAGATGCGATATGCCAGACCCAACAATGCAGAAGAGCTGAAGGCCACTATCAGAGCAACCTGGGCTCTCATAACTCCTGAGCAGTGCCACAGACTGATCGACTCCATGCCACGCCGCATTGCTGCAGTAATTCAGGCAAAAGGAGCCCCAACTAAGTATTGAGTGCTGTACATGCTCATACTTTTCATGTTCATACTTTTCAGTTGGCCAAGATTTCTAAAAATCATTTCTTTGTATTGGACTTAAGCAATATTCTAATTTTCTGAGATACTGAATTTGGGGTTTTCATTAGTTGTCAGTTATAACCATCAAAATGAAAAGAAATAAACACTTGAAAAATATCAGTCTGTGTGGAATGAATGTATACATTATACAAGTTTCACTTTTTGAATGGAATTGGTGAAATAAATCAACTTTTTGATGATATTCTAATTATATGACTAGCACCTGTATACCGTTATCAGCATATGTTAAAATAGATTCGTCTCTCGTTGTCTCAGAGAGAATATGTGCCATTAATGCAGCATTAGCCATCAGTTTTTTTACTTTCACTTTCTCTATAGTGAATTGACTGACGTTCACCGTCTTGCGCAAAGAGTTGCTTGACCCCTCCCCATATTACCAATTGTTTATAGGCCACATATTTTTTAGGTTTTTAATATTTATTTTTCAATGTTAATGAGAGTGACACCGAGAGTTAAAAAACAGGAAAATCATTTAGAAATCCTTGGGGGGTGGGGGGGTGCTGTGCCAGGGCTAAGCAAGTTCGTGATGGGGCTATAGCCCTGTCAAGACCCGCCCTAGTGTCACCACTGTGTTCTGTGTGTGTATCACAGAGTTGATGGTTTGGATTAACCCTTTAATTGCCGTACCCCTTAAAACCAGACTGCCAGAGGGTTACTGTAATGCATGTGCCTGCTGGGCACGGTTTTTTGTTGCCACCGGGGTGGCGTTTGCACTGACGCTTGGGCCCGCCATCGCTGCTTGCAGCTATATTTTTTATTCTTCTTCTCCAAACCTTATCGCATTTTTGAGGGTCTAAACATGCTCGAAAAGTCACGAAATTTTGCACACACCTCAGAACTGGCGAAAATTGACATCTGATATATGTTTCAGAAGTGGGTGTGGCAAAATGGCTCGATAGCGCCACCTATACACTTTCAACGGAGTGCGCCTCGAGCTACGTTTCACGTACATGTACGAAAATTGGTATACATGTGTAAAACCCCAATACCTACCAAAAAGTCTCTTGTTGCAAATTCCGAAACCCAACAGGAAGTCGGTTATTTTTAATTTTCTCTGCAAATTTTGTGTCATTTTTGACATTTTCAGGTGTCATACTTTAACGAACTCCTCCTAGAGATTAATTCAGATCAACACCAAATTTAATCAGTCTAATCTAAAGCCCTTTGTGACGTTAAATTGCGAAGATCTAGAGTTTTCATTGAAGGGCGTGTCCTTGGCGGCCTGCCAAATTTCGATGCTTCGCCAAGAAACAGGAAGTTGTTATAACTCAGCCAAACAATGTCCGATCTGCCCCAAACTTCACATGTTTGATAAGACTCCTGACCTGAAGAGATCTACATGACTATATTCAGTTATTGTCATAGCGCCACCTGCTGGCAACAGGAAGTGACATGTTTTACACTGTAACAAACTACTCCTAGAGATTTAAGGACATCAACATTATATAAGGTCAGACTAATCTAAAGGCCTTTGTGATGTTAAATTGTGAAGATCTTGAGTTTTCGTTAAAGGGCGTGTCCGTGGCGGCGTGACAAAATACGATGTCTCGCCAAGGGAATAGAAGTTGTTGTAACTCAGCCATACAATGCCCGATCTGCCCCAGACTTCACAAATTTCATAAGAGTCCAGGCCTGAACACATCTAAACAACAATATTCCAATATAATCATAGCGCCACCCTCTGGCAACAGGAAATGACCTGTTTTACACTAACTTAAACATGCAATGTCCAATCTGCACCAAACTTCACATGTTTGGTAAGACTCATGGCCTGAAGACGCCTATAGGCCAATATTCAGTTATAATCATAGCGCCACCTGTTGGCAATAGGATACGACATGCTTTATACTAACTCAAACATACTATGTTCAATTTGCACCAAACTTCATATGTTTGATTAAAGTGCTGGCCTGAAGACATCTTAACGCCAATATTCAGTTATAAATATAGCGCCACCTGCTGGCAACAGTAAATGGCTTGTTTTACACTAACTTAAACATACAATGTCAAATCTGCACCAAACTTCACATGTTTGGTAAGACTCATGGCCTGAAGACACCTATAGGCAAATATTTAGTTATAATCATAGCGCCACCTGTTGGCAATAGGATATGTCATGCTTTATACTTCCTCAAACATACTATGTTCAATTTGCACCAAACTTCATATGTTTAATTAAAGTGCTGGCCTGAAGACATCTTAATAAATTTTAGTTATAAATATAGCGCCACCTGCTGGCAACAGTAAATGGCTTGTTTTACACTAACTTAAACATGCAATGTCTGATTTGCACCAAACTTCACCTGTTTGATAAGTGTCCTGGCCTGCACACATCTTAAGACCAATATTCAGTTATAAATATACCGCCACCTGCTGGCAACAGGAAATGACTTGTTTTACACTAACTTAAACATGCAATGTCTGATCTGCACCAAACTTCATGTTTAGTAAAAGTACTGGCCTGAAGACATCTAAAGGCCAATATTCAGTTATAATCATAGCGCCACCTGTTGGCAACAGGAAATTACTTATTTCACACTAACTTAAACATGCAATGTCCGATCTGCCCCAAACTTCACACGTTTTATAAGAGTCCTGGCCTGAACACATCTTAAGGCCAATATTCAGTTATAAATACACCGCCACCTGCTGGCAACAGGAAATTACTTGTTTTACACTAACTTAAACATGCAATGTTTAACTTCACATGTCTGCACCAAACTTCACATGTATGGTAAGAGTGCTGGCCTGAAGTCATCTAAAGGCCAATATTCTGTTAAAATTATAGCACCACCTGCTGGCAACAGGAAATTACTTTTTTCACACTAACTTAAACATGCAGTCTCCGATCTGCCCCAAACTTCACACGTTTTATAAGAGTCCTGGCCTGAACACATCTTAAGGCCAATATTCAGTTATAAATATACAGCCACCTGCTGGCAACAGGAAATGACTTGTTTAACACTAACTTAAGCATGCAATGTCTAATCTGCACCAAACTTCACATGTTTGGTATGAGTCATGTCCTGAAGACATCTAGAGGCCAATTTTCAGTTATAATCATAGCGCCACCTTTTGGCAATAGGATAGGTCATGCTTTATACAACTCAAACATACTATGCTCAATCTGCACCAAACTTCATATGTTTGATAAATGTGCTGGCCTGAACACATCTACATGCCAATATCCAGTTATAGTCATAGCGCCACCAGCTGGCAGCAGGAAGTTTGGCACATATAAATGACTTTGACATATTCCTCCTATATTTATCACTTTAAATGCATATTGCTCACCGTTCGCTGTTTTCCTGAAGCCACCGTTGGCGGTGAGCCCGGGTGCGAGGTCCCGTTCATCGCTGCTTGCAGCTTTAATTTACATTGAAATTTGTTCTGTCTGTGAGACAGATCTAAATCGTACAGGAAACCATTTTCACGTAATTTGTTGCACTGACCTCAATGGCACAATGTATGTAAAATCGATTTATTAATAACTACCAATTGTACCAAATGCAGAACTTCAAACAACATAGACAATATTGTTGCGTTAAATCACTTGTCTTGAACTGCTATTCATGTTGTTCTTCATTACTTGTAAATTACTTTGGATTAATCAATGCATCTTTTAAATGAATAAAGCCTAAATTACATATTATGGGCCAAAAAATTTGAGATGTACCTTCTGCATTTAAATTACTTTTTTTTTTTTTTTTAACTCTGCTTCTGAAGATCGACTTCCATTTTTGAGCATGGCACGCAGGAAATGCCAAGCTAATGTGCTGTGTAGTGTGGGATTACAAATTGTTTAAATGTTATTCTTATTATCCACTTCCGGAACTGTGCTGTGTCTCAATCAAGTCATGTTGATTGGCAGAGATTCAAAGAACCCAGACGTTGATTCAAAGAGCCCCCTGGCCCAGACGTGGATTCGTTAGGTTGATTGGATTAGTGTCTATGCATTTGATTATGTTGAATCAATGTATATTCAAAGAACCCCTGGCCCAGACGTGGATTCGTTAGGTTGACTGAATTAGTGTCTATGCATTTGATTATGTCCCTCATGTGCTTGCTTTGTTTGATTTTGGCTCCACCTCCAAGAATCCCTCCTCCAAAAATGCCTATAAATAACCTTGTAAAGTCACTTAAGATTTAGACTTGGATGACTGCAGCGACGCACAGCGAGTTCTCAATAAAGAGTAACTTCTGCTTGAAAGATATCCCAACATCTCCTGGTCTCTGCTTCGAAGAGGAAAAAGTTTCCAACAGTAGGAAATCTATAAGAGTTTGGGATTTACAGGACGAAGCTAAATTTAAAACACATGCTGCTTTGCGTGCAGAACAAAGACGTTTGATGCGCTCGAGCACACTTTATCAACACAGGCATAAAATGTAACACAAATTGAAGACAGCTCCACATGAAAGGAGTAAGTTAAGCATGAGGTAAAGAATATTAATGCACATCAGCAGCTAACAGTTAGTGAGCAGACGCCCTCACAAAACATTCCATCCAAAGGACATACTGTACACTGTTTGGAGGAAAAGTCCACCTGGTGCAAGCAAGTCTTGCTCAAGGGCCCAAGCAAGGGTGATTATGCAATTTTTGGGATGCACCTAAGGGCGAACCTTGAAAATGTACACAAGGAGTTCAAATAATTAACCATGAAGTTACCAACACCCTTAGTTCATGGAAAAGATTGGATAATCATATAACTGTTTATCACATCTACGATATTTAAAGGTGTGAAAATGGCCAATCTTCTCCACGCCTCAAAGATGTAATTGAAACTAGCGCCACCCTCCTTAATCTGTACATTATGCTTCTGCAAGTCACAATTACACCCTCCAATTTCCATAATTTCACAAAAAATGTGGTTAAGGAGAACATTTAAACACTGGAAAGTGTTCTTCTGGGATCCTCAATCATCTAGTGCCACCATCCTAAAGGTGTCCTATTATCCTTTTTCACTTTTTCAACTTTAGTGTGTAATGTTGGTGTTTGAGCATTAAAAAACATTCTGCAAAGTTACAAAGCTCAAAGTCCACTCTAAAAGGAGATATTCTCTTTAACATAAAACACTAGAATTGCAACAAACAGTTTGTTCGGACTACAGCGTGCTTCTTACGGATAGTGTGAAGTCACAATGTCTTAATTTAAATAATCCCCGTCCACGGCCAATGCCAGGTTGAGCTGTGGTATAGAAGACAAAGAAGAGCTGCTTTAGTAGCGTGTTTTTGCCATGTCGAAGAGATGCTGTTTCTTTCACCTCGGTTTCAAAACCCCTTAAATTTGTGTTTGCAAAGGTTCTGCATGATCCTCTTGTTCATAAACATTCACATGGGGTGTGTCTCAATCAGCTCCCTAGCTCCTAAATCCGTATATCGTGTACACGAATCCGGTCACTGGTAAATGCCCTGGCTCACTACACATTGGGACAGTGATGACTCAATTTCCGGTGACATGATTACGTACAATGTCAATGGTCACCACTTGTATTAATCAACAACAGGCAGGACCAATTTCTTTTTGCTATTTTTTATTCTCTTTAAAAATGTTGTTCTGTTACATGTCCTTACAACATTTCAGCCGAAACGTAATCATAAATGTTAACTAGATGTGTTCACTAGCGATGTGTTTACGCTGAAATATACTACAAATGGTTTGTCTTTTCAAATTGTCGATCACGTGTCATTATATTTATCGAGTTGGCTCGTGTGATTTATATTTCATGCTTCAGAAATGTGATGAAATTTCCAGCAAGGGAGCACAATGAGCATTGATGCTACCTAGTTTTGGCGGTGCATTGTGGGATTTTTCATTGAGCGAACATTCCAGTGCACTGGAAGGATTTCGCAATTGAGACAGCCCTTAAAATGGCCGACTCCCTGATCAGTGCCCTGACTACCGAACTAGCGAGCTGATTGAGATGCACCCAGGGACTGAATCGGACTCAAATTGGTATGCCAAAATTGATGCCATTGTAAATATTTACAGCTGAGCAGATGAAACTCGTAACTATGGTAAGTGGTGTTACATTTCCGGAACATGTGAACAATCAGACATAAAAACCTATAGTACACCCCAAAAACCAATTCAAAATTTTGTAAAAGGGCATAACAGGACCCATTTAATTAAACACCTGATTCAGGTCATCACTCCAAGACTTAAAATAGGCTTCAGGAACATGGTTGGGAACCAATGGTATAGAGCAGTGTTTCCCAACACTGTTTCTGGACGCACCTCAACACAACACATTTTCAAACACTTCTGGAAACTTGAGCCACACTTCTGAATCTGTTCATTATACTTCAAGTCATAATTGCACCCTCTAATTTCCATCATTCTACAAAAAAATGTTAAGGAGAACATTCAAACATTGGGAGATGTCAATCATCAGCAGTGTTTCCCAACCTACATATTTTCAAACTCTACCTAATCAAACACAACTGAATTAACTTGTCAGCTCAATTAGTAGAGACTCCAACACCTGAAATAGATTGGTCAGATAAGGAAGACATCCAAAATGTGTAGTGTTGGAACAGGATTGTGGAAGCACTAATCTAGAGGTTGGAAAAGACTGAACTTCTCCAACTGGCCCGGGGCGACATCATCTTGAACCATAACACAGCGTGGCCTTTGTGGAGCACGATAACTTTTCCCAAACGCTGGGATCCCAGCACAGATGCTCCATTGTTTCCAGTCCTTAAGGTGTCTTCAGTAAATATAAGGTTTCCAGAGCGTTAAAAATGCAAGGGGTGTGCAAGATTTTCGGCACAAAGACTTGACTGACATCACATAAACAATTAAGATTGGCCGAATTCCAGCGCTGGTATTAATGAAAGGGTGCTGGCAGGTAATTATACGTTGCGGTTTTCCCAACTCAAGACTTCCCTGGATACTTCGAGCAAATACACATTTGCTGTGCACGTGCTGGTTGGAAGGGTTCGCTGCTGAAAACATGGCTCTTAAATCATGGTGCTAAATACCTGTTTCTGAAGGGTTGTTTTGGGTGTTTTTACCTCACGACGAAGCATCACAAATACTGACTACCTGGAAACAAATGTGGAATATAAATCTTTTAGAGCTGTCGTGATTCGTCGATTTTGGTCGACTAGACGATTTTGAAAAATCATCAACTTCATTTGCTCGCGTCGACTAACCGCAAAATTCCGGAAGTGCCGCATTTCACGGACGAGAATCTACAAAACACATTATTAGACTATTTTCCAAGGCTGCATGGCATTAAACCCATTTAAAAATCATAATTAAGCATAATTGTGAATTCACAAAAGCTATGATTTAATTAAATAATTATATGCCATGCAGTTCTAACACAGTATATGCGCTTTAATTATTTACATGCGTGTAGGTTAAGTATGTGCGTCACACAACGGCTCCGTTCACAGTAGCTCCAAAGAAACTTATTTACATGTGGAGCATCTCAAACTCCATCTCTTCATGTTGTTGTGAGTTTGGGTTTATTATAACGTTCATCTGGGAACGCAACGTGCGCCATTTCATCAGATTTGTGAGGTAAATCATTTATAAACCTGTGCAAACACAGGAGAATACATCGCGATTTCAAAATAAAAGCTCAAACCCTCACTCTGAGTTTACACGTTTTGATGTCCACATATTCATTTAATTACAGTGGCTATAGCATTTCTGTCCTAAAGAAATGGACAAATATTAAAGATTAAGTGGACATTTGAATTAAATGGTGCTTGATCAATATTAAACAAGGATTAGATCGCGCAGTAATGTTTAAAAATCATCAGGCGCCCCCTGCAGGCCTTTGTTGTTATGCGTCATGTACATTAGCTCTATTGTTTATAATACATTATGTATTTTAACAGTTTTGTTCAATAAAACCATATGATTTCTTGCTTTTGATACTTTATTTGAACTAATTATTGCATCATTGCTATTATATATGTATTTTAAGTCATTTTAAAAGCTATTGTTCACTTACATCTATTTTTATTACCACAAAAACATTATTATACATTTACATTTACATTTATGCATTTAGCAGACGCTTTTATCCAAAGCGACTTACAGTGCATTCAGGCTATACATTATTATTTTTTATCAGTATGTGTGTTCCCTGGGAATTGAACCCACAACCTTTTGTGCTGCTAACGTAATGCTCTACCACTGAGCCACAGATTATAATTATAGGGCCCTATGAAATCCATTTTATTTCCAAATTCAGTTTTTTCCATTTTCATTTTTCTATACTCTGTTTTAATGAATGAATGAATGAATGAAGCATTTATATAGCGCTTTATTGTGTATTGTTGTACACCCAAAGCGCTTTACAATCATGTGGGGGGGGTCTCTCTTCAACCACCACCAGTGTGCAGCATCCACTTGGATGATGCGACGGCAGCGCTCACCACACACCAGCTACAGGTGGAGAGGAGAGAGAGATAGAGCCAATCAAGTGGATGGGGATTATTGGGAGGCCATGATTGACAAGGGCCAGTGGAGGGAAATTGGCCAGGACACCGAGGTTACACCCCTACTCTTTACGAGAAGTGCCATGGGATTTTTAATGACCACAGAGAGTCAGGACCTCGGTTTAACGTCTCATCCGAAAGACAGTACTCTTTTGACAGTATAGTGTCCCCGTCACTATACTGGGGCATTAGGACCCACACAGACCACAGGGTGAGCACCCCCTGCTGGCCTCACTAACACCTCTACCAACAGCTACCTAGTTTTCCCTGGAGGTCTCCCATCCAGGTACTGACCAGGCTCAGCCCTGCTTAGCTTCTGTGGGCAACCGGTCTTGGGCTGCAGGGTGATATGGCTGTGAATGTTAATGTTTAATGGTTAAATAAAATTGTATTAATCAAAAATCCTGTCTAATTAATTAAGTTTTACAGTTTTATCTGTACCAAATTCTTATTTTCTGAATTCCATTTTAATGGTCCCATTTTTTTTTTTTATTATTTCTTTTTCAGAAATACTGCACATTTACATTTTTCTCCTAAATAAATTCGGGTAAATAATATTTCTGGTAAATACTCCTTTATTTAAAATACTGATTATAATTGTATTATTAGACTAGAACACGTGGATATGTTTTCTTTCTTACACTATAATACTGAACTGATTTCAGTGATTTGGACTGAGATGAGATGGATACTTGCTTCTTGAACTCTATGTTGCACTTTACTTTTGCTTTAAAAAAGGATTTCATAGAAATTTGGATTTAATTTGGTTTAATAAAATATTCTTAAGTAAAATTGATGATTTGTTTGCGGGAAATTAATCGTTTAGATTAACCGATTAATCGATAAATTAGTCGATAGATTAATCGAAATAAAAATAGTCGTTAGTGGCAGCGCTAAAATCTTTCAAAGGTAAAATATACTCGGCCATAAAAAGTTGCCTTCTTTGGAACCAAAATTCGACATTATCTTAAGAGTTGAGCCATGGTTAAACATACGGAAGTGACTAAGGCAGTAACAAAAGAACAAGTCAAACAACCCCCAATATATCTGTCATTAAATCTGACAGCGTGATGGATAATAAAACAATACAACGCATAATAAAACTAGTCGAGCGGTGGAAATGCTAAACAAAGACAAACAACCCAATTAGGAAACCATAAAATCGTAGTGAAATCGTAAAAAACTACATCGGCAAATAACATACGTCCATGTTGTTAGTCTGATTCTTTCTCTCAACTAGCATTTAGTAAAAAACATTTTTAGGTCATAACAAATTCACTTCTTTGGAGCTAGAACTTTCTAAATGAGCTGAAAAGCATATGCTTTCATTTCTGCACACCATCATAATAAATCTCCACAATATGGCGTATATTTGAACAAGGTCTGTAGCCTGGCACCACGGGCAGATGGTTACTATGTACTGATAGCCGTATTAACCTGAGATAAGCCGAGATCACAGGAAATCTGACAAGGCTGGGCATGACCGGACATGCCTCCATGACCTCAAATACACACAATGAACAACAAAGCTGTGGCATCTTACTGTCAGGGGCTGTTTGTGTCATTATAACATTAGAGGACGCTACATACAAGTGTTAAAAATCATGTGATTCTTAGCCCACTTTACTAGGGAAGGATTAGGATGCTCAACTAGCCGGCTTTTTGATTGAGCTTGAATAGTGAGCTTATCTAGATTTATGATTTCAGTGGAGGTGACAAAGGGAATAAATTAGAGACGTACAGTCTCTGAGAGGGTGTTTATCATGCTAAAATGTGTAACAGTATCTGAATGCCCAAATTAATTTCCGGTACTACAGCCATTAAAGCAGGGATTTTCTAACAAATTCAAAGACTAGACAATTAATGTCAAAATCTAAAAATTGTAATTATCAGTTAAACTACACGTGCAGAAAGACGTCTTTAGCTGTTGCATTGCACCTGGTCAGTGTTGCGTTGAATGTTAAAAAAAAAAAAAAAACAGTAAAAAAAAAAAAAATCTAAATTGCAAAATGTTTCAAATCACATTCTTTTAGGGTTTGGACAATACTGTAATTTTATAGTTGTACTACAAAACATTTCTTAATTTTTTATATTAAAGTAGTGCTGTCAAATGATTAATCGCATCCAAAATAAAAGTTTTTGTTGGCATAATATGTTTGTGTTCTATGTATATTTATTATGTATATATAAATACACACACATACAGAATATATTTCGGAAACATTTACATGTATTTACATGTCTATATTTATATTCATATAATTTATATTATAAATAAATATATTTAATATATAAACATAACATTTTTCTGAAATATATACATGCATTTGTGTGTATTTATATATACATAATAAATCTAAACAGCACACATACATATATTATGTAAACAAAACTTTTATTTTGGATGCGATTAATCGTTTGACAACACTATTTTAAAGTCGTATTCAATTGTAATATTTCTAAATTTGTTTAATATTTATTTTTAGTAGAAGTAATAATAATAATTATTATTATTATTATTATTATTAAATGTATAAAATGAATCATTTATGGTCATATTTGATAGATAATCACAAAATATTTGGCCATATTGTGCAGCAAAACTCAAGATTTTTATTAGATTTTTTAATTACAATTAGATTTTAAATATATGATAAATATTCGTATTGTAATTTTATATGTAATTTCGTATTGTAATATATATATATATATATATATATATATATATTTAAAAAGGTATTTGAATTAGTTTTTCACATCCCTACATTCTACATAATAGTAGAAAAAAATCGAACGCTTTGCCACGAGTAGGGATGGGTACCGAAACTCGGTATTAAATCGGTCTCGGGGCTAAATTATGAAAGACCGGAGTATCGATAAGCTCTGACGTTATCGGTTCTGCTGTCGGTACTGGAGAAATTATGAAAACACACATACATTTATTGTTGCTATATATACACATTATCTTGCAAATTCTATCTCACCAGAGTTGCCAGCTGTTTTTATATGCAATAATATTCAACGCGTTTCTTCTAGCACAACTTCCTTCCCTTCACAGCGGTGCGCATTCGTTCCTCCCTAACCAAAACTTAACGTCTGAATCAGCTCAATCGGTGATTGTTGTAAAATGCCGTCTTTACTGTTGCTTAATTGCGGGACATGTTTGATAATAAAACGTTGAAAGTACAATCCGCACAAGAGACGCTGTTCCCCAGGCTGAAATGTGTGTGCGTGCGCACCTGCGGAGCGCTCCAAAATGGACAGGCAAATTACACTATGAGCTTCGGGCGCGTCCAAACGATCAAATACACACAAAAATATGTCACAATGGCCAGCTACGAGAGTATTCACTTAAACAGTTTGTCTTAAGTGGACCAGAACTGTTCGGAGAAAATCCGACGTGTGTCAATATATTGCCTTAAAGTGACAGACTGGCGCTTCAATGTTAATCAAAGAACAAAATGTGAGAGAAAATCCACCACAGCTCTTAATCTGAATAACGGTATAGCTTTAATAAGCATTAATCTATCAATACATACAGTAAAAACTATGCAGTGTTCATTTACATTTGATTACTTTTAGATTTATTTTGTAGGCTATTACTTGCCTGAACAGTAATGTTAGTAGACCTTCATGGAAAAATGAAAGCACTGTTTATTTCATTTCATTTGTATATGTTTTATTTTATTTGTCAGTTTTTTTTTTACTTTGTTTCTTTGTTCATATCCTTACTGTATCTTATCTTATGTATATAAAACACTAAAAATGCCTGCACACTGGTGCATTTACAAATTGATGTTTTATATTCATTTAATTAAATATTTATTTTACATTTCAGAATATAAAGTAATGTTAATTCAGCTCCTAATACAGTATAACAAAAAGTACTGATAAGAATACCGCTAAAGTACCGGATCGATAAGCAGTATCGATAAGAGTAGTAATACCGTTAAAACCTTAATGATACCCATCCATAGCCACGAGCGCTGAATCATATTCATCTATAACCCTGCATTGCAAACACACACCCAGCTATGGCTGTTTGATTTTGGACCATAAACTTTAAATGCACATTCCTCCTTAATACTATAAAATGACTAACACTGATGCTGATTGATCCTGGCTTGATTGCATTTCGCTTGGACACTGCCTATTGAATCGCTAACGTCACGACATTATGGCCATTAGGAAAGTTCCCCATTTCTGTTAGTTCCACATGCACGTTTGAATGAAGGCTGAAAGACGCCTTGTCTGGCTCCTTAGACGTCCTTTTCTGAGTAATCCGTCAAAATAAGAGGGTTAGTCATCAAGTACGCACATGCGAATGGACAGACAGGCCACGGCACTCAAATCAGTTTAACGTGATTGAAGGAAAGCACGAAAACCCCTGAGGTTGATGAAAAACAGATGATGGAGCCAGTCAAACTGTGTGCAAATGAGCAAAAAATGCTAAATGCAAAGTACATATTTCTATTTTCTAAAGAAAACGTGGTTGTTCACCATGATTTTAGTGTGTTGTGATCTCTAGGATGGGTTCAGTATCGCTGAGAGCTAGAAATCACACAATATGTGGCTTTTGTTATATGCTGTTTACACAGAGACTGACTTTTTTTTGTGAGCCAGTTAAGACTGTTCAAACAACACTTGTCCGAGTGTCTGTATTTTTTCCCAGAGAGCTAGCTGGGTAATCTGGCAGGCTCATCGGCAAACAGGTAGGGCAGGGTGGTAGGTAGATTAGCAAAGCCACTGCTATGTAACCTCACAGTGCCACATTGTTCCCACTGATTGTACTGGTATAGCAGAGCTGAAAAGAGAGCGTGGGAAAGGCAGATGCTCTCAGCTGGCACACCTATACCAAGAAATTTTAATAACGTGGCACTAAAAAGGGAGCACAGAGGTGACATCATGCTAATTTCATGTATGCCAGCTCCCATTTCCTTGAATAGCTGGGTGATGTATCAAAAATTAATGAGAGTTGAGTTGGACTTCTAAATTTATTGATGCAAAGTTCTATTCATTTCTGAGATTCAGTTCAAACGGTCCCTTTCAATGAATCGATTCAGAAGTTATTGTTAAAAACATTAATGCAAATAAACATTAATGCACCTATTCTTATTTTAACACATAAAAATAACAGTGTTGAAATCTTTCTGATGTTTTTATTTTTTTTTAAATATAAATAATCTGAATTAAAACTTAAACTGAGATAAATATTAAATATTGTTAAGAGGCTATAAATACAGTTTTTTCAAAGAGTCCTGAAAAATGATTTCCACAAAAACATGACCTCACACAACTGTTTTCAACACCGATAATAATAATAAATATTTCTTGAGCAGCAAATCAGCATATCAGCATAACTTTTAAACGGTATTCACCCAGGTCCAAATTTTCCCAAAACATGTAAGGCCAAGGTTTCAAAACGAATCAAAACTGTCCAAAATTTTGTACCATTATGAAAAAAATTAACAATTAAACATTTGGATGCTGAATGAAGTTCAATTTTTTGTAAAGCAATGAAAAGTGGCACTAACAATTTTAGCCTATTTAGCCTAATTTTTTATACTTTTGTGTCAACCAGTTGGATTGGTATGATTATTTGGACCTATTTAGTAACCTGTGCGGCCATCCAAGAGAACCAAGATTCATGTGGGAACCAATAGTAAGTGTTACATTATAATGAAGCGAGGGATATGGAAACAACTACAGTCAGGTGGCATCTCACCTGTCCAACTTCCTGTGCATACAGCGCTGCCGTATTTGGCACTGTGTGGTGCTTCTTCAACTTCCTCTGTTGCTCCAATCGCTCTTTCTCAACGGCACGCGTGGACTCTCTCAGCCTCTCCAGATCTTGCTGATACGTCTGCCTTTGCCTCTCGAGTTCCTGCCTCTCCTCGGCCAAACGCCGCTCCAGTCGCCGACACTCCTCCTCCCGCTCCTTCAGTCGCTGCTCGGCCGCCTCCGCCTGCCGCCGCTGCTTCTCCCGCTCCCGTTCCCAGCGCGCCTGCTCCAGCCGATGCTGGCTCTGCAGCCGCTGGAAGTTGGCGAGCTCCTCGCGGTGCTTCTCCAGGTTGCGCTGCTTCTCCTGCTCCAGAAGCACGTCTGTGCCACGGTTCCGGTTGCCGGGACGGTCCCGCTCGGCGGTGAGGAGAGAGGCCCGCTGGAGCTCGATGTGGCTGTCCTGCTGAGAGATTATGGCCTGAGGGGGAAGGAGACAAAAAGGACTTGATGTTTGGATAGTTGTTAAGAGCTTCCTGGTAACTAAGGCTTAGTTTAGTGTTTCAGCTGCCTGGCCTTGTATTTGCTCAAACATGATTTGTGTACTGTATAGTAAGGAGCTTTGGTAAGAAAGTGTCTGGTAAGAATGTAAATTTAAGCAAGCAACATAAAAGGACAACAGACAGAAAGAGAAAAAAGGACAAAAAAAGAAGGAATGAAAGGTCAAAAGGAAAAACAAAGCCGTGAATGAAGAAAATGACAAAATACAAAAAATAATTAAACCAAAACCAAAAGAATGGAACAAAGAAAATTAAAGGATAGCTAAAAGGACAGAAGAAAAAAACAAAAGACTAAAAGAAAGAATAGACGGTCAACAAACAAAAGAACAAATGAAAGAAAAACAAAACAAAAAACAAAATGAGTAAATAAACAAAACAATCAAAAGACAACGAGTACAACAAAACAGAAAAATAAAAACAAAAACAAAAGAGCAGTGAAAAACAATGACAAACAAAAACAAAAAGGACAACTGAAAGAAAAAATAACAAAAGAATTAAAGAACGGCCAAAGAACGGACTGTCATCAAAACAAAAAATGAAAGACAGGAAAAAAATTAAAAATAAAGAATAAATACAGAGAGAGCAAATGAACAAACAAAATGGAAAATGAATAAAAGAAAAAAAACCTAAACAAAAATGAAAGAAAAAACAAGAGCGTCAAAAAAAGAAAAGAAAAAAAAAGACTGAAAGATAACAGTAAAAGAGCAAAAATGAAAACAAATGAAAAAACAAAAACAGAAAAAACAAGTAAAAGAACGGTCCGTGTACTTTTGCGTCCATTCATTTTTCGTTTTTTAACCCAGAAATGAAATACGGAAAATGCGGTTTCTTCTTTAATGGTTCAAACATTGATGAATAGAATAAGCAGGCACAAACAAATTTTCATTATTCAAAATTCTGATTTCATTAAAAATCATAAAAATTATATGGAGTTTGTTTTTTAATGTATATAGGCTAAATGCGAAGTTTAATTTCTACCTTTTTTAGCGTCTCTATACAGACACTATAGCGCCCTCTCGCGCTACTACCATAACTTTTTGACGCCTAAAAACATGTATGAAATACTCATTACATATTTCTTTGCAAATAAGTGTATCCTGGGCAAGTTCTACGGGAGTACTAGAGGGAATGAAATGAAAAAGCAAGAGAAGGTCAGTTAAAGCAAAGGGACTTTGGTTAAAGCTAGAAATAGGATGACTGACATTTTCTGTTGATTTCCTGAGTGGCCATGTTTAAGTTAGAATCAACTCCAAGACAGTTTTGTTCAGTGCTGCACAATCGGGGGCCTGTTTCATAAAACAGGTTTACCAAATAAGTCAGGATTATTTCAGTTAGTCTGACTTATTGTCAGCTGATTTGGTTCAAAATAACTAACTGAAATAAGCCTGGTTTATTTGGTAAACTTGTTTTATGAAACAGGCCCTAGGAGTCTCATTATAACAAACAAAGTGTAACATGATGTAAATAAGAGATTCATTGTGCAGTGTAGATCTTCATTGATTATAACAGATTTTTGTGAGATCTCGATAAACTGAAATGAATGACAGTTTTATAATTATTATAGGGAGCGCAGAGCGCTTTCTTGGCTAATCCATTCAGAATTTGAATAAGTTTTGTTTTTCATGATGCTGTTGGACCAGTGACAGCTGCACGCTGCAATGTTTCGAGAGTGACATCTGCATATCAATGCGGCATTAATTAACAGGGCAAAAATATGTCAACATGTATATTAAGGCTAGAGTACCGTCACTGATTTCAGAAGCACCCTCAGTGATTTGATTCAGGAACCGGCCTGCCTATATCAGATTACAACTTTATATATTTCTATTTTTACCCCATATATTAAACCGTGTGTAGCGCTCTAACACGATGTAAGATACATGCCATGCATGGTCCTCTCTGATACCATGACCCAGATAGCACACAAAATTGACAAAATTATATCCCAGTATATAATTTCATGACGATAAAGTTCCCATGTCTATTTTAAAAACCATATTTTTATTAAGTCTCTGCATTGTTCCAAAGACTCTAGTTCTCAACTGAACGTGCGGGAGAAGCATTACTAAATTTGACCAAAGAAAACCTGTTAAAATCGACATTTTTCTATATTAATTTGTGCATTTTTCAAATGTTTATTAAAAGTACAAAAATTCATAAACAAAAATCTGAAAATATTTTACCTTTTCGTGAAGAATTTTGTGTGTACGGTTCTAATTTCAATTTTGGTTTTCAGCATAGCATTTAAAAATACAATAACTGTTCTTTTTTCATGTTTTTCGTCTGGGTTAAAAAACGAAAAACGAATGGACGCAAAAGTACACGGACTTGGAAAAACAAACAAACAAACAAACAAACAAAAGAATTAAAGAACAAAAATAAAACAAACAAAAATGAAAGTAAAAAGCATAAACGAAAGATTAAAACAAAAATCAAAACAACAAAATTAACAAGAGTAAAAAACTAAATGAAAGAACAAAGAGTAAAAGACAACAAACTAAAAAATTAAAACAAACAAACTGACTGAAGACTGAGGTCCGAGTACTTTTGCGTCCATTCATTTTATGTTTTTGAACTCAAATTAAATACGAAAAATGCATTTTCTTCTTTAATGGTTCAAACAATAATTAATAGAATAAGAAGATACAAACTAATTTTCATTATTCAAAATTTGTATCTCATTAAAGATCATAATAAAATTTTTATATAAATGCTAAATTTAATTTCTAGCTTTTTAGCATCTCTATACAATATAAGCGCTGTCTCGCGCTACTGATGTGGCTACCAGTAACCTACTGCTTTATGAAAACCTTTGGCTTCGATATTTTTATGATCTTAACGCCTTTTTATGATCTTTCATGCCTAAAATCATGTATGAAATACTCATTAGATATTTCTTTGCAATTAACTGTATCCAGGGCAGGTGTACGGGAGTGCTAGAGGGAACGAAACGAAAGCAAGAGAACGTCAGCTGAACTTGTAGAAATAGGATACTGGTGAAACATGTTTTCCAAATGCTCCAGTGTGTCTTTGTGTTTGAACTCTGGAGGTTTCTATTTTCAATGTGTTTTTGCAGCACTGATCAATAGCCAATCACCGACATTTTCTGTTGATATGAATGCAGTGGCCAAGCGTTTAATCTAGAACCAACTCCACGCAACAGTTTTGTTCAGTGCTGCGCAGTCTCTCATTATAACAAACAAAGTGTAACATGATGTAAATCAGAGATTAATTGAGCAGTGTAGAGCTTCACTGATTATAACGGAACGTTGTGAGATTGCGATAAACTGAAATGAATGACAGCTTTCTAATTATTATACAAGGAGCGCTCTTTGCGCTTCTTGGCTAATCCATTCAGAATTTGAAAAAGTTTTGTTAATCATGATGCTATGAGGACCAACAAGAGAAAATGAAAGACAGAAGGAGCAAATAGAACAAATTAAAAGAAGGTGCAAACAAGTGAATGAACAAAAGAATAAATGAAAATAAAATAGTGGACTAATGAACACAAGATATGTAGCTATAGTTTAACCACAATATTACAGATGTTGTGAACATCTGAGCAAACAAATGACCACAGCCTGAGGAACCTGAAGCTGGAAGATTCCTCTAAAGCAGATCCTGTCATGATTACAGGATGCTTGTGGCTGATGTTATGAGTGAGACATGAGTGTGGTCATCTGTTGTACCTGTAAACTGTACAGCCTCTGGGACAGCAGCAGCACTCGCTCATAGAACTGAAAAAACAGGAAGACAAGGGCAACATTACTGGCAGGATGATTCAATATTCAGAGACATTATTCTCACGAGACACAATGCCACATTCCTGCCAAGTGAAGTATCGTTGCATTAACTGACGATTAGGTGCGGTGAACGCAAAGGTTACCATCTCAAATATGTATTGGGAGGGGTGTGAGAAACGATATGTGCCTTTTATCTCATGGGAAACAAAGTGAGACATAATCGCCTCAATTCCAGTCCAGTGTGCGCTTTACCTCTGAATCTGGAAATTTACAGGTGGACCACATTTTGTGCAAGCTGGATGAAGAGGCCTCGTCCTGAGAGAGAAGACAGATTAAAATAAATTAAAACATTTCAATCGGATTATATCAGGCATATCAGAGTCCAGAATGTTCCAATCAAAAACACAGATGCAGAAACAAGCGATTTCATATGTAAGCAGAAGCATATGAAAAATAATGGGATCATCAACAATTAACAGCATATAAATGAAAACTGCCTAATGTTACCGAGTGGAAAGTCGATCCAGGAAGTGGTAAAGGACTGTGAAAGCTTTAGGGGTGCTGATGGAAGCCATATACTGCATCTTTGCTTTGATCATTGTACTGAATATGATTCAGATGTAGTATTCGATAAAAAAAACCTTTATTAATATTTTTTTATTGCATTAATTTTTTTTTTTTTTTATTAATCCCACTGTTAACACATTTAACTGACAACATTAATAAAAATGGTGATAAACTAATATTCAAATGTTATAATTTAATATTAGATAATCTATTAAAAATTGTAATATTTCACTATAATTATATTTGCTAATAAATATTTGATATATTTGATAAAAAAAATATAAAATGTAAATGCACACTAATATACAATATTATATTATATTATCATATATAATATAAAAAATATACTATATTTATCTTTATGTGTAAAAACATTTTTTATGTAAACAATATTGTTTTAAATTATATTTTATATACATGTATAACACACGCTGCTATAAATAACTACATTATTATAAACATTATATGTAATTATTAATTAAATAAAAATGTATATACGTAATATACATTACTATAAATAAACAAATATATATTATTTTATAATAAAGTTACTATGTTATACACATTCCTTGTTATATTTTAACTATAATAATACACTAAATAATATAATAATAATCATATAATTTCATAATATTATCATCATATAATTATCAGATCTATAGCCTGACAATGACTGGTGTGACAGTTTAAAACTGACAAAAGTGAAAGTAAAACTGTCCAAAACATCTGATGTCATTCCTCTCGTTTAGTAAACACTGCCATGTTCTTGTCGTCTGTGGGACAAAGGCCTGCATGAGTGTGTTCTCTCACCAGCTCATCCCGGTCCTGACATGCGTACACCTCTTTGAGCTGCGGATCAGAGCTGGCCCGTTGACTCCTGTCCCTGGACCTGCCGTCCGCTCTGGCAACCTTCTTCTTAATACTGCCGTCTGATTTAACACACAAACACACCTGATTTACAACTTAAACTGGAGAGGTACATAGCAGACCTGCACATAAACAGCACAAACCAACCATATTCTGTAACACAGGGGGTTGTGGATAATAAAAAAATAAAAAAAAAGCATTTATATGCATGCATACTTTAAAAACTGTCTGGGAACAGCTGACTTACTGCATAGTACAGATAGTATGTGAATTGCGATGGAGCTTTTAAAATATGAAATTAAAAATTAAAATCTAGCTAACTAAGATGTAGGTTGTCCTTGTATTTGCTCAAACATGATTTGTGTACTGTATTGTAAGGTGCTTTCGTAAGTAAGTGTCTGGTAAGAATGCAGTGCAAACTGAAAGCAAGCCAGAAGGAAAAAACAGAACAAAGGTCAGAGAACAAACAAATTAAAGCATCAACGTTAAGAAAAAATAAATTAAAAAGGATAAAGGAAAAGAAAACAAAAGGACAATTAAAAGAAAGAATAAAACAAACAAACTATATAAACAAAAGGCTACAAAAGACTATCATAAAAACAAACAAACAAATGACAGAACCAACAGAAGACAAAAGAAATGTTTAAACAAAAAGCGATTAAATAAAAAGAGCAAACAAAGAAAACAGCAAATGAATAATAATAAAAGAAAAGAGAACAAACAAAAGAGAAAGAAACAAGCAAAAATAAAAACATTAATGTGCCATTTTCAACTATGATTTAAGACTAATCAATCTAATCTTCCCCACTGCATATTACAGACAGCATGCAAACTGGGATGCACAGCCTTTAAAATATGCAATGAATATGGATATAAAGATCTGAAATTACGCAACGATAATGAGTCTTATGTTAAAATACTGCCAACAAATCTCAGTTAATGCGACATGTATAATCAGTGTCTAATCACATGTATTGACTCTTACTCTTAGGCAGTATGCAAGGAATGCTATCATAGCCGCCAAAGGTGTCCGCTCTGCGGGGCAGCAAACTTAAGGATGGACTCTGGTTCCCCTCAGTCTGTGGAGATGCTTCCCGAGCTCCGGATGCAAGGAGGTTCTGCAGGTTCTCCACTACAAAAACAGAGGTACGGTTTCAATATACAACATTTAGCTCTCAAATAATCTAGATGGCTACCAGGTGCAAGATTACATCATGACGACAATGCTTAAGACAATTAACACAGAAACTAACTGATTCATCAGGCCCTCAACCTGACATGTTACCTTCAGTAATGGCTCCTTTGAGCAGCTGCTCCCCCTGCTGGAGGTCCGAGGCGTCGCCCCGCAGCAGCAGACGGGAGCGAGAGCTGGCGTCCTCTAGACCGGCCACAGATTCAGCCAGATCTGCAAACAACTGCAGCTTCTCTGTGAGGCTCTGGACAATCTGACCATCCTTCAACATCAGGCGATCTACAGAAAAGAGTCGTAGATGGAGTAAAATATGTTAAAGAGACAAAAGCATTGATAGTATTTACAATTTTTCAACAAAAGAACATTATAAATGTAACAGTAAACCACAACATTGCAAAGAAAAAATTTTTTTGTGGAAAATGTGATTTTATTACAGGATTCTTTTGATGAATTTGTCAACAGCATTTAGTTGTTTTTTTTTGTAACAACTAATTTTTGTTACTTTTGATATATATATATATATATATATATATATACACACACACACACACACACACACACACACATACTATTACTACATTAATATGATAATTATAAAATAAAATTATATATAATAATATTAACTATCATAAAGTTTAGTAAATTATAGTATATATAAAATGTTTAATATGTTTAATACTATTAATATAATAATAAGCATTTGTGCTAAAAAATACTTATTTTTGACAAAAGGATTTGCAAGGTTTCAGAATGAAAACACAACTGCGCCCTCTAGTGACAAATGATCCTTCAAAACCCATCACACAACATCAAAATGAGCAGAAAAACCATGAATGTCATTACGAAACAAGCTATGCGTGGCATTTTACCTTGAAATTCTCTGAACCGGGCGACTCTGGCTTCCTCTTCCTCACTAAACAATCTCTCTTCTATATGTGGACAGCTGATGGACAGAAACCGAGGAGGAACATTTAAAAAAAACGCAGACAGACATAAATACAGACACAAATGTGATTACAGTCAGACACAGACCTGTCCACGGCCTGACGGATGTGTGTGATCCACGTGTTGCGGTCTTCTTTTGAGGCCGTGTGGATTTCGTACATCTCAGGTTCGTTTGAAGAGGCACAGATGAGGAACATGGCCCGATCCTCGTGCGCCACCTCACGAACAATCAACTTCTGCAGTGAAATAACGGATGGCTTGTTGTCCTAGCAGAAAAACAGCACAGATGAATGCATTAAGATAAACAATTTCTCTTCTTGAATAAACCAAAAACAAAGTTCTTGCACTCACCACAGTGGAGAACACATATCTCTGGTCCTTTTCTTGCAACAAGATGAGAGCATCAGTAAGAAGGAGAGCTAGAATCTCTGCAACAGAAAAATCACAAATTTCAATTGTGCACCAAACAGACTTATGTATATGAAGCCCCTAAGGGGGGCAAAAAATATAAAAATGGAGGAAAAAAATATTTTGACGCTTTTGCGTTCTCTGGAAAAACTGTTGCAAAAAGTTTTTTGGGGAACGTGAACGATGTCCCTTGATGGGCTCCGTACTTATGCATGGGAATTATTGCTTTCATAATACCTTTGAGTCGACCAGATGCGGCTTTCCAGTTGACCATCCCCTCATACAAGAGCTTGCGGCGCCCCTGAGATAGGTCCTCCTTCCGGAAAACGCGTCCATCTTTGATTTTCCCAAGGGACTTTGGCTCCACCTTGGAGGCGATCTCCCTGAGCCTTGCTTCCTTCTCGTAGAGACTGACCTGGGTGTCCACCTGAACGATGACATCTTTGATTAGACTGAGAGCCTGTGCTAATCCTTCATGTTCCTCTTTCCCGGCTGCAATGAGAAGAAAGCATTTAGAACCTTGCAAATCCATCATATCTGGATCGTTTCACTGGACTGCAACAACCAACCTTCTGTGTTGTGCAGGATGCGCTCCAGAAGAACAGGATACTTGGTGATTCGCTGCGTCACCAGCAAGATACACTCTGGAATGCCTAACCGCCGCACTATTGGTAGATAGCTGATTTTCTGAAACATAATAAGGGGAGAAAATTATTCAAAGCAGCGCTGAAGACAGCCTAGCAAAGGTTAGCCACATAAAATCTCAACATACTCTCATGAGGTTCTGGAACTTCTTGTTGCTCTGCAGCTGCTCTTTGTAGTAGTTGACTGCTTCAGTGTGCCGACTGCAGAAATCGCCATAACTTTCCTTCATTCGCTCTCCAAGCTCTCCAGAAAACTAAAACCAGACACAAACAAAACTTCCTGTTTCTTACTTCCTTATCAATATTTTCTTCTTCACACTTCCTGTTGTCAAGTTTCCTGTCCAAAATAGCATGTATGAAGCAGGAAGCGAAAGACAGGAAATGTGAAGCAGGAAGTGTAGGCCAGGAAATGTGATCATAGGGTGTTTGAAGCAGGAAGTGTAGGCCCGGAAATGTTAAGCAGGAAGCAAAAGACAGGAAATGTGAAGCAGGAAGTGTAGGGCAATAAAAACAATGGGATGTTTGAAGCAGGAAGTGAAATAGGAAATGTGAAACAGGAAGCGTGAAAGGAGGAGGAAACAACATAGGAAATGCAGGGAAGGAGGTGTGAACCAGGAAGTATTACAACAGCATGAAGAGGGTGGCAAAAGTGTGAAAACAGGATGTGGGAAGCAGAAAATGTAGGGAAGAAAATGTAACAACAGGATTTTTTTAAGTAGGATGTGTAAAACAGGAAATGTGAAGCAAGAAGTGTAGGGCAAGAAATGTAACAACAGGATGTTTGAAGCAAGAAGCGTAAGACAAGAAATGTGATGGAGGAAGTTTAGGGAAATTGTGTGAGAACAGGAAATGTAGGTAAGTGTGAAGCAGGAAGAATGCCAACAACAGGAAGTGTGGGGCGAAAACAGGATGTTTGAAGCAAGAACCAGAAAACTGGAAATGTGAAGTAGGAAGCATAGGGCAAAAGGGTGACAACAGGAAGCAGGAAATGTAGGTAAGGAAGTGTGAAGCAGAAAGTATGGTGCTAAATTTAGGGCATGTACCTGGGATATAAGGATATCTGAGAGTTTATGGATGGCATAATTGCGATCACTGCCTGGCTGCAGGGATTCTGCGCGACGCTCCCGGAGGCGGGACAGGAAGTGGCTGTGCAGCTCCAGCAGGCTGTCCAGCTGGGGAAACAGACAGTCCAGCTTCCTGTCGTCCAGCTGTAGCGCCTCCCGCAGGTCTCGAGCGTAAACGCGGAGCATGATCTTGAGCGTCCGCACGTGGTGTATCTCCGTCTGGATGAGCTCTGGAAGAGACAGGAAACGCATTAGAGAAGATCTGGAAACACTATTTTAAAGTTCTCAAAGCAGTGTGGGTAGCTAAACAACACTAACCGTATATAACATCCTGTCTTTTGATCATTTCCTTCGAATGTATCTTCAAGAATTCCTGATCCATAGCCAGATTCCAGGACTCCACCTCGAAGTCTTGCGCGATGGCTTCCAGTTCTGCTCGTACTGTGGCGTAATACGCATCTGTGCACAGTAACGATAAAACTCAGTACAAAATGTTGCTCAATGCTTTACAAAACCCCCGTCATAAATGACCCATGCTGCTTTATCATTCGTTCTGGGTGTTCTCAATGTTTTTGCTTTGAAAATCAAGCCCTCACCTTCAACGATGAGAGACTCGGGCGTGGTGGAGGCGAGAGATACGGTGTCGTCAGTGGGGTGCTTCATCCTGAATGCATCAACCTCATCCATCTCTCCTGTGATAGAGCTGCCGGAGAACATGAGCATGCAAACGCCGCAGTCATTACGAGGGAGAAGAGAACATTTATTTGTGTTGATTCATAAGCCTCACACAGCTTCTACACAACCTAACTGCATCATGACCAACAGTAATAATAACACTAAAGCAAAGACAGAAATGCATGTTAAAAATGTTACATTATATTATGCTAAAAGTAATTAGTGTAGTTAAGAGTAATGAGAATAAAGTCAATAAATAAAAAATAATTAATGTCTATAAATAAATGTAATTTTAAAAATATATATTTTTATTATTTATTTAGTTTTTATTAGCTATTTATTGATTTTTATTTATTTATTATCGTAAAAAAAAAAATATATATATTTTATTTCATGTAGTTGCCAACATTTCTCATATAACATATACAATTAATTGTATATATATATATATATATATATATATATATATATATATATAAATAAATAAATAAATAAATGTGTGTATATATATATATAAATATATATATATATATATATATATATATGTGTGTGAGTGTGTGTGTGTGTGTGTGTGTGTGTGTGTATATATGTATGTATGTATATATATATATATACACACATTTATTTATTTATATATATATATATATATATTTGTTAGTGGTGTCAAAATTAGCGCGTTAGTGCGGGAGATTAATTTTTTCAGATTAACGCGGTTAAAAATATTTAACGCAATTAACGCAGGGGCGGGGCTAGGGTTGGCCACCCCATTCACAACTGCTGCCTCTGTCTCTTTTTTCTTGAAAAGGATTGCGTTTATTTAGATGCAGAACGTCTTTATGACCACATCAAACGGGAGACGTTTCAGACGCGCGTTCTAACGTCGCCTCCGCGCCAGGCGTGAGTCAAACTAGCGCGTAAAAGATACTGTGCTTGTGGCGCGCGCTCTTCAAATACACGCACAAAGGTGCGGGCACGCGCTGTAGGCTGTATCATTTCATATCAAACAGCGAAAGAAACTACGTGCATGCAATGTTCTAGTTATGCCGTCAGTTAAGGGTGAATCCCATTTCTCTGTCTTACCCCTTTCCCCTTAGTTTTGCGCGTTCACGTGAGAGTAAGGGCTATCCCAATTCTCGTTTTCGGCTTAAATAATTGATTTAAAAATTACGACAGTCTTGTTTTGTGCTCTACACAGTCCTGTACACACATATATATATATATATATATATATATATATATATATATATATATATATTTGCAACCATGTTCTTAATTGAAACGTTTTAAAAAATCGCTAGTTTGCTACGCTTTACATCGCTGATTTGCACAACAATCGCAAAAACATCACTAATAAAACCCACGCAATCAACATGCACACACTTGCAGACGGCATCTTGGAAGTTTGTGATCAACACTTGTCGCCTCTGGTGACGTAGCAGCCAGCTAGAGACGATGTACGATGACGTAACCGTAACCAAGTGGTGTCTCATTTCATAGGGGTATGTTTTCACCCCTAGCGCTTACCACTCGGTTTCGAGGGACAAGGGCTAGGGGTAAGACAAAGGGGTAAAAAATGTAAGACAGAGAAATGGGATTTACCCTAAGGCATGAAGTTACCAAAAAGGCGATTAAAGCTGCCTTAAAACTGTGTGCATGCATGCAATATGATATGCGTCACATTTAAGAACATGTCTCTGAAATGGTTTTCAAAACTTCCCTGAGGCACCCCAGCACTGTCTCCCTCATCTAACACACCCGATTCAACTCGTCCGCTCATTAGTAGAGACTAAGACCTGAAGTGGGTCAGAAAGCAGCAGCAGCTTTTAAAGTAATAGCAGGCAAATAATAATAACCAGCTGCTGTGATGTCTATTAATCCAAGAACAAAAGAAAAAAAAGGAAATCAATAACTTTTATAGCTTTAAGGGGTTCATCTATATTTAATTTAGAATTTAGTGTTTGGTAACTATTCATTTTCTGTATATTTCTGCTGAAGGGCACAGGTAGCTAAATATGTCATTTATTATAATGGGTTTTTGTGAAGATCGTTTTCAGTTCACTTAAATTAGAAGTTAAGTCTAATGAATGTTAAAATTGATAGCTCTCAATTATACTGTAATGCTGAATGGCTACGGTTAAATATTAAGGGGGAAAAACTATTTTATAGAAACATCAGTAGTATTGATATCAGTGATGCTGGCCTTCAATCATAAAAAAAAGATGCCATTAAAGAAATATTAAAAATATACTGTCTTTATGTTGTTTGAATATTGTACATTTGAAGATTGAATGTGAAATTATTGCAATATAAAAGTATATTTGAAAAACTTTAATGTTAGGTGGGATTAACCGAGATTAATTTTAGAAAAATATGCGATTAATTCGTTTTTTTTTATATCGATTGACAGCACTAATATACTGTATATATATATATATTAGGGCTGCCACTAACGACTATTTTTATTTTGATTAATCTATCGACTAATTTATCGATTGATCGATTGATCTAAACGATTAATTTCCCACCAAAAAAACAACAATTTTACTTAAGAATATTTTATTAAACCAAATTAAATCCAAATTTCTATGAAATAATTTTTTTAAAGCAAAAGTAAAGTGCAACATAGAGTGCAAGAAGCAAGTATCCATCTCATCTCTCAGTCAAAATCACTGAAATCAGTTCAGTATTATAGTGTAAGAAAGACAACATATCCACGTGTTCTAGTCTAATAATACAATTAGAATCAGTATTTTAAATAAAGGAGTATTTACCAGAAATATTATTTACCAGAATTTATTTAGGAGAAAAATGTAAATGTGCAGTATTTCTGAAAAAAAAAAAAAAAAAATGAACATAAAATCAATTAATTGGAGATGCTTTTGATTATTAAAATTTAAATGGAACCATTAAAATGGAATCCAGAAAATAATGGAAAACAGAATTTGGTAAAGATAAAACTGTAAAACTCAATTAATTAGACAGGCTTTTTGATTGATAAAATTTAATTTAACCATTAAAACAGAGTATAGAAAAATTAAAATGGAAAAAAATGAATTTGGAAATAAAACGGATTTCATGGGGACCTATAATTATAATTTTTTTTTGTGGTAATAAAAATAGATGTAAGTGAACAATAGCTTTTAAAATGACTTAAAATACATATATAATAGCAATGATGCAATAATAATAATTAGTTCAAATAAAGTATCAAAAGCAAGAAATCATATGGTTTTATTGAACAAAACTGTTAAAATACATAATGTATTATAAACAATAGAGCTAATGTACATGACGCATAACAACAAAGGTCTGCAGGGGGCGCCGACGGGCTGATTATTATATTTTCACATTACTGCGCGATCTAATCCTTGTTTAATATTGATCAAGCACCATTTAATTCAAATGTCCACTTAATCTTTAATATTTTGCCATTTCTTTAGGACAGAAATGCTATAGCCACTGTAATTAAATTAATATGTGGACATCAAAACGTGTAAACTCAGAGTGAGGGTTTGAGCTTTTATTTTGAAATCGCGATGTATTCTCCTGTGTTTGCACAGGTTTATAAATGATTTACCTCACAAATCTGACGAAATGGCGCACGTTGCGTTCTCAGATGAACGTTATAATAAACCCAAACTCACAACAACATGAAGAGTTTGAGACGCTCCACACATGTAAATTATAACAGTTCCTGTGGAGCTACTGTGAACTGAGCCGCACATACTTAACCTACACGCATGTAAATAATTAAAGCGCATATACTTTGTTAGAACTGCATGGCATATATTTAATTAAATCATAGCGTTTGTGAATTCACAATTATGCTTAATTGTGATTTTTAAATGTGTTTAATATCATGCAGCCTTGGAAAATAGTTTAATAATGTGTTTTATGGATTCTCGTCGATTTTTCATGATTTTTCAAAATCGACTAGTCGACTAAAATCGACGAATCGCGACAGCTCTAATATATATATATATATTATGTGTGTGTGTGTATATATTTTTCTAGAATAACTTTTGCTGCTAAATTATCCACTATTATAATAGTATTTTTGTCATAGATTATGATTACATATATTTTTTCTATACTATACCATATTTAGTAATTGTGTTTAACACACACAAGAGTGACAATCGGGTCAACACACAGAAGTATAGAAATTCCACATTGATTTAAAATAAAAAACTGCACTGGGATCAGATCGGAATCAGCGGCCGATTCCGATATGTATATATTGGTTAGCAGGCAAATGTTACATTGCGACCATGCTTTTTGATTCATGCCGAGCGCATACATTTAAATCAAGCCATATGCGGCTTTGTGTTCTGTTTTTCCGGATGGTCACGAATTTAATATTATTTATTGTTTCTTTTCCTAAATCCTCACTGTCTCACCCTCTAGATTCGCAGGTTTATTTTATTGTTGTTCACTTTTAATCACTGTTTTCGCATCTCTTACTGTGGTGAACGTGTGGGGGGAAATGAAAGGTTTCGTGGCCATGAATTAAGAATTCGTTACTATGACTTAAATTGTTCCCGCATTTAAGTTAAATCATGGGTTTTCTAGGGAAAAAATTAATGAAACATGGACAGCTGCCACAAATTAATATGTCGTAGGAACGAATTAACAAGTTGTATGAATGAATAGACTGTATCTGTCCTGCTCGTGTCTGCAGCCCTGTCAATGCGAAGTGCCCGATATGCAACAATTATCTAGGGAAATTATAATTGAACATGATTTATTACTACATTTCAATACAAAATAACTTTGTACTGTGTCTCTTTTAATGTACTTTTAAAGTTTGGATCATATTAAAAGTGTAGTTTGTACATTAGTAAATTATTTTCTTGTAAGATCCAGCCCCTTCACCGTCACTCACAGCTGTTTGCACGTGTTTTGCACATGAGCCGCATGCACCCCAAAATGAAACTGCTTAATCGACCATCGATAGCTTTTATCGATTAAGTCTCTTATCGACAATTAATCGATCGTCGATTAATCATTGACATCCCTAATATATATTTATATTTATTTATATTTTAATATATATATATATATCTTGTTTGTTTGTTTTTTGTACACGTAAGCTTGTGTAAACTGACTCACCCGCTGCTGTTGTTGTGGCTGACCGTAGGGTTGCTGGAGGTGGCAGGTTGGGCGTTGTGTCCTTTGGGTGGAACGGTCATACCTGAAGCACAGCGAGACGTCCGGGACGAGCCATCGACGGGGGTCTGGGCAGAGCCGGGGTCCCTCAGAGCTGCAGAGAAATGAGACCGGTCAGTGCGGTAGCAGTGCCTCAGAAACGAGCGAGGCATCGAGTTGAGGAAACGGGAGGTGAGTAAGTCACGATGGAGCAGGACTCGAACCCCGAGCCTGTGGGACAGACCCCAGGAGACAGGGACTCGAACACTCTTCCTCTGAGAGCCACGGACTCTGGGGAAAGCCAGTGCCATGATGTCTGCTTCACGCTGGATATCAGAAAACAGTGATGGAGAGGAAGACGGTGGGCTTTATAAAGTGGAGAAAGGCTTCTAGAAATCACACATGTGCCTTCCTCCTCGCCCCCCCTCCCATCAGTGTCCTGTTGAGCCGGAGGAGGTTTTGACGTAACAGGCCTGACAGAGTCTGTGTCTCACCGTCTGATTAGTGTGAGTGTGTGAACCATCAAGATCCATTATCATCTCCAGAGAGAGCCTGACAGCTATTAATAATAATATTCTTATTAAACATTTTAAATTAAAAAAACTAAAATTATTATATCTATATATATATATTTTTCTATATACCTATATTTTTATGAATAATAAATAATTATTTTTATAATAAGAAATACTAATACATTTAGCTTTAATAAATTAAACATAATAAACAATCTTCCAAAATGTTTTTTAATGCTGCATTTACATTTCATAAAATTACAATAAACATGCAGTAATAAAATATGTAATAATAATAATAATAATAATATAAAAATTTAGTAATAATAATAATAATAATAATAACAGTAGTAGTAGTAAAATAGTAAAAATATAATATAATAATAATACATTCTTATCATTGTTTTCATTTTTATAAATATCTATATTTATATATTACATATTATTAAAGAATACTTATTTACATGATAAATGAATAATATATATATTAAGTTTTCATTAATAATAATAATATTATATATATATATATATATATATATATATATATATATATATATTATTAATGAAAACGTATTATTAAAAATATGAATGCATTTAACTTTATTAGCTTATGCAGCAAATTAAACAAACATAAAAACTCTACATCCATATTAAATAAAATTACAATAATCATAAACATAATAATAATATATGATGTATTTTTATATTAATACATTTGAAGAAATATTTACTTTTTTATCATTATATTTTTAATATATAAAATAATATATAAATGTCATATTTTAATGTGCAAGTGTAAAAATCTTTAAAAACCATTAAAAAAAGTATTCTAACTTTATTAGCCTATGCATAATAATTTTATTTAAAAAAAATATTAAATTATGGAAACATTAAATAGTGTATTTTTAACTACTTAATACATTTAATTTTTATTAACTCATCTAGTTTAAAATGTATTAAACAAATATATAAAATTTGAAATTAATGTAATATTTTTTAAATATAAACTATAGGTCTCAGAATTCAAGCTATCCTATCTCAGCAATATAAACAACGCAGACATAAATGCGGTAAAATTACCAATATTCCTTTCATTATGTGTTTATAAGAAGATGTGCTTCCAGAAGGTTCTGGATGAAGCAGGACATTTCCAGATGTTTTCCGCTGGGAAGTGAAGCATTACAGGCTTCATCCGCGCTTCTTAAAGCAATTACCACCTCGCCGCGGTCACAGCGGGAGCTGTTTAACGAGACGTCCAGAGCTCAGGAGTAAATCACTTCTGTAGACAGAGGGTCATCCGGTTTATTTCATGACACGATCTTATAAAACAAGATGAACAGAATGACTGGGAAGGAAGAAGCCACCGTCAACTTACTTGAAATGCTACTCTACTACCATTACTAAGCACAATAGTGAATTGTGCAGCTGTCTATTGTGTTCAATCCTCAGCACGAGCAGTAAATCTTGATCAGATTTGTGCGGTAATTAACTGGAGAAGCGTGATTAACCTCTTAAGTGCTTCTCTGGGTGCTGGTGAAAACGAGAACAACAGCCAGAGGACCTTAATTTGGTATCAGGGGACTCGTCCAGGGGTATCATCCATTAAACAAAACAAGCTCCTTGTGCAGCTGCGAGACTGGACCAAACAGCAGATTAGCAGTGGAAAAACTGAGGAAAATTTTGTTTTTGAGATCAGTCACTGGGGCTTATTAATCAGTTGCTTCTCACTTATAGTACATAATTTTTTTTGTAATGCTGTATTTTATGCCAGTGTTATTGTTAAAGGGTTAGTTCACCCAAAAATGAAAACTCTGGCATTAATTATTCACCTTCATGTCGTTCCAAACCCATCGAAAGAAAGGTCCAATAACCTTTGTTCGTCTTGGTAACACAAATTAAGATATTTTTGATGAAATCCGAGAGCTTTCTGATGCTCCCATAGAAAGCAATGCAACTACCAGGTTCAAGGCCCAGAAAGGTAGTAAGGACATCGTTAAAATAGCTCATATGACATCAGTGGTTCAACCTTAATGTTATGAAGCTACAAAAATACTTTTTGTGCACAAAGAAAACTAAAATAACTATTCAAAAATTCTTTGTGCACAAAAAGTATTCTTGTAGCTTCATAAAATTACAGTTGAACCACTGATGTCACATGGACTATTTTAACGATGTTCTTGCTACATTTTTGGGACTTGAACGAGTCAGTTGCTGTCTATGGAGAGCTCTCAGATTTCATCAAAATATCTTAATTTGTGTTCTGAAGATGAATGAAGCTCTTATGGGTTTGGAACGACATGAGGTTGAGTAATTAATGACAGAATTTTCATTGAAATAAAACAATATAAATATTAGATTTATAAATTAATAATGTTAATAAACTACCATAGCGTAACATTATCAATTCATAAATTAATAATATCATGCTATGGCAACAAACTGAAATAAAATGTTTAAATCGAAGCAATAAAATTACTAAAAATAAAAACTAAACAAATCTAAAAACAAAACAATTTTTTTTAATAATACATAAGAAAATGACAAGCATGTAACAATTACTAAAACAAAAACTTAAATGAAAAAGTAAAATATAAAAATGAAAATATAAAAATAAAAAGCTAATTCAAAACATTAAAAAAAATATTATAATAGTAAATAAATCTAGTTTGAGCGATGAATGGAGCTCAAGCGTAGTTCAGGCAGACCACGGTGTGCCTGCTGCATCAGCTGACGCTCTGCTGATCGTAACTCCTCCCACTACAATTAATAAGATATATAAGTTCCTCCGTACTCACACTTGCCATAGTCTGTCGCACAGACATGCGCTTAGTCAGCCTTGAGTTCTGTCGCACGGACGTGCGCTAAAACAGTTTTTGTCACACAGACAAACGTTGAGTCAGTTCAGTTCTGTCGCACAGACACTCGCTTCTAGTTCGGCTCAAGAAAGCTTCAAAACGCTAATCCATTGCACAGATACTCACTTAACAGTCTTCGAGTTCATCACAAACACTCACTCAGAACATCTTTCAAACTTTAAAGGATGTTGACCTTTCGCTTCATCATTCCGGTTGTGTTTTGAACACACGATCCGGTAAGCCGCATCGACCAGTATAGGCGGCTTGATTCGGAAGTGACTCAAGAACAATTCAGTCGAGAACGGACCTCCCTGCATGAAGGAATTGTACATCATTAAGGAGATCAAACATCCTCAACAGATATGGATATACTTCACTCACCATTCATCCGAACGTGTCTTCATGAAGCTAAGCCAAGTTTCTTACTAATTCTTAAAGTTATAATTTTTGCTTAATTGCTCAGTACACGCTGTCGCTAGTCTGATATGCATCAATTTTCTAGTTTATCCTCACCGGTTGTCTTATCAGAGATCAGCTTCCTGATCATAATTGGAATACACTATCTTCACCAGCTGAGATGAGAGTATTCGCTAAGAGACAATCAGCCTGAACACAGAGGTCGGGAAGTCGAATAGAGAAGACCAACCGATGAGAGTAGGAGGTACACAAAGCAAAGCTCCACTGATGGTTCGAGGACAGCTGATTGAGGAAATGCAGCAGTTTATCAACCTTGTGAGCATAGTCGTCACTGATGGAGGGACATAGGCTGAATCTACAGTGAATAAGGAAGATCAACGGAGACATAGAGACAGGCTTTCCAAGAGACCTGGAAGACACTGGCATCCAATAGGAAGATGTGGATAATGTGGCCATGGATTGAATACTTTGGAGCGTCTTGTTGCCCATTGCGCCAACACATGACCTGTTTTGTTAATGGTTTAGTCTCTGCAGATTAAGAAGCTACTCTTCTTAATAATAAGGCATGCCACCTCTCCTAACCATTCAGAGAGTGCACTCCCTGAATGATCTTAGAGCCAAACTACTACGTCTTTGTGTTGGGGGGTTCAAACCTCAGCGAGGTTTGCCTGTGGATAGCTCAGAACTGAACCCTTCAGAGTGAAGTCTGCCGCCAAATATAAAGTTCAGGACCTCTACAATATTCAAAATCAAGTTATTTCTCTCGCTCTCAGATTGTTTTCAGATTTCAGACTCAGATAGCCAAAGAAAAAGCATTAAATATAAATCTCTCTCTCGCTCTCTCGGCTGCTTCATATTAGCAGAAAACATTCCCTTCATATTATTGATACTAAAATTAATATAGCAAAACTCTTGCTCAATTCAAATTCAATTGTATAAAATGCAAGTGCATATATTACGTGACCAAATCTTCACTGGTTCTAGCATGTCACACATGCACATTTGAGCTACTGTATCACATCTATATGTGTGTTGATCAGTTGTAAATAAAAGTTAAAATTAAATCTGAATTTATGAATGATGCACTCACCTGTCGATCTCTTAATTCTCTGAAAAGATCAGGATGAGCAAGCGACAAATGCTTAAAAAGGTTTGATGTGTTGCTTCCTGTGGCAACACATGATTTATAGCAACACTTGCATACAGGTGCAGTAAGGTCAGTTCATTCACCTTTGTCATCTGTTTTGTATGCAGAGTAATGCCATATTTCACTTCTACTGTTCTCTTTATTTATTAATTTTGGGCGCGTTGATAGAGTTTCATCTGTTTTAATCCATCGTGTTGTTCTGTTGTCACATTTAAATGAACCAATTCAAAAATGATTTACTCGCTTAAAAATTATTCACCGATTCAAAAATGATCTACAGATGCAAAAAACAATTCACAAATTAAAAACGATTTACCAATTCAACAGCGATTCACTAATTCAAAAATTATTTAGCAATTTAAAAAAAAAACGATTCACAGATTCATTTGACTCACAATCCGGATGCCCTTGTGACAATTTACAGTTAAATTACAATTTTATAGCATAAATAAATGAAAAAAAAAATGCTTTTCTTAAATATACATACATAATATTTTATAAAAAATAAAAAAAAACTATCATTCATTACTAAGTCTTCTGGATTTACTGGTGATATTTAGTGTAAATAATTTGTTTCAATTACTGTGAAAATTCAGATAACATGATTTGAAACCACAGTGTCCCCTTCAATAAATGAATGCCCCATTAAACAAATCCAATATTAACCCCCATTACCTTGTAGCGTTTTTCAACAGCGACTTGACTGCTTTTAACTACTTTCAGTATCACATACAAACATTTACTACAAAATTGTTTCACAAAGTCTTTGGCATCATCATGTCATCGGATGAGCAAACAAACACTGATTTGATCATCTAATCAATGAACATCAAATCAACATCAAAGCCGCTAAAACTGCTTACCTTGACTATGTGACTGAGCTGCAGCGTTTGATGTCTTCTGCGCTGAGTATTTTGTCTGTGAAAAACAAACAAACATGTTTTTACTAACACAGTGACCGGCTTAGTTTATTCTTTTTTTTACAACAAAGCACACCCTGCCACTCCTTTGAACAAAGATAAACTCTATTATTGTCTGTAGGAACCTAATTCTTCTGATTCAAACAAACAAAGAGTGAAGTCTGTTCCACTAAAAGTCTAAATATGAACGAATCTTACCTTGTTTTTGCTGCTACACTCGGGCAGCAGGTTCTTGCAGCTCTTGTGGACGTTGACGGCGCAGTCTGATGTCCAAACACAGATTACAGCGGTGGAGAGAGGGACAGGTTAGTGCTTTCCTTATCAAAACCAGTTTATCAGACTGTCCCGTAAACTGAATTTACATGTGAAGGGGAGGACTTGAAGAACAGGGGCGGATGTCGTAACACTACGGGACATTTATGTTTCACAATGCGGCTTTCATTGTAAAAGAATATCAAAGAAGTAACAGTCGAAACGCACTAATAAATCTGGGAGATATTCGTATTAAAAAAGCATAATCGGATATGAAACAAGTGTTTTTCTCCATAACGTTTGCCAGCAAACCAACTATCTGTACAGTTTAATCAGGGGTAAAGTGCTCATTATCCATTCAAAAGACCTCTGCCACGTCCCTGCGGGCCATTTTCCACTTTTCACCCCGCAAAGTGAACGATTCCATCCATTTAGCTATGAACCTAAACAGAAACACAGCAAACTGAGGCTCTGATCAATGCCTGCTGCTTCACAGGACCTCTAGAGCAAAAAACACTGACATCTGACAAACTTCATGTTATACAACATAACTTTAAGACACTTTATTCCATAGAAACATGAAAACTGACAAATTTATGACATAAAATCCAATAGTCCATGACTATTGGCTTTGAGGACGTTTGCATGAAATGCTAGCATGAATGTTGAATTTCCAGCAGACGTATACATTTAATGTACTTTAATTCTTTCTCATCCAGTTCGCAAGGGCATATATAATTTTTTATCCAATAGCCATAGCACGCTGCTTAGATAATTACTCAACAACCAAATAACAATCATTCATACTCATGTAAGAAAAATGTAGATTAATTAAAAAGCTCAAAACAAGGATGAAAATAAATTTGATCACTGCATTATTTAGATCATGAAACAACTCAGCATAAACAGTAGCATGAATAATAATTATCATAATTATTATTATTACTACAACTACAACTAATTAAAAAAAAAAAAAAAAAAAAAAATATATATATATATATATATTTGTTAAAATATTCATAATTCATTAATTAAATAGTTCATAAGCTGTTATTGATAAATAAATAAAATAAATAAATAATAAATACAGATAAATAATAACAATAATATAATAATAATAAAATAAATAAACTAAGTAAATAAATAAAAATGTAACTAAAAAATAAACGCAACTTCTGTTATCCATATAATTTATCGGATATAAACATGGCACTAATTATATTAGATAATACTATTGTTATATTAGAATATTAATAATGTACACAAATTAAAGGGTTAGTTCACCCTTTAAAGGGATAGTTCACTTTGAAATTAAAATTTGGTATCTATCAGCTTACCCCAAGGGCATCCAAGATGTAGGTGTCTTTTTTTCTTCAGTAGATCCAATTTTGATGTTTTTAGGTCAAACCGTTCTAGTCTGTCAGTCATATAATGGCAGGTATAGGTCACTGTCTCTATAAGAGGGAAAAAGAACATGCACAGAGAAATCCAAATTAAACAATTCCCCATCGTAACTACACATTGATGGCCTAAGACACGAAACGAGCGGTTTGTGTGAGAAAACGAACAGTATTTATATAGTTTTTTACCTCTTGTACACAACCATGTCCAAGTGATCTGAGTGCGCACACACATCCGGTGTGTGACGTGTGTGTGCGCGTGCTCTGGCTCACGCTGCATTCACACGGGGCGTCGGCGTCAATGCTTGACGGAAGGCGTGTCTGAAGTGTGGTGCTGACGCGCCGTCATAGTTACAACAACCAATCACATACTTCTCTGGTGTTGCATGAACGGGATTGGGTATTTGCATGAGGCGATCTGATTGGCTGACGCCTCCGTTAGCGCTTGAAAAGTTGCGTCAGCACCACGTCACACACCGGATGCGTACACGCACTCGGATCACTTGGACATGGTTGTGTACAAGAGGTAAAAAAACGATAAAAATACTGTTCGTTTTCTCACACAAAGCGCTCGTTTCGTGTCTTAGGCCATCAATGTGTAGTTACGATGGGGAATTGTTTAATTTGGATTTCTCTGTGCATGTTCTTTTTCCCTCTTATAGAGACAGTGACCTATACCTGCCATTATATGACTGACAGACTAGAACGGTTTGACCTAAAAACATTAAAATTGGATCTACTGAAGAAAAAAAGACACCTACATCTTGGATGCCCTTGGGGTAAGCTGATAGATACCAAATTTTAATTTCAAAGTGAACTATCCCTTTAATACAAATAAAACAGAAGTAAAGAAACAATATCCATTCTCCATATCAGTTATCAGACATAAACATGGCATTAATTATATAAGCTTTATATAAGCTAAACATATTATTATAGTAGAATTATTATATTTGAATATTCATAATGCATAATATTATTAAAAATAAAACAATTAAATCTAACAGCTATCAGACACCAAAATGATCTAGTAATAATCATAAAATCTCCATATCAGTTATCAGACATAAACATGGCCTTAATTATATTAGATAATAATGTTATATTGGAATATTAATAATGCACACAAATTAATACAAATAAAACAGAATAAAAAACAACAACTATTCTCCATATCAGTTATCAGACACAAAAATGGTCTATTAACAGTCATTAAATTTAATCGTAGTTGATCTCTATTATTTAATAATCATCATGTTAATAAATAATTAAAATATATATATATATAAAAAAAAAAAAATCTAATTTAAAATCTTTAAATAATGCTCTTTTTAAAATGTTTGAGAACCATAAATAATATATTATAAAATAAAAATAGCGGATCACATTTAAATAAGTTCAAGTAAACCCTTCGAATGTATCCAGTGAAGTCCAGACCAGCATAAACTGTAAGAGGCAGAATTCCAAAATCCCATTTGTTTTAGCAATTCAACAAACCTCTGTAGTTCTTAGTCAGTAATAAACGGAAATAAAACACTTCTACCTGTGACCAACATTAAGGAAGTCGAGAGACAGGCTTTATTCAAAGCACATTCAGCTTAGCGTCAAGATCAAAGAAACGTCTAATGACTTTCTGGAACGTCAAATACGGCTGAAAACGGAACAGGAACTAGAAGTTGAACTCCAGTATTAGCTCGACGAGGATCATTCATAATCCTGTTATCACATCACATGATCCGCCCGCTGGAATGTGAACGTGGGCCGAACGCAGAGTGTTCTGAGCCTGGGTCATCAAAGCGCAGCTCCAGAGGAGCCGACGGGACAGTGCACCTGACCACGCTCAGGCATGCGGAGGAGGAGAATCTGGACAAACACAATTAACAGCATGTGACCGTCCAACTTCAGGACAGCTCCATCAGGACAGGAGGATCTCAAACGCCACTATTCCTCCATAAACAGACCAAAAGTGCTTAGAAACGTCAACAAAACCACAAGAGTTACACTGTCAAGAGCAATGAAACAAACTCTTGAGTATTAAATGACTCATATTTGTTGTTTCCAGCTTCTGTATCACAAAATAATTTTCAGAACAATGCAAGACTGAATTAACGATTGATAAGATAGGATGCAATATTCAACACGTTGCTGTATTTAAACAAATTTAATGTTTAATAAAAACCAAAATATTCTAATTAAATGTATGATTTTGTCAAACTTCATAATTTGAATTATATTTATTTAGGCAAGCATCACTATTAATATTTACTTTTAGTAGTTTACTTTATTTTTTTCAGATTTCAAAACAAATTTTGGGGGATTTTTTTCAGATTTGCATAAAAATAATGGAATAAATAATGACAATAATTAAAAATATTCATGTCTATTGATATACTATAATAATCATTTTCTTAAAATCAGTTCTACATCTCGGTTATTGCAGGAAAAATTATCTGCATTGTAAATAAAAACTTAAATGATAAATTAATTAAATAATATACTTAACATAATATAATACAATATAATATACATAATAATAATAATAATAATAAAATAATGAAAGTTTCATGAAAACTATAATGTAATATTATATATTAATATAAAATATTATTAATATCATTATTATTTTAAACAAAAATAAATATAAATAAACAAAAATATAAAATAAATGTATATTTAAAATGTATTATTGTTGTGCAGTAACATATAGAACTAATTATTTAACTGTTTACTTCTTTTTTTTACTTTTGTCTTTACTTTTTTTTACAATAACAATTATTATACTATAACAGACAGATGCATTGTGATTATTTTAATTATTATGCACTGCAAAATAGATAAACATAATATACCTTATTTTTATAGTCTAAATTATATTTTTAATAATAAAATAAAAGATAAATGTATTATAAACAAAATTATTGTTGTACATTATTGTAGAACACCCTAGCATCTCATTCTGGGGGCAACTTGACGTCATTATTGATTAGCTGGGTCTTACGTTGTAATGTTTACATGTTAAATATTTGTGCTAAGCACAATCATCTCAATGTATTGCAATTAGCCAAATGAACGACTATGATAAATAAAACGTCTGTGAGTGTGACTGAAGTTCCTGAAGTCCTGCATAACACTGACCTGGTTGACTAGCCAATGAAACTCAACACAATGTCCAGCTGACCTCTGAGCCAGCAACCGAGCCAACCTTCAGTAATTTGAACACGACTGTCAGTTATAAAGTTAAAAAAGAGCCACCTGTAACGTTAGCTGAACATTAACCTACGCGAAGTAAAAAAAAAAAAAAGCAGCCGTTTGTATTGTTTGAACGTGTTGTAGCGGCTCAGTGTTTATTAGCTCTGTTAGCAAACACCTGTTGCTCTGAACAAACTCACCGCTTATGATGCCGCTGACGCGCGTTACGAGCTCATCACCTCAAACATCACTCTGGTTTCTATGACAGCCGCTCAAAAACACACAACTCATCACCTGGCAACCTAAAAAAGCAGCGCCAATCGCGACTGCTGGATGTCTGTCCCAGCTCTACACCGCGCGGGATTGTGGGACATGAGGCGCATTCCACAGGCTGAATCCCACATTTAAAGCGACAGGCGCGAATTTGGAGTGGGTTGGATTTTCAATGTGTTTGCGAGTCAATAAAGAATAAAATAAATAATAATATTTTTTATATATATATATATATATATATATATAGAAATATAAAATACATCTAAAAATATATTTTATAACTTTAATCTTCTATACATCTTCATATATTTTAATGAATCATGAATGAAAATCTGTTCATCCATCCATCATTTTATTTTTGTTATTTACTTTCTAGAATATATAAATTATAAATATATCAACATGCATATATTTTCATTAATCATTATATATATATTTTTTATTTTTTTATGGAAAAACAAAATTAAACAAAACAGAAATATTTTTTGGTGTGTAAAACAAATGTGATCCTTATATGGATATTGAGACTTACTTTATATTTTTTATGTTATAAATTTTTTATAATATAAATATTAAATACAAAACACACATATAAAATATAAATAAATAAATATACTATCATTCTATCTAACAATATAGATCACTAAAATATGGGGGGAAATATTAAAAATAAATAAATATAGGATTTTTATTTAAGTGTAAACAAACAAACAAACAAACAAACAAACAAACAAATAAATAAATATTTGTGATCCTTGTATGGTTTTTGGGATTTTCTTAAAAATATTTTAATTTTCTGTTATAGTATATATATAAAATGCAAAATATACATTATAGCTGCTATACATTTCCACTGTTATGATGTCCATCAGAAGTCAGTTGATGGCATATAATGGCACATTAGTGATCTAGTGTAATATTTCAGCGTCAGACTAGTGATTACTTTATGTCTCCTGTAATAAACCTGAACTGGTGAATGATCATGACTGTTTAAAGAGAGAATCCCTCCTCTGAAGCCTGAAGTCTAAGGAAATACATCAGCATGACTTGTTTAATAAGCAGTGCCATGCAAGGAGTCATATATAATATTTCCCAGTCACTGCCAAATGGCTTTAAATTTACAGCTTGGACTTGATGAGTGTGCTTTTGTCACTCTGAATAAACACATGAGTCACTCTTGAGACACGCACACTGTCCAGGAGACGCCACACATACCAACAAATATGCATATGTTAAGATAAGTGCTGGACAATGATTAATCACGATTAATCGCATCCGAAATAAAAGTTTTTGTTTATATAATTTGTGTGTGTACTGTGTATATTTATTACGTATATATTTAGACACACACAAACAGTATATATTTCGAAAATATTTACAATGTATATATTTATATTCATATAATTTATATTATAAATAAATATATTTAATATATAAACATAACATATTTTTCTTAAATATATACATGCATGTGTGTGTATTTATATATACATAATACACACACACACACACATAAATATAATTTTATATTTATTACAGATTTTAAATATTTTATGATACTGTATATTAAAACTGATTTTTATAAAATGCAAATGATACACAGATTCAAAGAATAAAAATTAAGGTAGAAATAAGCAAAAATTAATGTACTCTAAAAAAAATATCTATTTTTAACGTTCTTATTTGAAAGAATAGAATATGAGGGGATTTCCCACAGCATTGAGGGCCTTGAAGTAACGGAGCATAACAAACAAATGAATTACAGCAACACTTTTGTTTCTCCTTTTCTGTAAAGTCTCGCGCCCAGCCGACATTGACAAAGCACTGAATATAAAAAGAAGGTTTCCTAAAATAGGGAAATAAACAGTCAACAAATTAACTCATAGTTTCCAAATAAGCATCTTCGGGGACTTACTGAGACAACTTGTGACTTGACTTGAAGTGACACTAATGGTAAACACCAATGTTGTGCTGAATTACCGATCAGGATATCTTGCATCTCATTCTTAAAGGGAAAGATCACCTGAACATGAAAAGTATAGCATTCCAAACCCATATAAACTTTCTCTTAAGTAGGACACAAAAGGAGATTTTCTGAAAAATATCATGGCTTTTCCTTATTTTCAGTGATCTATACTATCTAAAAAGTAAAATAAATAAATAAACAAATATTTTAACAAATAAATCAAAATAAATAAACCGATAAATATATAAACAAACATTTTATATATGTTTAAACATATAAACATAACCTTTTTCTTATATACATTTAAACATAACCTTTTTCTTATATATATATATATATATATATATATATATATATATACACACATGCGTTTGTATTTATATATACACTAGTGCTGTCAAACGATTAATCGCATCCAAAATAAAAGTTTTTGTTTACATATGTGTGTACTGTGTATATTTATTATGTATATATATATATATATATATTTCAGAAAAATATGTTATGTTTATATATTAAATATATTTATATATAATATAAATTATATGAATATAAATATATACACATAAATAAATGTACATATTTTCAAAATGTATACTGCATGTGTGTATATTTATATATACATAATACATTTACAAAGTATATACATATTTATTATGTAAACAAAACTTTTATTATGGCGTTTGACAGCACTAATTAGAAATAAAAAATAAACAATTCTAATAATGACCATCTGAATTTTAGGTGAACTGTCCCTTTAAGTCTTAAGTACGTGCTCTTGTAAACTCCCTCAGTCACTAGAAACCTGATAAAATCAAACTAGTTCATCTGTACGCAGACCCTCAGTTTACCGCAGAGCAAAGCAGGTTGCAAAACAGCTGAAGCTTGAGCTACGCTGCGTCACGTGACAGTTTGAGTCAGTGGGTCAATCGCCTGATAGTTTATCACAACTCACAATCTAGAGAAACCCCGTGAAAGATGCGAGCAGCCTGGGGTTAACTGTGACATGCGCTGTGGTGGAAGCGGAGCGCCGCGTGGAGCAGGTGTGAGTTTGTGTTTGTGGTCGTGTGTTACTCACTCAAACACTGCAGGCCATGCTTCCTCTGCAGGGTCTTGCTGCACAGAGAACATGTAGCCCAGGTGGAGAACGAGCCAGGCACGAGCTGGTGGCCGCTCACGCTGCGCCGCCGCACTTTCTCACGCTCGCGCAACTCTTTCTCTTTCTCCTTCTCTCTCTCTCTGCTTTTCTCTTTCTGCTGCTCTTTGTCTCGGGTCTTACCCTGAAAACAGAGGAATCAAGAGACGTGTAGCGTTACCTTGTGATAGTTAGCAAAAAGACAGAAAAAAACGATTTCACAAAACAGGTCCAGGTCGTATTTCACCTAAAAGTAAAGTTAAATAAATAAATGAATAAAAGTGTATATAAGTTTGTAGATATTTAGGATTCTATATACTATTTAATTTTATTTACAAACATAAACAAATAAAAATATATTTTTATTAAATATAAATTGCGACTGGAAGACTGGATAAATTTAGAGATATAATTTATGTTTTTTCTTTATTATTATTTTAATGACAGTTAAGTCCATTTTCCAACAAACTATCAATACTACGATGCAAAATAAATAAACTAGTGCTGTCAAACGATTAATCATGGTTAATCGCATCCAAAATAAAAGTTGTTTGCATAATATATGTGTATGAACTTTGTAAATATTATTATGTATATACAAACACACACATACAGCGGGGAAAATAAGTATTTGACACATCAGCATTTTTATCAGTAAGGTGATTTCTAAGTGGGCTATTGACACAAAATTTCCACCAGATGTAGCCATCAAGCCAAATATTGAATTCATACAAAGAAATCAGAACATTTAAGTATACAAGTTGAGTCATAATAAATAAAGTAAAATGACACAGGGAATAAGTATTGAACACATGAAGATAACAAGGTGCAAAATGGCATAGAAAGCAAGGAGATCACCTGAAATCTGTCAGTATTGAGAGAGAACCCCTGCCCCCTATCAGTACTAATTGATATCAGCTGCTTTAGTCCTAATTGATGGCCTATAAAGGCTTCTCATTACCTAGGAGGCACACAGGAAAGACTTCATGACGGGTAAAAGCAAAGAACTCTCTGTAGATCTTCGTAATCGTATCGTTGAAAAGCATTTTGATGGGAATGGTTATAGGTGCATTTCCAGAATGCTGAATGTTCCTGTGAGCACTGTGGGGGCCATTATCCGGAAATGGAAAGAGCATCAGTTCACCATAAACCGGCCACGATCAGGTGCTCCACGTAAGATCCCTGTCCGAGGAGTCCAAAGAATAATCAGGAGAGTTCTCCAAGAGCCAAGAACCACTCGGGCAGAACTTCAGGAAGACCTTGCATCAGCAGGTACTGTTGTTTCAAAGAAAACTATAAGCGATGCACTGAACCGCCATGGCATCCATGCACGCTCACCACGCAAGACTCCATTGCTGAACAAAAAGCATGTTGAGGCTCGGTTAAAGTTTGCGAAAGGGCATTTGGAGAAGCCTGTGGATTATTGGGAGACTATAGTATGGTCAGATGAAAGCAAAATTGAACTTTTTGGCAGTCATTCTACACACCATGTTTGGAGAAGAAATGGCACTGCCCACCACCCCAAGAACACCATACCAACAGTTAAGTTTGGGGGTGGAAGCATCATGGTTTGGGGCTGCTTTTCAGCAAGGGGTACTGGCAGACTTCATATTATTGAAGGCAGGATGAATGGAGAAATGTACCGGGACATTCTGGATAAAAATCTACTGCTATCTACCAGAAAGCTGAAAATGAAAAGACATTTCAGCAAGACAATGATCCCAAACACAAGGCCAAGGACACAATGAAGTGGTTTCAAAGAAAGAAAATCAAGCTGCTTGAATGGCCCAGTCAATCACCTGACCTAAATCCCATAGAAAATCTATGGAGAGAACTGAAGATCAAAGTTCATAAAAGAGGCCCAAGGAACCTTCAAGATTTAAAGACCATTTGTGTGGAAGAATGGGCCAGAATCACTCCTGAGCAATGCAGACGACTGGTCTCTCCATACAAGAGGCGTCTAGAAGCTGTAATCACCAACAAAGGCTTTTCTACAAAGTATTAAATAAAGTGTTCAATACTTATTCCCTGTGTCATTTTACTTTATTTATTATGACTCAACTTGTATACTTAAATGTTCTGATTTCTTTGTATGAATTCAATATTTGGCTTGATGGCTACATCTGGTGGAAATTTTGTGTCAATAGCCCACTTAGAAATCCCCTTACTGATAAAAATGCTGATGTGTCAAATACTTATTTTCCCCGCTGTATGCATGTATATTTTTAAGAAAAATATGCCATAATTAAATATAAAAAAAATACATGTAAATATATTTTTTTAAATATACATGCAGGTGTGTATTTATATATACATAATAAATATACACAGTATATATTATGTAAACAAAAAAAACTTTTATTTTGGATGAGATTAATCACGATTAATAGTTTGAAAGCACAAAAAAACTAAAATATATAGAATATAAAGCAAAGTACATTTGTTTCAGTGAATGTCATTTTTGCTGAATTTTAATGTAATTATTTAATTTGTTTAATTTAATTTGAATTTATATTAAGAAATTTGTTGAATTGAACTGCATTATAGGGAAGAGCAGGGATAGATGATTATTTTCATTTATTTCTACTAAGTTATCATTACTATGATGAAAAAATAAATAATTGAATAAATAAATGTAATATATAATTGTTTATTTTTTTTTATTTTTTTTACATTTAAATTAATTATAGGGAAGAGTGGGGATTGATGCTAAAATGGTTTTAAAAAATTGTATTATCCATTTTCCACCAAATTTACTATTTTGTGTGTATTTAATAAATCTTTTACTTTACTCATTTTGCTGAACCAATATAGGAAATATAAATAAGTCCTAAAATAGACTAACCCTAACCTTTTACAATATATCAGCTATATAACCAAAATAATTAGATATATCTGTATCAGCTGATCAGTGTTTTAAAAATAATTTGATTGATTAGTTAACTTATTGTGTGTTTTATTTTTTAAAAGACAGTATACAATTGGCACATTGTGTAGTTGAAAGATCAGGTCAGAACTTCCCCAGTAGTCTGCATGGGAGAGTTTAGTGTCTCTCTCTACATTCAAGAAAAGGAGGAAGTTGCAGAGGCGCAGAAGTTGCTGCGAAGTTCAGCAGAAATTAACATGGTTTTTTTTCCCACAGTCCGAGTGAGCATGAGTGATGACAGAGTGTGTGTGTGTGTGATTACTTTGTCTTTGTTGAAGGATCCAGTCATGCGGTTCTTCAGTGAGCTCAGAGTCCGCTTGACTTTGGTGCCTTTTTCCGGACGCTCCGGTCTTTCCTCCTCTTCCTCATTTCTACAAAAACCAACATCAAACCAATTTAAAATTCAAAAGATTTCTAGAGAACAAGGATATATCCAAGTGATTATTATATAAAGAACAGCATTAAAAACATCAATAACTTACCCAGTGGTGAGAAACTCGTACCACGTGAAATTCCCTGACACCTCCTTTCTTTCTTTTCTATCCAAGATAATCAAGATCAGATTAGAATAAATTTAGTATAAGACTCTCCACTGGCAACTTATGTATGCTTACTACAAAATTATGCTGGATATGTTCAGAATTGCAAACTACCAAACTAGCTTAATTGTTTTTACAGTATGCAGTATCTGGATAATGTACTACTTTGCCAAATTGTTAACCTTTCATACTACCGATTGATTCTCAAATGCATTTTACCTCTTTACTGCATACTTGACCTATTTGATTGAACTAGCAAAAGTTTTAATGCAATTTAAAATAATAAAAAAACGTTCAGTAAAAAATATTTAACAAGTACATGCAACATGTTGAGGTGATGTGACAATGTGCATACTACTAGTACTGCTTAAACATATCATGGTGTATACATTAGTACATAGTGCTCAATATGCAGTAAGCGGCATGCTAGTATCCATTTTTATGTCCGGAACAGAATACTACCATACTATTTCTGCAGTATGCAAAATTTCTGCAACCCACAATGCAACATGTTTGAATAAACCTTCCATTTTTACAGTGGCAACTGCATCAGCCACAATTTTTTACATCTCTTGTCTCTCTAGTGTACAAAAGAGTATACTACTTTTTAATGTAGCTACTAAAGGAAGTATGCACTCTAGTTTTCCATTCCGAACATACCCTCTTGCTAGTCTGCTGTTAGAAGCGTCAGTTACTGTGCAGACGTTTCATGACCTTGTTAAAAGCACGCTCTGGTTTCTCATGCAGGTTTTGAGATAAAACAAGGACGTCCTAACCAGGAAAAGCCCCATCAGGTTTAAAAAGACAGCAAGAGTGGTAAACACAGAAGATAAAATGTGCCATAAATACGCAAACGTACACAACATGTTCAAGACAGCCAAGTGAGAAACAATGCTTTCTATTTCGGGCCTGCAAACCAAACGTGGGCCACTCTGTTAGTCTGTTGGAGGGCACGACAGGCTCCTTCACAATGTTTACTTACCCATGATACTGCTTAAGCTCCTGTAGAACTTTCTGTACCATTAGCCTGAGACAAACAAGACACTGAGGCTAAGTATGTGTGGCAGTGGCAGAGCACACGGTGGGCCGCTGTCCAAATAAAACCATCAGTACAAAATCTACTGCCTAGCTCACACATACAGGGGCAGACCACATCCACGGTGGGATACAATCAAATCACCCATGTTTAGCAGACAAAAGGCTTGTTTAGATTAGTTCATCTATTCTAGATTTTTCACTTTAGTTCCTGTCTATTAGCTTTTAGGCTAAGCTATATGCTAGCATGCCATAAAAGTTGATCAATTAAAATTTAGGTCTCTTTCAAGAAAATGGACCCAAAATCTTGATGACATAATTCTGCTCTACATGTCCAATCAAATGGCTTTCTAGAATGAGAATGCCCCTCCCCCAATACTAGCTGCAGCTAAATTGCAAATAGCAAGTGTGATTTAGCTAACAGCTATTGGCTAATTAAGAAAAGGAGTAAGTGTTTCGATATGTCCCACCCTGCAACAGGAACTACATCAATAGGACTGAAATCTATGCTTGTTTGTGTTTATTATTAGAATAATTAGCATATACAGATTTTGAGGACTAATAGTTTTATGCAAATAAAACAGGACCCCGAACCAACTATTTGGTCTCGCTAATCCAGCTATATGCTAAATGCATTCCAGGATGTCATCATGGAAGCTCCTTGATTGTCTTGACAGATTCCAAGGTTCTTCAGTAATCCTTCAGAATTATGCAACTTCACTGACTCAAAATAACCTTGCCATGGTGCTCTTAAACAAAACAAAGATGTGAAAACTTACACATGACTCCGTCCTTCCACTGACTGCAGCCCCTCTTCTGACTCCTGCTCTTCTGGAATTCCAAAGCAACACAAGTCAGGATTACATATATTCTGTTGTTCTTTGCAGCACTTTAGGATCAGTTTTCTAAGCAAAAAAAGATATATGGCTGTAAAGGGTTCTATATAGAACTATAAAGTTTCTATATAGTTCCCTGGATGTTCAAAACGTTCAGTTTCTGGGTTTTGAAAGTACCAGATCATAGTTTGTTTATAGAACCACCGAAAAAAAGAAGGTCTCCTTGGAAGACTTTAAATGGTAAAATGTGTTTTGCTGCTTTTGATCCAAGAATTCCTCCTGACAGAATTACCTTTGGATTTATCCGATTGCTTCAGAGCTAGAGCTCATGAGAACCTGACTGGAGTTTTCTGCCTAATTGGAGAATCATTTCACTAACCTCCAGCCTCTCTGGCAGCCTGCTTAGAAGTCTCCAGTATGCGGGAGACTCTGTCAGCTTGGGATTTTTCATCAGTCGCAAGGATCTCAGATCTGGAATATACTGTCTTTGTTGGTGTGGTTGGCTTCTGTCGTTAAAACCAAATCATGGGAAAACATTATCAATATGGCATTAGTGAGTTACGGCATAGGAAGCCAACCCCGGGCCTTGAGGGCTACCTTCTGGCTAGAATTCCACTCCAACACACCTGTCTATTATTTTCAAATAATCCTGAACACCTTGATTAGCTGATTCAAGTTTGTTTAATTAGGGTTGGAGTTAAACTCTGCAGGATGGCAGCCCTCCAGGAGCAGAGGTATGGTTTCTAGAGCTATCTGAAAGTCTTGTTCTGGTCATACTAAGACAGAGATTGCAAAAATTACAGTTACTGGTGTTTGGGGGCTTTCACTTTCCACAGCGCTGGTGGTTTCTTCCACTGAGCTTTCAGAGAAGGAGGAAGATGGTAGATGGGGATTTTTGCCCAAACAGTGGACCTCTCTTTCCCCATCACTGTCAGTGCCATTAGTGTCTAGACTGAACCTACATAACATAACCATACAATGTTTACATACACACATACATCAGTGTGACTCTGTTACCAGACAGAATTCATGCACTGCTCAAAGAGTTTCTAACATCACAGTTAGTTATGGCCATGACATTTATTTTTTATTTGGGACCACTGAAAAAGTGATTCTTACCTTCTTCCCAGGTCAATCGGCGACACTGGCACTCCCCAGCTGTGTCTACGTGATGTGGACATGGATCTAACCAATGTAGGAAAGTTATCCGTGTCCGAGTCCTCATCTTGATCGGATTCCGGGCAATCCTGGAACTCCTTCTGTTCTGAGTTTCTGATAGCAACCAAGCGATCCATGGCTTCCCCTCCAGTGGAAATCACAGTGTCGTCTGTCTGGAAAAGTTGATGGGTGTTGAACTCTGTGGAATTCTGCCTAGATCCACTTTCTGGTGTGAATGCAGGAGGTACCAAAGGGGCAGAAACAGGTGCAGTTAAAACCGGAAGTCGTGTGTCTGGTGGTTCAATGGATCCGAGTTGCAGGTCTCTGAAATATTCTGAATCTCTCAGAGAAGAGCAGAGGTCTAAAAGGTCCTCCTCACTGCTGCACTCAGTCAAGAAATGTCTCTGAATGCAAAAAAAAAACAACAACCCATAGACAGCTGATTTATCACAACAAAAAGGTCACATGACACATGAGTAATAATGTGAAGTCTAAGTAAGTCTCACGCTAGTGTCATTCATGGACTGAAAGAGGATGCAGTAAACTCCTTGTGTGATGCAAGAGCCACTGGCTAAGCACATAGTCATCGAGCAGACATATCTATCCAATACAGTAACACCAGGGGTCACCAGACTCAGTCCTGGAGGGCCGGTGTCCTGCAGAGTTTAGCTCCAACCCTAATCAAACACACCTGAACCTGCTAATTTAAGGTCTTACTAGATATACCTGAAACTTCCAGGCAGGTGTGTTGAGGCAAGTTGGAGCTAGACTCTGCAGGACACCGGCCCTCCAGGACCAAGTTTGTTAATCCCTGCAGTACACTGACAAGGACAATCCCAATAGAGGAACCAGTGGTACAGTTCCTTGATCAAGGTCTTGAGATATTACACAACTCTTTTAAATTCAATTTCAGTTTGTTCCTCACACAAAGCTATGACACAACAAGGCATATGGACTGATTTTGCCGAGTTCCATATATTCCTGGGTCAACATCCTTGATGATATTTGAATAATATTCCTGGCAAGCAATCAGTTTGAGGGTTTAGGGCTAATGTTGGGGCTTTGTTTAGGACTCGATTATGAGCTTGAGCATCCTTCTTCTCAAACAATCATTCACCCTTCTTCTCAAACAATCATTCACCCTAGTTTAAGAGTAAGGTTGTGGTTAGGGTCTTACCTTGTCCTCAGGTGAACTGCTAAAGAAGACGTCTTCAGGGATGGAGGTAGGGGACAAGGATGAGGAGGAGCTGGGTGCTGAGACCAGGGCCTGAAGTTGAGAGCATGGTTTGCAATCTGAGGCTGAAACACAAAACAATCCACCATGAATTTAGCCAGGAATATTATACACAATTGTGAACTCTTGATCTCAGACTTGCAGTGTTGCTTTTGGTCAGGTGCTTTATCAAACATATTGTTGCTGTGGACCAGACAAAACAAATTAAGAGTGGTGTGACATTCTGTCTATTTGTTCTGTCTATATCTAATTACATCATATCTATTGAGTTTATTCCTGTGACATAGCAATTAGTGATGTCAGGTTCTTGAACGAATCGTTCTTATGAGCCGGTTGTTAGGAAGTAAACGGTCGAGCCGGTTCACAAATCGAACTGAATCGAACTTTAGTTTCGGGTTGATGACGCAAGATGCACAGCTGAAGTAGCAACTCGACAACAACCGAATGAGCCGTGGCGAAGTTTGCCGAGGATTACCGAAGATTCTGATGAGCGAGTTGCTGACACTGCAGTTTTTTTTCTCACAGGACAGCAGCACTATAAAAATATGGTCTTTTGATGCATTGTTGTAGATTAAACTGCCCAACAGTATATGAATTATGCTATTTAAATTTAACAACCTTGAACATATTCAGACGTAAAATGCAACATACACAGTAGTGCAGCAGTAATATTAATGCCAAACCATCCTGAGGAATTATTTTTCAGAACAATACATAACTTCCCTTTTACTCTCCATACCATAAGTATATTCCAGTATGCAAGATAATACTTTTACTTAAAGGGATTGTTCACCCAGAAATGAAAATGTTTTAATTAAAGGTTTTAAATATGACTAGTACTTTTCCCCCAATGTGGTATTAGTAGTTACTAAAGGTAGTTACTAAAGTACCTCAATATTTATTTTACCAATTACTTTTTCATAGCTCTAAACAATTTCTCTTTTCCTTCTTTCCTTAAATCAGACCAGACCCCTGCTGCAGGATAAACTTGAATGTGCCAGTGCTGGACAGGTTTTTTAATGATGGTAACACACGGCCTGATTTTTCGGCTGAGCAGGGAGGCTCTGACAGTGCTACTGGATCTTCTGAGAAGTGCCACAATCCAGACCCTGGTGTTTCTCTTCTGTCTGGCCAGTGGTACATCATACAGAGTGGTCTCCAGAGTGTTTGACATGCCTCGTTCCACTGTCCACCGCATTGTCCTCCGAGTCGCTGAGGAGTAATTCACCTCCCGAAGACCCCAGAACACATGGAGGCAGGGCTGGGCTTAAAATTTATGTTGTTTTTCTAATGTTAAACCTAAGTTATGTTGTAAATAGTTGTAAAAAGTACTTTCAGTAATGTATACAACAGTTTGTTTTAATGTGTAAAAAATGTATTTACAGGAAAAAAAATAAAAGTATAGAATAATGTTTTGTTTAAAAATTATAAGCTGCATTAAAAAAATTAACAATGTACATAATTCTCTTTTATTTAAATGTGAATATGCATAAAAAATGCAAAATGTACAGAAAGTACTCAGACTCATTTACAAATATATTGCATCACAAAAATACACTACAGAAATTAGGTTGTTTCATTGACAATGTGACATTTAAAAAAAAAGCTATTGAAAAATTGTAATGTACCCATTTTTTTCCCACTGTTTTCTCTTGGCTAATAGAGAATGGCTAATAATGCATTTGTTTAGCATTCTCTCAAGAAGAGAAACCAGTCTCTCGCTGCTCTCCTGTGCTCTTCTCTCCTCTCTCGCTCTCTGGAGTTTGATGGACACTCACTCCCTCACCTGTCCCTGGACACTCACTCCCTCACCTGTCCCTGGACACTCACTCCCTCACCTGTCCCAGTCACCTGACCTGTCCCAGGACACTCACTCCCTCACCTGTCCCTGGACACTCGCTCCCTCACCTGTCCCTGGACACTCGCTCCCTCACCTGTCCCTGGACACTCGCTCCCTCACCTGTCCCTGGACACTCGCTCCCTCACCTGTCCCTGGACACTCGCTCCCTCACCTGTCCCTGGACACTCACTCCCTCACCTGTCCCAGTCACCTGACCTGTCCCAGGACACTCACTCCCTCACCAGGGACAGGTGAGGGAGGGAGGGAGGGACACTCACTCCCTCACCTGTCCCTGGACACTCGCTCCCTCACCTGTCGCTGGACACTCGCTCCCTCACCTGTCCCTGGACACTCGCTCCCTCACCTGTCGCTGGACACTCGCTCCCTCACCTGTCCCTGGACACTCGCTCCCTCACCTGTCCCTGGACACTCGCTCCCTCACCTGTCCCTGGACACTCGCTCCCTCACCTGTCCCTGGACACTCGCTCCCTCACCTGTCGCTGGACACTCGCTCCCTCACCTGTCCCTGGACACTCGCTCCCTCACCTGTCCCTGGACACTCGCTCCCTCACCTGTCCCTGGACACTCGCTCCCTCACCTGTCCCTGGACACTCGCTCCCTCACCTGTCCCTGGACACTCGCTCCCTCACCTGTCCCTGGACACTCCCTCCCTCACCTGTCCCTGGACACTCGCTCCCTCACCTGTCGCTGGACACTCGCTCCCTCACCTGTCCCTGGACACTCGCTCCCTCACCTGTCGCTGGACACTCACTCCCTCACCTGTCCCTGGACACTCACTCCCTCACCTGTCCCTGGACACTCACTCCCTCACCTGTCCCTGGACACTCACTCCCTCACCTGTCCCTGGACACTCACTCCCTCACCTGTCCCAGTCACCTGACCTGTCCCAGGACACTCGCAATCCTAAGGCAGAGCAAATAAACTATGACTGTTAACAACAACAGCACAATGAATTTCACCAAAAATCTGTCTATTAACTTGCTTACTGTATGTTTTAAGTCCTTCACTAGCAGGCTCATTTTCTCCAGAACAGTCCTAAAACAAGAGAAAATGGAAACAATTATGAAAAATATAAAGACATCTTTGCAATCGTAACATTAGAAAATATGACACATGCATACAAAATACTGAAGTGCTGAAGTTTGGTTAAAATATTTGTAGACATATCTTGCATGACAGCACTACAAAAACACAACAAAGGGAAAGACTATTGCCTTATATACTGGTTGAATTATTGTTTGTGAGCTTTGTGTAAAAAAAAACAATGGCTCTTAACTCTTTCGCTAGGTATTTGAGTAAATGAATACACAATACTTACATTTCAATGTGAATTCCCCACAGAACTCTCATCCGCCGTGTTCTTTGAATAGAAATTCCATTGTCATCTGCGCGCAAGTGATTCTGGGATATGGTAGGGTGCGAAGTGTCCATCAGATGTACACTTCACTTTCCTGGGAAACGGAGGGCGCATTTGAAATCGCTTTCAAATTACGGCACATCCTGAATTGGGACAGCTTACGTCGTGACGCTGTGACGCAATCGCACTTCAAATACGGACTTCGGAGTGTGTACACTAAACTTTGGGACACAGCTTGCGTGTGTATCACCGCAGACTTGAACGAGCCTGATGCGCAAAGTTTCTTTATAACAAACAAAACGCAGGATACCGGAGATATGCTTTATTGTACTGAGTTTTTATTAAAACATGGAAAAACCTGAGTTTTAGTACGATTTATTGTGCATGCAGATCACATTTTAAGTTGTTTAACTTAAATCAATGAGTTTATCAGACTGGTTTATTCTTTCTTTATACTTTATGCGCGTTTGTGTAATGTGTGCTGTAGTTGCGAAACCTTTAGGAATCCTATCATAGGCTAATCGATATTAGTCTGTGGTATCTGCCATAAAGGATCCGCGAATGAAACTGTGACCACAAACATTATTAGCGTAAGTGAATGAAAGGCAATAATCAGCAATATGCGTTCACAAAATTAACTTTTTATTTGAATGTTTCAATATGTGTTGACACAAATGACTTTATTCGAATGTTTCATTGATGCAACATGGCACAGAGTTGTTGAAAAAGAAATGCGTAGTGACATCATTGCTTGATAACGTCAGGAGCCGATGAATCGGCTTTTTGAACCGGTTCAATGAGCCGAACTGTCCGAAAAGAACCGGTTCAATGAGCCGAACTGTCCGAAAAGAACCGGTTCAATGAGCCGAACTGTCCGAAGAGAACCGGTTCAATGGGCCGAACAGTCCGATAAGAACCGGTTCAATGAGCCGAACTGTCCGAAAAGAACCAGTTCAATGAGCCGATCTATCCGAAAAGAACCGGTTCAATGAGCCGAACTATCCGAAAAGAACCGGTTCAATGAGCCGAACTGTCCGAAAAGAACCGGTTCAATGAGCCGAACTATCCGAAAATAACCGGTTCAATGAGCCGAACAGTCCGAAAAGAACCGGTTCAATGAGCCGAACTGTCCGAAAAGAACCGGTTCGCGGAAATGAATCGGACTTTGCATCACTAATAGCAATAATAGAGATACGGGTCTGGAGAGCCAGTATGATGACGTGCCCTAAATAAAATACTCGAAATAGCTACTGCCAGAACTTATCAGTGACTTCCATTAACTTCAGCATATTACATCAACACACAGCTGGAGTCAGTTGAAGCTGGAAACGTTTCCCTGTAAACAGAAGATCTTAATCTGATGTAAAATGGAAGCACTAGTTTATAGAAGCAAAACTCTGGGTTGTGTTTGATAGGGGGTATATAATGGCCTCCAGCCTCATGCTAGGAGAACCCAAGGTTCTTCAGAAAGCCATCTAAGTACTTGCGCTTCAAAAGAACCAAGAAATGCTTGACGTTTCCTCTACCTGGAACCAATTTGCTGACCTGAAGAACACATGAACCTGAAAATAAACGTGTTTCATCTCCAAAAGAACCATACAACCAACTGTAGAACCCCGAAAGAACCATTGCAGAACCTGTATTTTTATAAATGTAGAATCTATGTTCTCCAGATTTGCAAAATTTGCCATCAACTCTCAAGAACCATCCTTTGGAGTTAAATTAAGGCCCACCAATATTGGGGCATTGCTTAAATGACCTTTC